>BSDF01000003.1:21882025-21952025 GCA_027925045.1 Hypotaenidia okinawae
TTATTTCAGTAATTTGTTGTAGCCCTGTGCAATAGATTATATTGGCCTTCTGAGAACCACATTTGGCCCTAGCACTGTTCCATTAGTTTTGAAGTAAAATGTGATAGCTTATTTCTCAAAGGCTATAGGAAAACATAGGGTTTAGTGCTGCCTGGGAAGTCAGAGAGACTGTTCAGTGATCAAAACAGACTATTTTTTTACAGCAAGGGAGGCCTGTTTTGTGAATATCTTTGGTAACGAGGAGAGGTTGGAAAAGTTCTTGTTTCAAATCTGCTCAGAAAAATGCCTGGAGAAGGAACCCAGGACCTGCTTCATAAAATAATCATACAGCTGTTGAAATGGTCTAATGAACAACCAGAGAAAATTAAGGAGACCTTTGAAGGTTTTTTTTCCCAATAAGTGTTCCCCTATTAGCAAAGGACTTTGACTGTTTCAAATTTAGGAGGTGGGTTTTCTGAAGGTACTGATGTAACGTTAGGACAGAAGCATAGTGCAGAGAGAGGCCTCAGGTACTACAGAATCATACTAAAGCTCTGAGGTGATTGTCAGAGCTGTTTGCTGTCAATCCTGAGCCACGACTGTGGGGGCACACCAGAAATTATTTCTGGCTGCTGTTGCGGGGTACTGAAGCTGAGTCACTTGATACAAATCTCCACTTAGTGAGGCCTCTACAGGTAAGAAACTCTTAAATTCAGTTAAAAGCTCTCCTTTGGTAAGCGAGGTGCGGAAAACTTTGCCAACAAGCATTTTGCATTTTGGGAACGTAAAAGAGGAGGTGAGTGGGGTTGAGGGTACATGCCTATGATAGGCAGAAAGAAAGTGTATCAGCATCCTGGTATCAGTGGCCAACTGGCTGCAGGTCCTTGTTTAGAGAGCTTGGTGTTGTAGCTGACTTCCACCTTATATGCCCTTTTATACCCAGATTTTAATCAAAAAATCCTCAGGAAAAAATGCAGAGGGTGAGCAAAAGAGGAATGTGTGCAACAAGATGGCAGACGTATGAAGCACTTCAACAATTTTATTCAAACAGAATTATTAATTTTAAAAAAAATTAATTCAACCCTTTTGTCAATTTTAGGCTAGGGCCCCTTTTCTGAAATATTGTTTGCTTGTGTAATAAGACATGGTAAGCCAACAGTAACAACCTTTTTCCTATCATATAGAATAACCAGAAGAATCAGGAAAAATGCTTGACACCCAAGTAGCCTCAACAGTTGGTACACTGTAGCTGTCAGTATGAAATCAAGTGCAAAATTGCCAGATTTGGAGTCCTTCCTAAAATTGCTTGCTCTGTCGAGTGGAAGTAAAGGAGATTGACCAGAAAAATGACACACAACTTTTCCAGAGGCAATATGTGTAGAAACTCCGTTTCACCTATGCAAGAACTGTATCTTTTGTCTGCATCCTGACTGCCAGTTTAAGAAAGATTTGTCCCCATTTCTTTCTCACAACCAGCACAGAAATCTTGTAAAAATCAGGAGAAAAGACCTGGTAATTTTCTTTTCAAATGGGTACACTCTGGCTTTCCCAAAAGTAAGCGATGGAGTAGAACATTCTACTGTCATAAACAGTAAATTTGTAATAGTAACTTGCAACTATCTGAGCAGAATTTTTAAACAGTTTCACAAGAGATGAACTGACTTCCATCCTCTCTTTTTTGCCAGTGGAAAGATTAAAAGAATATGTCTTGGTGCTTACTGTCCTTTAAACAGGTATGTGTGTGAGATCATGGAATGGTTAGGCCTGGAAGGGATGTTGAAGGTCATCAAGTTCCAACCCCCCTGCCATGGGCAGGGACGCCTCTAGCTAAGGCAGCTTGCTCAAGGATACAAATGTTTTTGGCATTGTTCTCTCTAAAAAAGTGTCTCTTTTTTTTGGGTTTGCTTGAGATGGATGAAAACTTAGGCAACATCTTGTCCCAGGAGGTATGTATTGTAGATATCTTTTAAAGTACAAATAAATGGTGAATAGGGAAGATAAATTTCTTCAGAATAAATTATAATCATTAACAAAATGGAGTTTTGTCATACTGTTTATTTAGAATAAAATACTCTGCCTTTCAAAGGCATGTTTTGACATTCTCCTTTCTTATTTTTTCTGCTATAATTTCTGTAAGCATGACAAATAATTCTGCCATCCAAATAATTTTACTGAATCAAAGGCAGTACATCTTTTAAAGTATGTACACCAGGGGTTATCTTGACCTGACATGACATTAATGACTCTAGTCAAAGAATATGAAGCTTTGGAGAAGTAGAGGTGGTATAGGAAGATTATATGCATCATATGCTTACTAATTAGAGAATAAGCCACAGTCTAATATTATAACAGGTTTTACCTAAGTAAGCCCCTAGAAATGGTTCACTATCTCATCTTCATGTTGATACTAAGTTATATTTGAAAAACTAATTGATTGGTCATATCCTCACCAAGTGCTTGATTTAAAGTTCAAGCTTTTTTAAGTACTGTATATTGCCATTAGGATAAAATATCGGGCAGTACTATTTCCTGGACACCATATTTTTAAGAATATGCTTCATGCCTCATTTACCAGAAATGTATTGAGATTTTCCTGAGCCAACATTCAAAGAATAACTTGACATTTTTCATAGAGAAATACCATGGGTTTTGTCTTCTCTGTTTAATTCCTTTGCTTCTCTGAATTGCTTTTTTGAATTTTTTTTTGTTTGTTTCCCATCTAAAGCTTAAGTAGAATATTTCTGTGGTCTGCACATAGAACATGTAAGAAGTCATTCAATTTTCAAAAATAAAATAGTTTCATAAAATATATAAAAGCAAAAGCAAGTTTAGCTGAATGATGTAGTGTGCTGTGGTTACCCTTACAAACATGCATATGTATTAACATAGAAAAGGTGTGAAGATGGTCCAGTCTCGTTGTAGTATGGGACAAATATTAGCTGGCCAGAGATTGTGAGCTTCCACGTATGTCAGCTGGCTCTTGGAAAGCTGTCAGTTCCTGAAAACTGACAAAGGGACCAGCAAGCAAAGCACTGTTATGGTATTTGATGCCAGAGAACAGGGGGATGATTCCTGCTGGATTGTCATTTCTCAGCTCTAGATAGACAACTCATGTGATGAAGCGCGCCGTTCTTTTCCAACTAGTGAATTAGGCACCTGCAGCCTCGCACAAGGTCTGTACTGATCAGGCTGAAGTTTAGGCTGAGACAGTACTGTTTAATTTAAAACAAAGGGACTGCGTAGAGGATGCATCATTTGATTTGAAACCAAAAAAACTTTAAAACAGAAATCATACATTTGTCAGTATCTCAGTGCCAGCTAGTGCAAGTGTCTCCATTTTCTCTGCATGAGCTTGGCTGTGAAGGTCTGCCAGCCAGGCTGGTTAAAACACCTTGTAGAGGCTGCCACAAGCAGAATGTGTTCAGATCATCCCTGTAGACTGGCAGAGTTTATGTGCTTAGTCCCTTGTACTCTCTAGGCGAAGGCTGTTCAAGATACATTTTGCCATCCTCCTGGACTATAAGATAGTATGTTTAACTGTCAGTATGGAAGCAATACCATGTTAGAGCCCTTACTCTTGTGTGGAATCGACCAAAAGATCGTGTGCTGGTAGCATGACATAGCTTCCCTTGCTGCTGTCACCCCCTAATGTTCTCTTAGAACTTCTGCCAACTCCCTTACATTTTTTTCTTTGTTACCACCAGTGATGCATCCTGCTAAGTGTCTGTCTTGCTGTGTTGCTCCACGCTCTCATAAAGTCCCAGGTTTCTCCTTCACTCTATGTTCTAGAGCAGAAAATCAGAGATGTGTGACAGAAGAGATCAGATATCCAATTAAAATGTTTAAGCTGAAAGAAACAGAGTAAGAACAATTCCAGAGTGTGACATGTATTGGAATGCATATTTTGAGGTGTGTTTATTAAGGTTGTCTGTCCATGCTTTTTCAGATCTGGTAGTCTACCATTGGTCCCACTGATTTTGGTAGAGCTGCCAATGTAAGCAAGGCAAGGTTCTGTGCTCTCTTCCATTCCTGCAGGACTAGACAGAAAAATCCAGAGCTGAAGAAAAGATTGTCTCATCATTTTATTCACATCAAGCCTGAATAGTTCCAGCTCAGGTCTGCAGTTCTTAAGGACACATGTATCATGGAGACAACGGTTCAGGAACAGAGATGAGATTCAAAAATCTCTTCAACACCAGATGAACTGTAAAGCAGCAAATCCCATGACATAAAGTGCCACAGACAGCAAACGTGAAATAAATGGGGGTGAGTGCTGCAAAGAAAATAAAGAGCTAGGGTTAATCCAGGTTCACAGTGGGCTTTGGATCTGAACTAAAAATATATCTCTTAAATGCAAATAGAGAAAAATGATGGGCATTTGCATGATTGACAGCCTCTTGAAATAGAAGTGTTGCTATAATTAAGCAATAATGTATGAGTGAGTGTACATTATGACAAATTGGATGCTTGGTTGATTAGATTGAGCATATAAGCTGTCAGTATAATTATCACATTTTAATCATTTTTCTCCATTTTTTATAACAGCATTGTCTTCAGCCTCATTTGGTGCTTATTAGATTGATATTCTAAGAGGAATTGTACAACATAAAACATGTCCTTTAACAGGATGAACTTTAGATAAGACTTTAGGTATGTGTATAAACATTTATAACGATGGCTGTTGTGTCTCAACTTTTTGCCACATTCTATGTGTCAAATAACGTTGGCTTAGAGCTTTCTTTATCAGGATAAAACATTATAAACTGAATGTACTTTATCTCCCTGAGTAGTCACTGCATTTTAAACTGTCTTAGGGAAAATAGTGTACTGTTACAGCTGAATAATGAATTATTGGTACATTGCAGTGATTAACAAGATTGTAAGTCACTCGGTGTGGGAGCAAGATTTTTCCATTTTCATGCAACTGTGCTGAAATGTATGTAGGTTTTTTTTTTAAACAAGAGAATGTTCTTTGGTAACACCTAGGAAACAGCAACATTTTAACCAATTAGAAAGGTTTAATTTTCCACCAGTTACCTTACTAAAATGTAAACCACTGGAGGAGTAGCATGCCCTGAAATTGTGGTATAACAAATAAAACGGGTTCTTAACAGGGTCATACTCTTACAGTCTTATCCTATCTCAAATTAGATCTGAGCAGCTCTTCACCACTGTTGAAATAAGAAGGTGGCCCGGGTGTTAAAGCACAGGTCTGTAGAAACAAAATTCTCCAGGTGCTTTCGCCATTTCTGCCACTAGTTTGCTGCTTGGCCTTGGGCAAGATGCTTATCTGCTCCTCAGATTAGTAGCCCACTGGGAAACAGAGAAGATTAGTAGCTCATTGGGAAACAGAGATGCACACGTGCTCTGCAGGGATTATTGGAAAATTAATGTGCTCTAGGTCCCGCTTTACTGCTGTTAAAATTCACACTGTGTAGCCTACTTGAGGCTTTGCAGCTGCTGTAGAGAGAAGAATGTAGACTTTATGTGGCCTGTCTGGCCAATGGTGAATTTCCTTATTAAGGGTAACTATCAAAGTTGATGGTACAATTGTTCAGTAAGGAATTACATACAACTAATCGTAGCAATAGAAAGCTCTTAATTATTCTCAGATTACTTAAAAGCAGTCAGTAGCAATGTTTTAAATGACCTTTTCTATGAAAATTTGAAAAAGAATGACTTGAAAAAAAAGTTCCAGGAAAGTAGGTGTCTTCCAGAAATTATTCCTTCAATGTGGCATATATTCATTAAATCAAGAGCATTATCTTTTTTCAAGATACCTTGTGATATTGACAGTGAAATCTGAGATACCAAAGTTGACCAGTTTTAGACATGGAAAATTGCTGAACAATCTTCCTTGAGTCTTTGGTGTAGTTTGCTTTGCCTGTGTTTATTTCCTTTCCTAGGCTTTCCACAAATTTTCTTTGGAGTTGATGCTGGAGATGTTATCAAAAATTTATCTATATTGTAGGCTTAATTTAAAGGATACTTGCAGTAAGTTATTTTTAATTGTCAAGTTCAGAGATTCATGTAATAAACCTAGTTTTAATGTAGAATTTTCTTGATCCTTTGAAAATTTGCCTTGTGACCTCAGTTTTTAGCTTTGCAGTCCTCCCACAAAATACTTCAGCATGTCAACAGTCTTCACTGAGTTCAAGGTGAAGATGATATTTCAAGTCTTGGATATTGCTGTCTGTGCAGAATAATCATGTGCAATTCTTAATTCTTTTGCTAGTACTTCTAATGACCCAATTACCAGTAAAATGCATAAAAGCAAGATTTTAGCATTGATTTTTCCCTTGATTTTCTCAATAGCTTTCACAAACCTGAACTTAACATGCTTTTTATCGTCACTATAAGGGTTTGATGTTGGATCTTAGTAGGTTTATTTAGTGTTTCAAAAGTCAGTGAAGCCCCTTCCATGAACTTATCGAGGAATATTGGTTACTTAAGTATGTGAAGTAGACCCTCATTATAGTATGAAAATTATGTAAGGAAATTATGAGTAAATGGGCAGATCTTGATTGGAAAACAACTTAACAAGAGTATCTCAGAGATCAGTATACTGATGTCATTGCTGTTCAAGAGATCCGCTCCTCTATGCAGCTCAAAGACTTAGGTAAGTAGCAAGGTAGGAAAGCTTGCTGGTGAATCCATTAGCTTAGGGAAGCCAAAGTACTCTTCCAGGCATAGCTTTGAGTGAAAGAACTCCACAAAGGACAGATAAAAATCACCTGTCCCTGCCACCACAGGCTCTTTGGTTGCACTTTGCATTGCCTTGAGGTCTCTGCATAGGTGAGTGACAGAAGGGTGCTGAAAAAAGTCATCCTGCATCTGTACCTTACCAGCACTACTATTGGGAAGCAGATCAGACTTTGTGCTCACCCTATTGAAGGGTGTATGGGTGCAGCACAGTTTGCAAAAACCGCATGGGGATCTGTGCTGGGACAGCCAGTGGTGGCACCCCCTTGCTCTTCAGGGACTCATTTGATGGGGAAGTAGTTTGGGTGGTCCAGCATCACAGAAAACAAACCCTGCACCTTTCTGGGCTTTGGGTTTGGTAAAACGGAGCACGTGCACCTCTGTGATATTCTTTTGGATAAGCCATGCCAAGAACTGCGTGGACTAACGGAGGTAGCGTGAGCTGCTTGGGGCTCTCTGCTATGGCGAGGCCACTGCGCGGCGTCCTGATGAGAGCTGGCTGGCATCCAGCCACCCGGGAGCATGGGCAGAGCAAAACTACACCTGTCTGTATGCATCTGTGTATACTGCCCAGACAAAACACACCAGTGCTCTCAAGGACACCTTCTCCCAAATGTCGGAAAGTGCCTGAAAAATAGAGTTATCTAAACCTGTTAGTGCTGCCACAGAAAGTGGTGCTCGGGTATCAGTGCTGGGACAGATAAAAAGCAAAGAGAAATTAATTTTCCAATAACAGAGGACCAATTTCCTCGCTGGTGAAAGCAGGGTCTGTGTAATGCATATATCCCCTTATCCATATATGCTAGCTGTGGGCCAGCAGAGTGGAGAAGGTGACAGAAATGTTGTAACCTGAAAAAACATTCAGGTTGGGTTTGAGGAAACCAAAAAAAAAGAGCAGGGGCTTAAATCTCTTCTTGTTTTAAGGATTCTGCTTCATCTCTCATGGTGTTAGAAGATTAATTTACTTTCCCTTTTGTTTAGTACCAGTGTGTATTCCATAGCATTAATTTATTCTTCAAGGTCTGATAACATCAGTTCTCTGTCCATTGCCATTAAAGTGTATAGGTGATGTGTAGAAATGATAACGAGGTTGCATTTTTTCTGTGCTTGATGCCTGTTCAACAAAAAAGCCTGCTAAGCATTCTTCTTCTATTTTGCTATTGCCCAGTTTGCTGGAAGAGCCAGAAATATTCTTCTGCCCTGCAAAAAAGAAAATTTTTTTCTTTTTTAATTTAGACATCAGAGAAATACTGACTTTGGAAAATAATAAATAACTTTTTTTGGTTACATCTTCTACATAGACAGCTTTTGTTCTTTAGATGATCCATATTTTTTATTATAATCATTCTATTTTTCTTCCTTATGCACTTGGTCCTGATAGAAAAAAAAATTTGCCCTTGCTAAAAAATTCTGGAGATCTCTTCAGAAGAATTTCACAATTCTCATGCTTTGGCATCAATGACTGAAATTTGGCAAGAAGATGGCCTTTAAGGTAAGGGGTGTGCTTCTGTCATTCAAGTGAGCTGATCTGTAAGCTTTATGCAACAAAGAATGACCCCTTGAACACACTGTAAATTTGTACAGGCTAACAGCACTGTTCCCCTGATGATGCAGCTGTTCTGAACAAGAGTGAAAAGCCAAGCAGGGCTTGACCTGCAATTGTATCTTCAGGTTGCTCAAAATTTAGTTCTCACATTGCCAAATTTTGCGACTTTATTAGGTTCAATAGAGCCTTCCTTGATGCAGACCATGTAAGAAGGTCTGTTTTAAACTTAGAGACTTGCTCTCTTTGGTTCTAGTTTAGCCAGGTGCTTAACTTCAAGCTGCTAAGCTTCCTTGAACCTTACATGTGACTGAATTGTTTAATATGGCATTGTTTGTGCATGGTGTTCAACTGGGGCGTTTGTCCTGCAGACCTCAGAAGAGTCCACAGTTTTCATGTTCGCTGTTGGAATTATATTTTCTCTGTTCCTGAATGAAAACTATGTTATTTTTCAGAGCTACATGTCTACTGGGATTATCCAGGTTGTAAAACAGAAGTTACTTGGATCAGTGGCTTCATAACAAGAAGTATGTCTGCCTAAACTTAAAAGAAAGTAAATATGAGATTATTTTTTTAAAAAATGTATACAAGGAATAAGAAGAATGAGAAGAGCTTTGTTTAAAGTTCAGAAATGTACTTGTTTTTTTACAAATGGGTTTGAAACCTTTACATGCTCTCTACAGTTTTACACAGTCTCAACTTCTGTATCCACATGTGGGACGTGTTTTTCTAGGCAAAGGATTTATCATCAGTGTATATTGTATGGAAGTAGAATTTGCTGTTTGTAATTGTATGGGTAAAGTAATGTATCCATTACACGACAATTTGGGAGTTGTGCATCTTTTCTACACTTTTATGCTCGAAAGGCACCTGTTCTGGCCATTTCTAATTACCTGCCTATTTCTAATTACACATTTAGAAGCAGAGTTCCATTTTCCCAATGCCTGCTATTTTTCTCTAGAACTAAGTCACCGACAAGTTCTCTTTTCAAAGCAGTTTCCTATGTACTTGTACAACATTATTCCACAGATTTGCTATTGAAATGAAATACTGCAGTGACCTTTTTAATTCCCCTGACTTTTTACAATCTTTGAAATTTAGCACAACAGCAGGAGTTTAATCATATTCACTGATGTAAAAGACAAAATAAGGCACCTCTACTTTCAGATAGAGATATGACCTCAAAGGTGCAGAGCCTTCAGAGACTCTCTGGAGATCCCCAAGGACAATTACAGTGATCTTGCTTGTGGTCTTCCTGTAATCTCTGACTCTGCCTCCTGATAACACAAGCAGAAACTTTGCACTTATGTTGTGTGCCAGAGCATTTTGTTGTTGTTGCCTGAACACTGTTGTTTTCCTATCAAAGAATAATCTCATATTTTCTTTATCTCTCCGTTCCAGTTTATGCCTGCTTCACAGCAGTTTCCAGATGTGAATTTCCAAGGCCTTTGATCCTCTCACTGCTGCCATGTCCAAGGCTTTGGATTCATCCTTGTCCTTTTATTTTTTTCTGCTGCAGTATGAAAGTTCAGCAACGAAACAACCCAAACCACTCATCTGCTTGGCAGTTGCCTATTCTGTCAGCGGTTTTGTCACCTCTGCTGATTGATGCCAGGTGGACCAAAGGAAGGCTTTAAAAAAATCCCAGCATGTTTATCCAGTGCCCCAGAGTGACAAGGCAGATGAGCTCTTAAATCCTCCTCCCGTGCAGCAGCCATGATGGGGTGACTGATGAAGAATCCCATCAGCTCTGAGAGGTTTTCAGGAGCAGAGGAGCAGTACACGGTCTCTCTACAAATGTTTTTGACAGCTTAACAGTTAAAACTGCAGTGTGGGTGCTTTTGCCTGTGTGCGCTCACACATAAATGCGCTCAGGACAAGACTGAGCAGCACTACACTGAGAGACTCCTTTGCAGCACTTACAAAGGTAAAACCTGCTGCTTTTCTTCCACAAATTCTGTCTTCAATGAAAACAATTGTCATAAATTCTTTTAAAATTACCCTTTTTAATGTTTATTTGGTCCAGAACTAGAGGTAGTACAAAGGACTAGTATCAAGGGTTAATATCAGTTGCCTTAAACTTTTATTGTGGATGCTTGTACTGTTTTCTGGTAGGGAGATCAGCACTGGCTGGTGCTTCTGTCATGAGGCTTTTTTGGTGGCCTCTGATTTGGGTCAATAGCTGCAATTCAGTTAGTTAAAGGCAGAGACAAAACCTGAAGTAGCAAGCTGGCAGCCACAGCAGAAAAAATAGGGTCTTGAGGCGTGGGGGCTCCTGACACTTCTCCTGAGCAGGCAAAGAATTGCATTGATACTCTTTGTGATGTAAATCTTCTGTCTAAGGAAGCTCTGTTTGTCTGGGAAATTATTCAAACAGCAGTCGTGAGCACTAAATTCAACAGTTCAAGAAATGTACAACAGCACCCTAAATCTTGTTGGATTTGCCCTTTGCACATAGCTCTCTGTAGCCAAGCTTTTGGTAACTTCCAGTGTTGCTGAAGTTAATAGCAGTGTACAGGAGCCGCTTCATGCATTTGCAGAAAATCTTGCAAAACTATTCACTTGCATTCAAGAAGCGACTTTATTTTATTTTTGCCCAGAGCTTGCCATGTGTTTTAAGCTCCTACAGATTTAGATATTTAAATGATAAATTTGTATGTATCAGTTTCATTCTTCAGAGTTCGCTCTTTAAGAATTTTATAAATAAGAAAGTTTGACTCAATCGATGAAAGAACATTTCACAGCTGCATTTGTAGTAGTGTATCTAGTAGCATTTTTCTACATTAACATTTCATTGGCAATTGAGGCTCAGCATCAAAACCATGAAGCTTCTCTGAGTGGTCTTAACCAGCCTAAAGTTTTCAATGAACAAATGCCAAACCTTCCTAATCTGGAAGTTTTCCAGGTAATCCACAGAGTAAGTCTAAATAGTGAATAAATTTGAGCATCTGCTCAAGTTTGGCTTCCTCGAGTAAATTATTCATTGGAAATTATTTCCTTAGCTCAAGTTTACCATTTCTAGAGTGAGGCATTGTGGAAACTCGGGTTGCTGAACTGATCAACTTACAGCTAGATGATAAATCTTCTGAGAGAAGCCAAATCACATGTGCAGCAAAGATACTATTCTTACATTAACTGATGAAGTAATTTATGTGAGGACACTTGTTCTTCATAACATTTTGTTTGACCAAAAACTCCTAAAAAATACATAAGCCTTGCAATACTTGCTGTTAAACTTGACATCCACACAGGAATCTATAACAAGCCATTTGTGTCCCTTCATTACAAAATTTACTGCACAATACTTTATGTGCTTCCATATCCTTCACATAATGTACTGCACAGTAATTTCAATAAAATTTGTGTATTTTACAAAATTCAGTCTCGGCAGCGGATTCCATCAGAAAGACTGAGCATCACAGTATTAGACTTTTATTTGCAAAGATTTTCCCTATAAATGACTAAATCATTATTCAGTCGACACAACTCACTGTAAACAGTGTATTCCTTCTGGATATATCACCTGTGATCGATAGACTCCCTTTCTGCCTCAGCACTTGTTAATATTGTGCACAGGCTTGATTAAATGTTTAAAAAACATTTTTTAAGTGGCAGAATTAAATAGGATGGACTTAGTACCAGACTTTAGTACCAGCTTTTAATGCAACACTAGAAAACATTTAGTGGTGCTGTATCATCTGAAGATGTGATCTAGTCACATTTAATAACTTATGTCAGACTGCCTTTCATTAGTATGTGGATAAGAGACACATGATCCAAGAGAACTCTGAATTTTCTCAAAGAGGTGGCACAGATGAGATCCTTCCACACTGTTATTGATTCTTTCAATTCAACATAGTCTAGAATTTATTTTTGTTAGCTTTTACACTTACTTCCTTTTGCCATTTTATTTTTTTTGAACCTCCTTTAATTATCTGGCAAGTCCTAAATTCCATGTTTTCCACAGAAGAGCTACTAATGCCATAAACATGCAAAGTCATACAGGCAGACCCATTCCCTGGGTTGTGACAACCACAGATGCTTCTGACTTGATTTAAGAAGTGCTTGTGTTGCTCGACCTCTCGGGACAGGGAGTATTATTTATTGAGATAAGGTGTAAAGCCTTTTTTTATTTATTTTCCCTGTTCATTTTCAGGATGCACAGGCACGGTGCCTCAACCATACCTGTAAAAGGAACTGTTACAGGGGTTTGTGTTACAGTACTCAGAGCTTGGGTAAGGCAGTTCCTTTTTCTTGCTCATGTTAGGTAACAACTCAAATGACATGATCATGAGCTGTATTTTCTACAACACTTTTGTCTTCTTTGCTGCACCAGCTGCACGATGCTCACTTAAAAAGCAGCTGTTTAACATTCCTTTTATCCTCTTTTTTCACAGTATGGCCCCATGCTGTGAGTACACACAACTTCAATTTGACTTTACAAACCTGGATTAGTTTATCTTCACATGTTCACTGCGTGGCGAGGTTGTTATATCCCCGTTAAGTGAAAGGGAAATGAGGCACAGAGGGATTTAATTTAGAAGTTTCAGATTCTAAGGCCCTGATTTGTTCAGTGTACATGGTATTAAGTAACACATCGGAGCTCTGAAGCTCGTCCCTGTGGATTTCAGCTGCAACTATGGTCGGTCTGTAATTCTGCTCCCATATAACATCCGTGGGTAGGCAGCTGGCTTTATGGACCTTACTCAGAAATGCTGTGGCAGAAGCAGAAACAGGAATAGTTTTCCAAGATGGCACTGAAAGATGTTTTGCTATGAAAGTTGGGTTTTTTTGTTTCCTTTTCTTGTAGGCCTCTGGCTGTATTAGTAAACACTTTCCCAGTTTGATTGTAAACAAGGCCAGATCACAGTTTATTCAGTTTGGCAAATCAGTTAAATGACTTTTCTGTCATGCAGCCTCTTATTTGACTTAACAATTAATCATATCAATGCAGAGATTGCATGTCAAAATGCTATTGCTGAAGCTGGCAAAAAAGCTCATCTTGGCTTTGCCTCTGAGGCTGGCATTTTAAAGAGAACAGATTCCTTTTGCCATGCCAGCTTGAACAAACCCAACACCACTGCCAGAGGCAAACAGCTAGTACGTACTATTCTTTTCCCCTGCCTTCCCTCCAAACATCTGCTTTTCCATCATGGTTTGTCCCAGTTGCCCTTAATTACCTTCTATCCTAAAAAAAAATAAAAGCAAAACTAAACAAAACTAGAAAACTCTCACTGCATTCTTGTCCCAGTCTTCTCCTCCCCACCCCCCTTATCCTTTTTTGTTGTTGTTGTTCCTTTAGTATTTCAGATTTGACATTTCCTTGTAATCTGCTGAACCAGTGCCAGGAAGGAAAATCACTAGCATACAGGACAGACAAATTCTCAGATTTAGTGACCGTCTCATGGTCTGGTATAGCCGTTTCCAGGAATGCCCAATTTCATTTCTCTAGGCCTGGACCAATGGGAGCTGGCTCCATTGCCCTTTGAGGGTGCTGTTTGCAACCTGCAGTGTTTCTCTGTGCAAAGAAAGCAAAGCAAAAGAGAAGAATCTGAGGAGGTTTAATGGTCACATTAAAATGGTGCAACTTCTCAGACCTAGAACCTGGCCAAATGGCAGGTGTGGTTTTTGATAGTGGCAGAGGAAGGCTTGCTTTTTTTAACATAGAACCCATTTTGTCTGCCAAATGCTAAAAGATCCAGAAAAAGTTGCAATAGTTTGTGGTTTTGGGTTTCATCCCTTTCATGATTGTCCTTCTCTCTCCCAGCCACACTGAGCATTAATTTCTTCCTGGCTTTCTCTGTAGTCCCAGCCACCAACAGGGAAAGCAAAGCCAAAATGAAAGGCTCAAGCCAGAAGAAAGGCCAGAAACTTACATACTGGTAAGGGCTCTCACCCCATCTCCCCTGTGCAAGGTCAGAACTTCAATCCCTATCTGTTTAGGACTCTAGAGAAATGAAGTTTTTCCCGCTGTTTCCCAGATAGTTGTTATCCTCAGGCCACATGATTCATCCTCTTAATGCTGAAATGCATACTTTCAATAATGAATATTTCAGCTACTGAGATAAACAGCTGTCATTTTACAAGAATCATGTATAGAGCTTCATTACACATGCTTCACTTCCAGGTGCTCACCCAATGCAAGAATGACTGAACATTGCAGTTCAGAAGCAAAGAATCAGGCCCTAGAAGTCAGGAGATTGCCTTTAAAATAATAGAATCTCAAAGAATAATCAGTGTTGGCATTTTTAATTTGCTGCCTGGTTTCTATCCCCTTGGGGATTATATTTTCCCTTTGCAAATCCACAGGGGCAGAAACTTTTGAGTTTTTTAAAATGAAAGAAGAGATGGGGAAAGCACAGGGTAAAAAATGAAGAGACCGTGAGAGTTGACAAGACTGACAATGGCAGGTATGCTCTGCGAATGCAGTGAGAGAGAGATGAGACTTGATCCTAGCCTTTGTAGCTTGTGTAATACCTTGAGAATTCAGGCTGGTCTCTACAGAAAGCACAGTCCAGCATCAGGAAACACCTGTATAACAAAGTGTTGAAAATTGGCCCCAAAATTTCTTTAGGTTGTCTTTGTATGCAGCAGAAGTATTTTTATATACTAGCATCATGTTGAAGATACTTTTCTTTTTTCTCTTTCTATGGCAGGAATTGTATAGAGGTAAAAGGGAAATGTCACTGTGAGTCAGAGACCTTTATTCTATTTTCTAGCTATATATTAGTGTCAGTGCTGTGCTTATCTATACCAGGACCTCCTAAGGTTCTCTGAGACTTTAAGTCCTGATGGGGAAAGGATACAGCTGATGTATGTAATAAAGTGCAGATTCCCAGGTAGCCATGCCTCTACAGATGTTCTGCTCACGGAGCAGTGGTCTGTCCTGTGCTTGTGAGGGTAGACTAGTCCTGCATTGAAAGGACTACCGTGGTCAACAACTCCTATGGATAATGTATCCTTTTCCCCACTAAAACATAATGCCTAGCTTTTCCTTTGGCCTGTGTTGTTCCTTAGCCCTTCATGGTTTTGTAGGTGAAATATTATGGGGCTGGAAAGGAGCTGGAAAGAGCACTAAAATTTCTTGTTCATGAGAAGCAGTATGTTCTCCATGGTGTTTGGGGTATGAAAACACATCCGGAGAAGGGAAAAGAGTGAGAAGGACAAGAAGGAGGGTCTGCTTATAATTTAATTTAAAGTAAATGAGGACTATTTGTTAACAAAGGTAGAAGATGGTTGGGATGGAAGAAAGGAAAGAAGTAGGGCTGGACATGGAAACCAGAAATGTTCTAGTAGTAGGAGTGGCAGGGGCTGCCTTGAAGCCAGTGCATAGAAAGCAGGACTGCTGACACCATAGTCCCTGATGTGCTGTTTGTTCTGAG
Source organism: Hypotaenidia okinawae (assembly GCA_027925045.1). Classification (NCBI taxonomy): domain Eukaryota; kingdom Metazoa; phylum Chordata; class Aves; order Gruiformes; family Rallidae; genus Hypotaenidia; species Hypotaenidia okinawae. Next base: position 21,897,632 of record BSDF01000003.1, read on the forward strand.
TGACTTTGAGGAGCTCACATTCATTTCTATGATTTTATTCTTCACCTGTGGAAAGGAGAATAACAGAGATTCATTCTTAAAGATTATTAAAAAATCCTGTTGTGGGATTATCATAATAAAGGTGCCTCTGCCTGGCTTTTGTCATCAAAAATGTCACTCTAAGAGAGCTACTTGGAAGCCGGTATCGCCGCCTGCAGAGTTTTCCTTTGTTCTTGGCATATCAGTCAGTCTCATCAGCTCAACTCTGCCCAATGTTGCTGTGCAATGAAAAAGCCCAAACTGCCCCCCTACTGAAAGCAATGTAACCATTTGCTTGTTCCTATACAGACTGTGTGTGATCGTTAGAAGCACCCCAAGGAAATTCTGTCTTAAAAATAACTATAAACCACACCTTTTCTTATTCCTTATTGTACAGTCATGGCACAAACATGTAAGACCATTGAAGTGTTGCATAGGTCAGCCTGTTCTTTATGCTCAGTGGAAGAGCAGCACTTCAATGTTACTAATTTTTATTGCATTCAGGGTGGTTCTGTGTACTTGACATACGTAAGCAAATATGATCCTTCCATGAGAAGCTGTATAGGTGAAGTACAGTAAGTAAGTAGCATGGAAATACATAACTACTTGTACTGTTTTGTTTTATTTTAGGTTACTCTTTTTATAAACTGAATGGTATTACAAGAATGTGCTTAGTAAGTACCTTGGGTTGAGCCATCCTTAAATGTCCTTCTATTTTATTTAGAAAGAAAGAAAAAAAACACAAACAAAAACCCAAAAAACATGTCTGCAGGGAAGCTGAGGGACTTGGATGTGAAAGAGATCTGGCATGTCATTACGTCAAGGTTTCTAGTATTACCTGGAACTTTTTTGCAGCTCAGGGGAAGAAACTTTCCAACTGGATAAATAATAACCTCGAAAAGGCAGTAGATGAAACATACAAAGTATAAGATATGAAAAGGGATCAGCAAAATAACCCCTGGCTTTCAAGTCCAAAAGTGTGATGATAATATAAGCATTGTCAAAAGTCAAGCTCAATTACACCTTGGAAACACTTTGAATATACATACTGAAAAGGACAAACCCAAAGACCTGAATGTGCTCAAGTCAGAGAGCTTGGCTGCACCATTTGGCATCTGGGATAAAAAGTGTGGTAGCAGGTATTGGAATATTTTTATATTTGCAGTGTGACACAAGGCATTTAAGGAATGGCTGATATATAAGAAGACAGCAATAGATTTGGAGAGCTCCTAAGTTTCGCTCCTTTCTGTGTAAGTCTTTAAACCTAATTTTTAAGGAAAGAAATATTCCTACAAAACAGAGGCAAATGTAAAGAGATTGAAACGCATCTTTTCAAAGGGTAGCATATGTCCACCTGGCATCTGCCTTTGATATCAAGACAAAGGAAATGCTGGAGATATAATCCTCTGAACCTGAGTAAAGCCTCCAGAAGCTGGCAGGTGGGAAAAGCTAATAAATTGAGGAAGACTTGTACTGGTAAGGGAAATTGTCAGATGGGTGAAGAGTGATGACATCAGGTAATACTGAAGAGGAAGAGGGAGAAAGACTAATAATGGAGCTTCTCTGGGAATATTCTGGGATGAAGAGGTGGCTTATGGATACCATTAGTCATGGATTGCTGTAAGCATCTCTGTTGTAGCTGTGGAAAATGCAAGACTACACCCAGAGAGGTATTTTCTAGAGAGATGGAGAATTTACACCATCTGTGTTAGCTCAGGAGACATCTCACGTGGATCACAATGCAATTTTTGGCCACCCTTGTTCAAGAAAAATGATTAGAAAGTAAACTTGCTCAGGGAAGAGCTAGCAAGGTGATGATGAGACTGGGAACTCTGTCTGGAGAGAGAAGACTAAAAGACATTTTTGCCCCTGTCCATAAATGTGTATCTGGTACATGACAGAGGGAAAGGTCGAGTACTGTTTAAGCCAAAAACTCAGCAGACAATTCTTAACGCCTTGAAGTAATCTGGATTGAGAAGAGTCTTTTGGTCAAACCAGTGAAAAATATACCTTCTCTATCAGTTGCTGGCAGGGATTGTATTATGTCACTGTGTGCAAAGGCAGGGAACGATTCTATGAACGGACTTGGTGTTTCTGAAGCTCCCTTCTTCTGTGTCCCTTCCCCAGACAGGCCTCCACAATCTCTGCTGACTCAGTGCTCTTTGAGAAAGACAGGAAGGGATGCTTCTTCATTGAATTGGGTTGTAAGGTGACATATTGTTCAGCAGAGAATAGAAGAAATTCCCTTTCCCAGAAGGGAACACCTGGGTCTCGCTCTCCTAGTCATTTTCTAGCCCTCCAAGGCACTACTTGTGGGAAATGTCAGTAAGCCTCCTCACCTGTCACCTGCTGAGGGTTGCACGAGGCATTAGTTGACATTTCAAAACTCATCACAACTCAGGATACATGCAATTATTTCCCTCTTTGGGAACAAATGCAGACCACCTGTGCTGAAAACAAAAACCCAACCCGGGGCAATGAGTGCCGGGGGGTCCTTCAGAAGCAGGAGCCCTCATTTACGCATAGGCTGGAAATAATTAATCTGTTACAAGCTTCCGAGCTAATTCAGGCTGTGACCGCCTTGTTTCTTTCTGGCGTGGGCTGCCATTTCCTCTCTGGGCCACCAGATGCCAGACTTTTCCTGCAAAACTCCAGCCCTCCGCCTGCAGAATGGAAAGAAGTGTTTCTGCGCCTACGTTTTCGTGAATCCCTTCAGTTTTGTGTTCTGGGAAACGCTTGTAAGGCTTCCAAGGCTCCGCGCTGGTTCCTAAGCATGTTGCTGTAACTCTTTAAGCTCGTTTGTAAACATAGCGTAGGAGCGGAGGGAGAGCCATCCTCTGACAAGCCGGGGACTGGAATCTGTTACTTCACAAACCCTTCGTGAAGACTGGGCAGTTAGGAAAAATGCACAAAAAGGAACGTGGTGACACTTGGGAGAGGGAGAAGCAGCAAAATGTTTATATCCAATAGCTCAAAATCAATCCCATTTGATACCTACCCTCTCCTAAGTAAACAAAGAGCAAAATCATCACAGGCTCTCTTATCTGCAGGAATGTTCTAAAGAGAAATGTTAATTCTCATGGTTTTCTTCAGTAATTTGAGGTCTAAGTATTCTATAGTTTTCCTTTCTACTATACACCTATTTTACCTAAATTTTACACATTACAAGTGTACCTACTTATGTTTGATTCATTCTAATATTCAGTTATTGCAAAATTATGCAATTTTTTTCCTGTTAGAAAAATTAACATTCTCATTCCCCATTGCAGAATGTATTGCTTTAACAGAGTGTTCACTGTTTTATAAAATTTAGAAATATTGAATTAATTTGTAATGAATTGACTGCTTAGTGCAGGATGAAAATATTGGACCATGAATCACTCTTATTGGGCCAAAGAGAGTGCATTGTGCCATAAACAAGAAGAAAGATACAGAGGCACAAGCACAAATAAAAAAACCCCAATTTTTTGGTAAAAATAGAGCAATGGAAATGCAGCAGTTTATAAAAATAGGTATATTATTATTTTACAAAAAACATAAATTACTTTTTTTTTTCAGTCAAAGTGTCTTTCCATTATTTCAGGGGAGTATTAAATTATATAGTAGAATATTATTATAGAATTATTATTTTTCTTAATTCCCTCATTCTAGGATATATAAAGCATGACTTGATCAATACGATGTTAAAAGCAAACCTTCAAGGTAAAAACACATAAGTATATTGGAAATAAACATATATTCTCCTGTACATTCTCCCTATATAAATGGAAAGAATATGCAAATATCATAAGACATTAATAAAAAATTCTGACAGTTAAAGCAAAGGCTTTCATTAATAATTAAAATACAAATGATGACAGAACACAATGCTTTATTCCATCACGAAATTATGTTGGTCTATAATTATGATAACAGTGGTTCTCAGATTTGCATTATTTTGTGGAAATTAAACAGAAAAAGGCAATGCAATATTGTTTAGGTATTGGCAAAGAAAGCAAAGTGATATGAAATATTTACTATAAAGACTTCTCCAAAAGTATATGCATTGTTGACTTTTAATCAAATTAAAAATATTTCCATTTTCACAGCTCAACTATGCTTAGAACTTTGAATTTAATTTCTATCTTAGTGTGAAAATATTAAACACAAGAAAGTATAATATATACCGGCATAGTCCAGAGGCTTTTTCCTTTTTTTTTTCATCATGTCTCATTGTAGAATCAGGATTTATTTGAACCTGACTGAATCACCCATGGATAGCAGAAATCTCTATTTGTTCTCGATTCAAGAAAAGTCTTTTTCTTGACATGAAAATGTCAAAAAGTTTCATAATGATAGTTTATGATGTCATTATAATTCCTCTCCATTCTTTAAAAACAGAGCATTAAGTCATTCCATTACACTGCCTTACTCTTAATCTTTCCCTTTTTCTAAAAAATTGACATATTTATCATTGATTTTCCAGCAGATGTTGTACTGGATGCCCTTTTTTAAAAAGTACCTCAGTTAATCTGACCTCTCTTAATGATTACTCACATATTCTTTAGTAAGTGAATAAAACTTTTCTCTCACAGATAGTAGGTGCTTAATCCTCATTATTGAGAATATGCTGAAACCTTGAGTACATGTCAAAGATTCATTTTGTAATCCTGAGGTTGGTTTGCCATCAGTGATTTACACAGGGGTTGTGCTTGCAATAATTGATTCGCTCCATACTTGAAGTCCACTGCTGTCATTAAAATGACAGTACAACACTCACTGTTTCAATTTAGATTTACTTTTTTTTAAAAAAAAGGCTTAATTGTCCCCCTGCATCAAAGCAGAAGAAATCATTTTCTGTGCCAAAATAAAATGACAAGGTTTTTGGTTATTTTTCAGTCTGAAAATGTTAAACTGGAAAGGTATTTAAAACACGAGCTAGCTTTTGTGAGGTTTGATGGAAGTTTAACCTGCAGCTGCGTGAACAATGTGTTCATTCCTTTTTGTTGCTCTGCCTTGGTTCAAAGAGCATTTTTTGCAGCACTTTAAAACTCTGCCTTTGAAAACTGAGTTTTAAGGTATGGCTCCTATAGTTAATTGGTATCTCAGATGCAATGCCTGTCAATGTTAAGCTTTTATAACAGAGCAGATTGTAATTTTTGACTGTTGGTGTCAATGCTGCCAGTAAAAGCGTAGGTACCTCTACAGTTACCCGAGGTAAAACTCTGCTGGCTGCATCCCACCAGTATGTAGTGTCTTTTCTGCAAAACAGAAGTGAACATGAAGCGTTTAACTGATTCCTCCCACTGACAATGTGACACGCAGCTTTCATTTTCTTGAGTGTGTTTGACGAGGGGATTAACTGAGTGCCAAAGGTACAGCAGATCCCTGTAAAGGACACCGAAGTGATTTCCCCCTGTAGGTCCTAGTTCTGTGGAGCTGCTGAGGAAAGAGTTTCCAGTGAATACACTAATTATTGCCCAGCAAACTCCAGGAAGTGAACATTTCTATTTAAATAGAAAAAAAATTAAAGGGGAAGAAAAAAGAAGGTTTTGTACAGCTCTTCCAGTAACATCATCTCATGTTAATTTTAATGAATCTTCATTAAACTTCTCAAATAAGTAAGAAAGATAATTGTTGTTCATTAACATTGTGGTTCTACCCACAGCTGAGAAACATGCTGTAAAATGTTAATAAAAAGAAAGATTCAAGTACGACTGAGATGGAAGGAGACAATGTGAAAGAATGAATTAAGCTACTAAAACCATGTCAGTGATTGTCTAGTAAACTACCAGGAGATGAGAAACAATTAGGTCACAGTGGAATACTAACCTTTCCAACACTGATGTGCCTAAACAGTAGACCACATGCAAAAGAAGGAGGTCGCTTCACACTGAATTCTGACCAGAACAGCAGCTCACACTCCTGCCAACAAGGTTTGTGCTTCTTCTGTACTTATTCAAGGACAGAGCAGGGTCTTCATCATTTAGGACATCTTTTGCACAGTGCAGTTAAAGAGAATAATTTGGCCCCAACTGTAAGATCGTTCTTGATCTGGGAGGGCTAAATTTAGCTCTGAATGTGCCATAACAGTTTGCTGCTGTGATAAAATTTGCCTTGTTTCCACTACTGTCAAATCAGGCATGTGAAAGAAAAAGTGCTATTCTATCAGTGTTTTCACAAAGATTATCTCAATTTTGGGCATGCCATTGTTCCAATAGTTGATATACCAATGGTATTGATGTGATAAGAAGTAATCAACTGATTATTTTGTTGCTTTAAAGACATACTGATTTTTCACCTTCTTATGCAACCTGAACTCTACAATTCAGCGTCCTCTTCCCTGACTAGAGTTCTGTACATCTATATGGAAAGCAGGTTTAAATAACTGGTGGTTTTTCTTTCACCCCCACCCCTGTGCTTGACTAGGTAATCCACAAGATTTCTTATTGAAATGAAATACTGAAGTCTAGTTGAATTGCTGTTGGATAAAAAGCAGTTGGGATAAATTTTAGGCACAAATTTACTGTGTGCAGTTATGCAGGCCTATGAAAGCGCACGGCCTCCAGAAGTTTCAGTGAGGAGGGAAAGTTATAATCACTCTTGAAGAGGAGTCTACAATATAAGTAATCACTGCTGTTGGGGCTGGGGAGGAGGGAAGGGAACTGCTTGACCACTGCAATGCTTTATCGTTCTTAACCTAAAAGCTTTTATAACCAGTAATTTTGCCACAATGATAGATCTAAAGCACCTGGTTTTGGTGTAGTTACAAGGTTTTTGGTGAGTCATCTAAATATTTCTCTTTAAATACATTCTATTTCTGAAACAGAGAGAAACAGTAGCAAGTACCACATCCCATTAGTGGCAGAACTAAAAGACCCCACATCATGGGGCAAATCAATTTATTGAAGGAACTGCTAATCAAGAAAAATAAGTGTTTTGACAGTATGCTCCACAAGTCATTGAATTTCATTTAAGGAATCCTCTAAAAAAATCCACTACTTTGGAACAAATGCTGTACCAGACACATCTCTCTTTAATTCAGTGAAAACCCCAAAATATTAATTTTGCCTGAAATTTAAGTATTCTATTGGCCAAAATTAAATTTGCAGTGTGCTAATATAGATTGATAGCAAATGTACTTACAATTTGCAAAACAAAAAACCCAAACTATGAAATGCAGCAACAAATGAACTGATTACAGTTACTCTTTTTGGGTTTTGTAGTTAAATCTGTAACTAGAAAATACTGATGCCATTTAATTATCTAGGAGATGCTTTGATAATAATAATAATAATAATAATAATAATAATAATAATAATAATAATGGTGTACTGCTTTCTCATTAGAACTATTTGCTTTCTTCTCCCCAGAAATATCAGTAGGAAGCATGCACTGGAGTGTTGCATGCAGTGTTCAAAGCATACTCTTATGGATCAGCTTCATAAAAAAATCACAGATACAGCCGTTGCAAGGAAGTTTTGGGTCGGTTGGTTTGTTTACTTGCAGCTGGGAGAGTCCTTTGCTGTGCGTAGCAGCAGAGCTCTGTGTTTTGTTTAGAGGCATCGTGCATCTTTTAAAATTGTATTATTTTGTGCCTGAAGTACATCCAAAAAACTCCCTGTGTGTGTGTGTGCATGTGTGCAGGGAGCCACTGTGGTACCAGTCAATGTGTCTGTAAGTATTGCTTGGAGAAGGCAAGTGGTTCGTCCTGCCCCACGGGGCGGTTTGATGAGTGAAACAATCCTGATGGGAGATCATAGGAGGAGAGGGACTCTTTGCTACTGGCATATAGTCTTCACATCCAGAAAGTTATAAAATTATCATGGCAGGCACACCGATGCTATGGAGCAGGATGCGATACAGGATACGCTGTTGCTGGGCGTAAGTCACGAAGGAGCTGAACTGATGTGCACCTAAGGAAAACAGCACTCTAATTTTATGTTGAAAATTCAGACAACATTCTTACCTTGCATTTCACTGTGCTGGTGCTGCTCTGCAAAGGAGAAGAAAACTGATTAGCAAATTGTTAATCCAATAATTGTTACAAATAATTAGCTTTGTAATAATTAGAGAGACATATAGAATAAGAATTACATCAAATATGAACTCTCTCCTCCCTCCTCCCTTCCCATCATGTTCACAACTGAGCATTTGGGTAAAAAAAGATGTTTTATATGAGCTGCCAGGCAGAGTTTTTTTCTTCTTTTCATACGAAAACATTAAAAATAAACAAACTGTAAATCTGGTATGATTGTGAATTGAGCACTCAATAAAAATAGCGAGACCAAGGTGTTTCCTTTGACCTTCCTTTCTTCTCATTATCTATTTCTCAGGACATTCGCTCCTTGTTGTGACCCTTTGTAATTTCTCTTTTATTATAAATTGTTAATATAAAACTGCTGTGGCTCATGAAGCTTTGGGTATGAAAATGCTATTCATGTCAGAAATAAAATCAGATCAACGTGCCAGAAGAAAACATTTTTACAACTCGTGCACATTCAGCTCTTGATAGGATTCCCTGCTGGTTAGAGCACCTCACCCTAAAATATTTCTTAGGTGTTTGTCAGCTAGAGGCATCTGTGTTGCAGTTTTAAGGCTTATTATGAATGTTGCTTAAAAGAAAATTCATTTTGTATTTCAAATATTATGTGGGTATTTGTACTTTTACTGAAGGTACATAATGTGACTCAGAGCTAAGAAAAGTGCAGAATGTTTAAAGTAGAAATAAACTGATGATGGCTTGTCTGACCAAGGGGGACACAGCCACCTGGCATGGAAAACAGTCTTAAAACCCACGACTGGATGAACTACACCGGCAGTGCCTCAGGTACCTAGGGAGACACCCTTAGCAGAAGATCAAAAGGACTGTATTGCCTTAATTTGGGCCTGGTTCTTGCATTTTTGGGGCTCAGAGGACTGAGACCTCTTGTTCTGTAAAATATGTTTCATCCCTTTGTTTGTAACCTCCCCCTCCTGCGGAGACCAGACAAACTCATCACAGGTGCAGATCCCACACCAGTGGGCTGTGTCTGGGGGAGAGCTGCTCATAGGTGCTCACCCTCGTCACCTCTAAAAGAAGCTGCTTTGGAGTCTCCCCTCATTTGCATAGGGAGATTTAATTTCCATCCCTTAAATATGACGAATTGCTGAGATTTCCTTCAGTTAATGCTTTTAACAGCTCCCAATAAACTTCATTAATCAGGCCAGCTCTAGGCCCAACGTGCAGCCTGGAAGCAGCTAATTTGCCTGATGAGCCCGCGACTTTAGTGAATAAACAGGTGGATAAGCCGAGAGTTTTATGGCCTTAATTACACTCTAATCAGTTCAGCACTTGGCGGGCAAAAGGGAAGAGGGAAAAAGAGGCGGCGGCAGCAAGAGCTTCAGCAGCCGCTGCTTCTCAGCCCTTCCCTCCCTGCATCAGCTCTGCTCTCCCGCTTCACTCTCTCCTCTCCCGCTTTCCTTTTCCAGCGTTTCCCTCTCCTTTCCCCTCTCCTTTCCCCTCCTTCCTCCTCTGTTGCCTTTCTCTCCTCTTTCCATCCTCCTTCCCACTAAAATCAACATCTGAGGGAGAGAGAAGCTGTTTTGTTCTTTCTTTCCTGCTACTTGCTGCCCTCCTTTCCCCTCTCTTTAAAAAAATTTTTCTCTCTCCATACCTCGTTCCCTCTCTCACCTCTCCCCTGCCTCTGGGCCCTGCCTTCCCCCACCCGCCCCCATCCCTCTCTCCCCTGCTACATATTCTCCCTGTCACAGTTAGGCCGCCTGACAAATCACTTCAAGGGCAGTCTAACTTTGAAGGACAAGACAAAGCTTTAGCATATGGTCCAATCCCCAGATGTTTGTCTCTCTCTCTTGCTCTCTCTCCCTCCCCTCTAAGAAGGGCTACTTGGGAAGCCTGGGTTTTTGCTCTTTTTTATTTTTTTTTTCTTTTTAAATCCTCTTCTCCCTCCCTCCAAGTTTTGGTAGGGGTCCCTAACTACCAGCGAGGGCTGCTTTTCCCTTTACAGCCTCCCCACGGGGGAAGAGGTGTTTGTTGGTGGAACTGGGGAAGCAGTGGTGCTTTTTGGAAACTTGACGATGTTTTTCACAGTGTGGGTAGGGGTGGTGGCAGGGTTTGGGGAGCGGGGGAAGGGATGCTCCCGGCTTTCACAGCAGGACCTGCCCCTGAATGTCACCACCGCTACCCCACCCCGCTCCTGTGCCGTCCAGGATGGCACCGGTGAACCCGGGCTGAGGCCGGCCGGAGGGATGCTGCCGCAGTCCCTAAGCAGCCCGTGGGGAGGGAGGAGCACGCCGGCCATGCCCGCACCGAGCGGGGAAGGAGAAACTTGCTGCTTCCCCGCTCGGAGCACCGCACGCCCGAACGGGAGCGAGCGGAGGAGCGGCCGCGGCGGCGAAGGGCCGGGCGGGAAGGAGGGATGCGGCTGCGGGGGCTGCGCTTGGGAGGGGGAGCGGGGGGTATGGTGCTGCGAAGAGGAGCCCCGGCGGAGCCCCCAGCCCCGGTGCAGGGCCCACCGAGCTCGGGCGCGGCCGTCCCCGCTACCGGAGCCGGCGGAGGGCGGCGCGGCTCCTCCGGCTGCTCCCGGCGAGCGGCTGCGCCCGGCCGGGGGAGGGGGAGGGTGGCGGGGAGCCGCAGCCAGCTCTCGCCAGGTCCCGCGTACCCCGAGAGCGGCGGGGGGGCCGTATTTATTTTCACGTCTCGGCTGCAGAGACGCAGCCGTGAGAGCCCGAGCGCGGGCACGCCGCCGCGGAGCCAAACTCTCTCGGTAGCCGAGGTCCGGCACGATTTACCTGTCGGGATTTTTCCTTATCGCTCCCCTCCCTAAAGTTCCGTCCCTCGCTGGCAGCACGCTGCCCCATGCACCGCGGTCCGGCCAGCGCGGAAACGAAAATGCCGGCATCCGCAGCCGCGGGATGGGCTTTCCAAAATAAATAATTAAAAGGAGCAAAAGCTGTGCGGGAGGTTACCGAGGCTCCTGCCTGACGCTGAGAAAGCCCACTTTAAGGGGGAAAAAACCAAGGAAGGCGGGGGTGTGCGGGGTGGGCATCGCTACCACTGCTGCTTTCAAATGAGCGCTGGTCCGTGCGGCAACCCGCCGGTAAAACTGGCCGTAGAACTTCTTAGAAGCAAATACATATTTCCTTTCCCAAAAGTTACAGTGAGAAGGATTTGCTTGAGCGTTTTATCTCAGCTGTCAAAGACACATTAAGAGAATAAAAGATTGGATTCTCTAGGACCCCTTTCTTAATACAGTTTTTCTTCCTGTACCTGTAACAATATTGAGACTTAAAAAAAAAATAAAAATGAACTGCCACCAGAGGAAAATAGATTTCGTCTTCGTCTGCCTGTTTTTCGGAGGGGTTAAACCATTCCTATTATTTTGGAGGCTGACGTGATTTTCACTTGAAATCTTCACGGGTGTCTTTATGACGTCTCCTATTGCTTTTGCTTTTAACTGTGCCCACTAGCACCCTTTCGCAGTTTTAGAACAGGTATCTGCAGTGTATCCTTCAATTCCATTTTTTAAAAGCCTTGGTTCGTATGACTGGCATGTATTGTTTTGTATAAAATCGAACATGGGGCATTCTTTGCAGATTGATTCAGACAGCATTTTCTTTAGACAAGACAGCATTTTTTGCTTACATCAGTTTTTAAAGTGGAGAATTAATTTAGTCACCTTTTAACTGAAGTTCCTTAAAGCTTTTTTTGGACCAAAAATATTTACAAGGGGGTGGCTCTTTCTTAAAATTATCAGTGTAAAGGCCACCTTTGAGGAAAGTTACGCAATGACCTGTCTGTTCATTTTGAGTGGTTTATGGCTCTAAGAATCTCGAGTGTACCTAGTGCTGGTGTCTTGCCGTTATGATAAAGTGAAATCCTGACACTTATTCTAGGGTATAAGGGAGAAGAAATGGATGGCAGAAACTGGCAGTTTTTACTCACTGTAACCAGATTAAATTACCTGCCCCTTAATAAAATTACACCGTGTATAGTTAGGTCGCCTCGATGGCATTTGGGATCCTACTATCCTGCTGTTCATTTCCAAGTCTGGATGTCGTGCTACTGTCCAATAATCAAGGAAAATTAAGATTTTATTTTTTTAAAAAAACACATGAGAATTGTTCCCCCCACACACCCCCCCCCCACCACCCTTTCCCAAGTTCTGCAAATTCTCAAAGTGGCCCTGGAGAAATACAAACGCACAAAGCGACAGGCGAAGCCGGGCCTGTGTTCAGCACTCCATCATTCCTTGTCACAGGTGCAGCCACTATGCATTATCCTGCCGTGATTGATAGAGTGGGTTTGTGCAGACTGGGGGAGCCGGGCACGGCTCAGATGGGGCCCTGTCGTTCTGGCTCCATTTCATACTACCTGTAGGGAAAAGGAAAAGTTTGCTGGGATTTGGCGGCTTGGCGCTGGTCAGAGATTTTACTTCTTTGCCCATAAAGTAAAGGTCGTATTCCCTAAAAGTTAAATGTTGCTGCCAGCTTTACATGATAATGATCCCAGAGAAGGAAGCACGGGAAAGCAGGACAGACCCTGCCTGCTTGTGGGGATAATATCACAACAATGAAATGGCTTTCAGGTTATCAGGTCTGTTTCCTTGTTTTAACTGAGAACTTCTTTGGTAGGTGGTGTACCCAGAGAGTTTCCCGTCTCCTTCGACTCATTTATTCATCGGAAGGAGAGGACAGAAGGCCCGCACGTTCAGTGCAGTGCTACCCTTTTAAGATCAGTTTGGGGTCAGTGTTAGTGGTCAGAAAAAAGTATAGAATAAAATATACATAAAGTAGACTTCTATATGTAAAACCAAAACATAATAAAATTCTATTCCCAGCATATAACAGGTGACCAGAAAGTCTACCTAAAGGAACTATTATTGCTGTAGGATATAATGTAATAATTTATGCAGTTGGAATCTTTGACACATTTTTGTTCAGCTGGGGAGAAGAGTTTAGGATTCTTTGCCTATGATCATTCAAGATCTTGACTAATTGATGTAAGATCAAAGATGACAACAATCTCACCAGTGTTATGTAAAACTATAATATCCTTCAGTTCCTTCATTTCTTCCTGAAATGGCCAAAGGCAAAATAATTTGCATAAAAGGTCTCCAGTTTTAAAATGTAAAATTTCTTTCATTGGGACTTTTGCGTGACCCCCCCAAAGATTTCTACAGATGTTTACAAACTTAATCAAAATGAGCATATAAATATTATTGCAAGTGATTTGGGGGCAAAACGGAGCTTTATATTCTTTTAAAGTGTTAACAAATTCCAATATTAAGGGAAGACATTTAAAAATGTGATTTTTGAGTTCACATCTATAGTAACTATTTGCTGGAAGGGGCCACTATCAGACACTAACAGGCAAATCCTAATGCATCATCCGGTAAACTCTTCTTCCTTGATTTCATTTCTGTGGGTAAAACTGCCTTGAAATAGGATAACAAGGATGCTGTGTATTTTACATGAATACAAGAAAATTTGAATTTTCCTTTCTATTACAAATTGCTTTAAAAAAATAGTCTTGGTATGATTTTCTGTCAAGGTTTCTTCTTTTTTTTTTTTAAATACTGATAACAAACAAGCAGATTAAATGAATCAGTGAGTTTGTGCTTTTAAATAATTCTCAGGGAGTTTTAGAAACAGTGCCACAGCAGCAAGTATGTACCCACTTTCACGCCATTGTAATTTTGGAAAGTTCACTTCTCTTTCATAAGAATTTTTAATAAGAAAGGGGTATTTTTTATGTTGTATCTGAGGTCTTTTCAATGGGGAAGAAATGTGTCAACCTACTTGTCCATATTTAAGTGTCTATATTTGCGTCCAGACATTGATTTATGTGTAACATGTGCTTGTACAAATGAGTTTCGCTGTTTATTTCTTAAAATCCAAAGTCAAGATAACAAGATCGTTCAAAACTTCTTTTCCTGCCCCTCACCTTTCTTGCAGCATTATGGAGTATGTTCCCCTTAAACATTTAGTTCAGATGGGATACTCAGCTGTGGTTTAAACCCTGCCTTTACAAGTGGGCTATACTTAGACATGTGAAAATGTGAAGCAGCTACTTAAAAAATGCTTACCAGCCTAGGATAATTAACATCACCCCGGAGTAGTATATCATAGCTAATTCAGTGAGCCCTGCTTTACAGCTGCCACCAAGCAACAAGCAGGAGTTATAAAATGCTCACGTATCAGGATATTCCTTTAACACCTCATTTATTATTGTAACATGAAAAATGTCCCCTTCCATTTATTATGATATCGCTGCATTAAGGTTCTTAGTCACAAAGAAGTTATTTGTATACGCACGTGTATAAAGATGCAATTTTCTTGTAAAATGGAGAGAGTTTATCTAATGAATTCTCCCTGATGCAAATGAAGCGCATGTTTATTGAAAGAAGGATGGCTAAAGTTGAAGAAGGAGTTGTGTGCACAGGTAAAAGATAACTTTGCCTGAAGGAATAGCTAGGGGGTAGTTTATGTTTTTCTTTGTGTTCAATGGTTATTTTCTGTGAACAAACCCAGACAAAAAGGCAGCTACAAGCAGACATGAGAACCACGGACAAACAGACAGACAGGCACACACATGAGTGTAGGCTGACAGTCCACTGCCTTTATAAACATATGATAGACCCAGAGGCAAATCCAAAGCTGCCAACATAACTACTAAATGAGTCTGCCAAAGAGCCAGATGCTGCAGCTGGAAAAGCATTTTCATTGTCTTAGCAGCTGCATACTGTGGTTGCTGTCCCAAAAGGAGGGGAAGGAATGGGGAGTGTGGTTGTCAATTAAATGGTACCCATTTATGCTTCTGTGTATGTGTGCTTGTGGGTCCATGTGTGTGTAATTAAATACAGCAACTGTATTTACTAGGGAGTGAAATATATTATTTTTTATTGTCTAGTGACTACTTAAAGGCCATGAACAGACTTGTTTGGTGAGTTCATGTTTCAAAATTGCTTTAGATGACTAGATCTGATTTTCTGTTTTTTACTGCTGTTGGCTGAGAGAGGAATGACAAACGCTTACTTGCATGCTTTTGGGGATCCATACAAAGATACATCTTTTCCTCCTACATCTTCTACCCCGCACATATGGATTTGGAGTAGGGAAAATGAATTCGAGTAGACCAAGTGCCTTCAAAGTACGGTTTAATGGATACTGGGCTCTGAGAGGATGCTGTATTCAGAGACCCCGCAAAGTTCAGAAGATACTGGTCTAACCTTCTTCACTCATGCAGGGCACTCTGTGGGAGCTGGGATAACTGGGAGAGCCTGAGAGAGGAGCAGGAATGGAGGGTGGTCATCCACGCTCTTCTGGCGAGGCAGCGTGCGGTCTGCACTACTGTGGTGCTCAGTCTAGCTCATGTAATAGCTGTGCAGCCACTCCTAGCACAAGGTGATATATATATTTGAATTTACACTGACTTGCAGAGACAGATGTGTGTAATTTATAGAACTGCTAGGCGGGCAATTAGGAAACATGGTAGCTGAAGTGGTGCTCCCATTCTTTTTCTAAGAAGCTGCACAGATCTGCGCTCTGAACTAATGAAGAGGCCTTTATATAAAATTAGAGATTGGGAAAGTATGTGTTAAAGCCTCCTTGGCTAGATAATTACTTTTTTAT
The DNA here is from genome assembly GCA_027925045.1 of Hypotaenidia okinawae. NCBI lineage: Eukaryota > Metazoa > Chordata > Aves > Gruiformes > Rallidae > Hypotaenidia > Hypotaenidia okinawae. Next base: position 21,913,262 of record BSDF01000003.1, read on the forward strand.
CATTATAATGACCTGTCGTACTAATAAAGTTTTGGGTTTTTTTTTCCCCCAAAAAGTTCATCAACCCTCTAAGGGAAAGGGCTAGAAGAGAAAATCAATTGAAATCATTATTTCACAGGCTAGATATATTTTTAAATCTTACCCTTTAAGTGGTACTATATCATTACATACAATTTGTATTATAAAAGTGGCAAATTATTAAAAATCCCAACCAATGAACTGCCACTAAGTGTAGCTCTTGGCTGGCAGACAGTGCAGACAGTGCCTATGTGTATGTATATCCTTATGTAACTGCTTTAAGGAGGAGTGGAATTGTGTATGTACTTATGATGTTAAAATATTGAATCTGAAATAATGTTGTGTAGAATAGATTTCAAATTTGTCTTGAGGAAAAGAGAGGAAGGGAACCATCTGCAAAAGCAGAGTTGCTCATTTTCCTGCTCTCAGCTTTTACTGGGAAGTTATCATGTTCAATGTATAGTACAAGGAGGAGTAAAAATTTTCTCTTTAAAATAATGGTGTACTGAGAATGTGAGTTCCCCCATATTTAGAGACAGCAATTTTCTGTCTAATGAATCATCCACTAACAGTGAACAGATTTTCAGTGAGAAAATGCTGTTTTCATACTTCTGCAAGACAATCCTTTTATTTTTTCTTTGGTTTTGTAGTGTTTTCTTCCCTTCCAGATTTAGTGGTCCTTTTGTTTTGTTGCTTCTAAATCAGCTGTGGATCAGACAGTGGATACAAGGAATCAACAGAATTGCAGATGGAGCTGGAAGAAAACTGAAAGCAAAAAGAGAAGCCAGTGTCCTACAGAGGAAGTTGCAAGGTAGATAAAGAACTTTTGTTCGCTGTTTGGCGGAATAGTCGTGTCTCCCAGTAGGCTGAGCAGGCTGGCTGATACATCCAGAGGGGACGGGTGTCAGGCTGGTGCAGGTGTCAGTGGCTGCCAGTGAGTGATTGCACCATCAGCCTCCTACCGTGATCCATCATGCGGGCCCAGCCGGTGAAGAATCACAGCCTCAGCAAGGTGCTGAGCCCAGCAACATATCATTAAACAAGGTTACCACCAGCAGATTTGTTCCCATGATCAATCTGGTCAATAACCGTTCCACCTCACTGTACATTTTCCCCCCTTAAAACATAAACAAGTATTATGAAAGTGGTGGCAAAACAATGTAAAGCTTTAAGAAGTCTTCATTTGTCCAATAGCAACCTTCAGATTTCTTGTAAATCCCTTATAAATCAGGAAAAAAAAAGCCCTCCCTGAAAAAAATTTTCCTCAGACTAATCCTCTGATCTAATTCGTATTTTATGACTTGAAGTTGTTTATTTCTGATTCATTCTTGGATTTTTCTTTTTGTAATTTTGAAACTCCAACATGGGTTTCTAATGTGTATCAGTATGCGGTGTGCTGTGTAATACCTATGTCAGTTTGGAGTCATCCCAGAAGATGGAAATAAAATGCCTTCTTCTTTTATTGCTTTGTTTAATTCTAGTCTCTTGAATTAACCTCCTACCCAGGTTCACCTAGCATCATTGCACTGCCCACAGACACTCTAGGTTCCAAAGATCTCTGTGTTTGTATTGACCTGAAAGCAGATAACTCTGGATGCTCACAGAGCTGTTCACCTTTGCTGCTGCAGTGGTGGGCTGCAAACACCTAGACAGTAACTGGGAGATCCTGGAGTCCCTCAGCAGATAGCAGCTTACCAGGAGGGTCATTAATGCAGTCCTTGTGACACACTCAAGTAGTTGTGATATGAGACTCAAGGGCCAAATCAGAGTGTTTTATAAACTCATAAGAAGCAATGAATAAACTGAATTTTTCCACTGGTGTCCTGTCTCTTTGGTCACCATGCCAGGGACCAGTAATCCTCTTCCTAATTGCAGCTTACAGAGCTGTGCACACCACTGCTTAAGAACAGGCTGTTACATCTTTAGTGTAGTAGCAAGGAGATCACAGGTGTCATTAGTAAAGCTTGCTGTACTCAGAAGGAAATGCAAACCAAGTTCCTGTCCCTTACAAATACAGAAAGTAGTAATGGTTAATGGATAATATTCCCTTGCAGGTGGATAGAAAAGCTCGGCTGAAATGCCACCTCCAGAAGAAAGTTGCAACTTTCTGCAGAAGGAAAAAAAATTTCATAGTTTTAACCTCAAATGTGATTTTTAAAGCAGTTCAGTCTAGTGGGTACAGAAGGCTGCATCAACACTTACTTGTCCTGACTGCCCTGTTTTCTTTTTACCATCTTCCATCCTAAAGGAAAAAGCCAGAATGAACTTCTGCTGAAATAAAAATAATTCAGAGATGGTTGTTCCCATTGGTTTGACTAAATCAGTTTTAAAGTCTTCCCGTGTAGACAGGCTGACCATGCCTGTGAATGAATGGCTCTTGCTAAACCTGTCTGACCTTCCCATCAATAAGGGTGAGACTGAGGGCTCAGGGGAAATGTGACACATGGTGCTCTCCTCTCCTTTGTACTTCAGGTCAAAAATCGCCTTGGGTACAATGTCAGCACCTTCAGCCAGACCCATAGTCCCCGTAGCCTCCAAGCAGTTAACCCTCCATTGATGCTTCAGTCCTGGGGGAAAGAGAAAAAGAGGGAAAGAGAGAAAGAGAGGAAGACAATAAGAAAAAGAGAAAGAGAAAGAGAAAGAGAAAGAGAAAGAGAAAGAGAAAGAGAAAGAGAAAGAGAAAGAGAAAGAGAAAGAGAAAGAGAAAGAGAAAGAGAGGAAGGAAGAAAGGAAAAGAAGGAAAGGAAGGAAAGGAAGGGAAGGAAGGGAAGGAAGGGAGGGAGGAAGGGAAGGAAGGGAGGGAGGGAGGGAGGGAGGGAGGGAGGGAGGGAGGAAGGAAGGAAGGAAGGAAGGAAGGAAGGAAGGAAGGAAGGAAGGAAGGAAGGAAGGAAGGAAGGAAGGAAGGAAGGAAGGAAGGAAGGAACCACTATACAGAAAAAAATGGTGTCTCTAGTGACAAACTTGCGCCCCATTTTTATCATTCTAGGTCTTCATCATCTTCAGAGCGTATCATGTCCCCCACTCCTAAAAGGCTTTCTCTGTCCACACCAGACCTGTGTTTCTCTGTGCTGCTTATTTGAGTCCTACGTATCTCATCTTGCATACAAGAACTACTTGTTAGTATTAACTCAAGAAAACCTATGGTATTACTAACCAAAGATAAGCTATAGTCAGTTGATTATTGGAAACTCAGCTCTCACCAAGAAGAAACAAGGACTCGGGCATTCTACAGGTCTATAGTCTTCTGCTGAGATGCATGAAGCAGGCATTTTCTTGCCTTCCTGCAGGACCTGATGGAATACTCTGAAGATACTACTCATTGATTGTTTGAGTCCAACACAAAATGTAACAGAAGCTATGGAACAGGAATTTGGCCCCAGGAAATCAGTGGAGATCACCACAGATTGTAGGGAGATTAGGTCTTTCAGCTTGGCTTCCTCTAAAGTTCTAATAGCATTTAGGCTTTACCCTGGATGTTGCTTAATTTATTTATTCCTACCCAAAATCTTAGGTAAATTGCCAGTTATAATAATTTTAGATGACTGAAAACATGGGTATGTCTCCAAATCTAGGTTGGAAGAATGATGATGAAATACTAGCTGTTTTCTAGGATAGCTCTTTGCTGGCTGTCCCATTAAAGTATCCATTAATCTCCTTCCATGTTTCTGGTCAAACAGAACCAGAATTAGACCTTCTTCTGTATCTCCCAATGCTTCTTTTGGTCCTCACGTTCATGTAAGTGACGAGCAGTTTGGGAACATTTTACAGAATTCAATATTTTAAAAGAATACATTTCCCTAGGTTACAGTTTAAAAGTGGATCCTTCACCACTTGCACTTGTGCATTTGAGAGAAGCTTTTCTATTATCATATTATGGAAATAAATTCACAGTGATAAAGAACTAATCAGTTGTGGGTTTTTTTCCATGTTTGTTGTTTGCTTGTTTGTTTTCTTTCTTATTTGTTTAACCTACAGTGAATTCAGCTGTGGTAATCATATCTGGTAAAGCCTGTATCAAGACCTCGCCCACACGATCTGCCAATAGTGGACTTCTACCCTCTATTGATATATGCACTAGAGAATTGATTGCCTGCCTGGGTAGATAAGAACATGTATTGTTCTTCAGTGGGTGTAGTGCATTACTCTTTCCTGGCTAATGTGATCTCAGAATCCTTCTCAATAACACAATTCCACCAATCAAACCAGATGACAAAATATAAATTTTATGGAGTTGTAGTCCTCAATTCATAATCCTTTGTAAAAGACAAATATGGATGAGTGAAGTTTCCTGTAATGAAAAAAACATAAAATTTCACAGTCTGCTAAGGTTCTCTTTTTGATGCATTTCTTATTTTCATTCTTTTAGTTTTCCTACAGATTTAATTTCCTTTTCCTGACAGTAATCTTGTGATTGTAGATCTAATTTTTCTGTTAGTTAGTAAAGAGTAAGTCCCAGAACAAGTGAAGTTATTTAATGTAGTTAACACCTGGATGAGTTATGGCTTCAATGCTGCATTGGTTTTAGCTTTCTAATAGTCACAGGTGGTGCAGGAATATCAAGTATTGAAAGGACATTTAATAATAAACATTCAATAATTCTGCAAAAGCATTTAAAGAATAAATTATGGTTATCCACACATTTGTACTAGCATTTTTTCTTTGTTACTAATTAGAAACTGGAAGACACAAGAAACTCTTATTAATGTTTCTTGCATCCTAGTTCTATGTGCATTGCTCCACTATAGTTATTTCTAACTCTGCTTTCATAACATCGGTGTCTATCTATATACTTCCAGATCCCAAAGTGCCAATATGCCTTAAAACCCAGCAATGTGAATATCTTTACTCAAGGTCAGCCTAAAAATTTGTTTTAATGTACTCAAAAGAGTATTACTGCAACCCCAAACTCCTACTGTAAACCTTAGTAGCACAGACCACAGATCAGAAATTCTCTTAAAATAGCCCAACTACATCTTAGGAAAAGTGTATTCTCCTTGGAAATTTTGTATGAAAATCAATCAAGAAATTTTTCAGATTCAAATGGCATCTGCTGCTCACCGTAAATATAACCTTCACAGCACAGAATTCACTCAGCATGGTATCTCATCTTATACGTACAATTGTTTGCTTGAAACCTTAGTAATAGAGAAGAATAATGTGTAATAATGGTAGGGGATGAAGGAAATTGTTGCAAGTAATGAACAACTGGAATCCAGAATAAATATTTACGATGAATTTCTATGTTTCTTTTTACACCTTCACAAAAATAGAAAAATAAGCCTCACTGTTGGCAAGTGATCATATTTCCCCAGCACTTTATTTTTTTTTAAAGATAAATCCTCATTGAAGTCAGTGGGAAATTCTGCTGAAAAGTTAAAATAGTCTATGGAACGGGCTGGTTGAGGAGGAATATTGCTGTTTATACCAGCCATTTCACAGTGCTTGTCATTACCTTCCAGTGGCAATAAGGTTACGAAGAAGCAGGGCTGTGAAAGATGTCCTTCCCAAAGGTGGTACATGGCTCAACGCCAGACTTCGTAGGCAACTGCGTCTGGTTTGGAAATTGTTTCTCAGCCAAAGCAAGTTAGAGCCTCAGGGTTTTAAAAGTAAAATCTACGGATGTTGTCCATCAATGGCATCAAGAATCGTACCTACGTGACTCAAATCCACTTCAAACAGACTTAATTGCATTCATAAGAATATAGCAGCTAGTCCGCTGCATATTGTCAATCAGCCCTCATTGAGATGACTTTTTCTTTTTTCCTAAATCACAAAGAGCATGTTAGTAACTTTGAACAGCTATCTTTTCTCTTCCTTGCCCTTCTCCTCCCAGTTCTGAAATGCCTGGAATTTGCCAGGGTCTTTGCAGCAGTTTTGCTCTGAGGCATATTCTCTCTCCATTGATTCCCTTCACTGCTGTCAAATACAGGTTTAATTAATAATTTTCTAAAATAACTTAACTTGCATGAAACCTGTGAAGTGTCAAAATGTCCTTTAGTCCTTACAGAAAACCAGCTGAAATTTGAAAATCATAGATTCTCTTCAGTGTTATTTTTAGGGAAAGTGTTAACCAGGGCTGGCTTCAACACCTGTGACACATGATTTCTGGAGTTTACATAGCAGTGAGACTGAAGAAGAAAAATAATTACATTTTATTGAAACAAAGTCTTTAGAAGGTAAGAAAATAGGAGGATAATTTCACCAGCTGAAATGTATTCTGCTTACATAAAACAAATGTAAATCCATGCCTGGCCCTGATTAAACCTACTAATGTTTTTGTGTTGTATTTCAGTTTTATAAAATGCTATTCTATCCTCTTTTCCTATTTGGGGAAAAGAAATGGTCCGGAGTGAACCAAATGTTCTGGTATGCCATAATAACACTTCAGGCAGATACACCAGAATTTCCCATGGAGAGCATTTGCAATGCAAGTGATATTCAAAATTCTGTAGCAGTATCTCTGAATTCCCATTTCAACCACAGCTTGTACTTACAAGGAATATGGACCGATTGTAAGAAAACAGTTAAAACTGACTGTACATAAAGTTCTCTGTAGGGGTGAATAACCTGAATAGAAAGAGAAGGTTCCATTTATCATTCGATGCTTTAATTTCTGGTAATTCATGATGTTAGGTCATGATGTTAGGAGAACACAATTTATTTTAAGACTTTAACATGCTTTAAGTGAAATTTAAAAGGTCTGTAAAAGCAGATGGGTAACAATTGCGTACTCATTAATAACCCAAATATAAATTGCAGCCCGCTGATCAGGAATAGAATTCTGAAGCAACTTTACAGACCTGATACCTACCTGTTCTGTACTTTGTGCCACATTGCCATCATAGCACATACTGGATGTTGCTTATTTGAATGTCATTATGAAAGTGGGGATTACCTTTCTGGCCTTGCAATCAAAATAAAACTTGGTGCCTTGTAACTGAAAAAAATACAGGTTCTCCTGATGATTGATATCAGGGCATGTATTTTTGCATAAAAAGCTGGTTATTGCTTCATCAGTGTTTTGATAAAGTCAGGTCAGTACATTAAAATAGCATACAGTGTTGATGTCCAGGGTAGATGAGCAATTATTTTTATAGATGCCAGCTGCCATGCCACGAAGAGGCTCCCAGCAGAGTGAAGTCAGGATGAGAGAAGTCCCGCGCTGCATGCGAGAAAGGGAGATGGAGGGCTGAGACAAGCCCAGGTGGCAAAACCAGAACGGCAGTGCTGGGGAGCAGGGAGCGACTGCAGGAGAGACATATGCAAGAAAGGAAGAAGACACAGCTCTGATGTGAAAAGACTGCGTTTTGAGCACAGCACCTACAGATGAGAACTCAGCATGGGGGGTTAAGCAAAAGCATGATGTATTTGTACAAGAAAGCAAACTAGTGAGTTCACAGCTGACCATAATCAAGGGGTACAACATGCCAGTTAAAGGAAAAAGAAGGGAATTATTTTCCCAGCTAATATTTACTTCTCAAAAGAACAGGACCCAAATATCTTTAGGGGGAGCCTTATTATTTCTGTTTACTAATTTCAGGGAGACCAACAACACTTAACTAACATTGAGAAAAAAACTCACACAACAACAAACGTTTTATAAGAAGCTGAAGAGGTGATGTGTTCTGTTATGCGATGAAAACCTCACAGCCACAAAAGAGCACAGAGAGACAGTGCATGGCAGGCAGACCCCAAATACTTCCCTGCTGGGGTACTCCCAGGCCCATCACAGGAGAGTCATCAGCCGATCAATGGCCCATCTTTACCAGCTGAGAGAAGCAGAGGGGCACAGTGGCAGACAGGAACCAGGCAGGAATCTGATTCATCTGCTGAGGTTATTGGAAGTCACAGTTCGTGTTAGGTGGAAAGAGGAGCATTAAGAGCAGAGAGAAAATGTCTGACATTCAAAGGTAAAATGGAGCAAATAAATTGGTCTTGGCATTGAGCAGAGAGGGGCTAGGAGTCATGAGGCATAGATGTTTTGGTGAGGTCACAGATTGGTTGCATCCAGCCAATCTGGATTTGTAAAAGAAAGACTGTAGAACGTGAGTCATGCTTGAGCATATAGATATCGTGCTGAGTATATTCTTAGGGCACAATTCATTGTGGGGAAAAACTATGTTTCTGTGCAGGAAAACTCCTAGCAAGATGAAGTTTTGGGAAATTACATTAAAATGTAAATGAACAGATATATCCATTGTCAAATGAGTTCAGGAGTCCAGTAAGAAACCAGGAGTAATATAGGGTTGACATTCAAGATTCAGACAGTATTTACTGGCAGAAGGCAGAAATCAGTAGTTTTGAGGAATGCATTTTGACTGACTTTTGCCACAAAACCTTCTATGAAGTTCACTTAGCATAACCCTAAAGAAGCAAATACTCAGAGTTTCTGACTTAGAAAGTTATTGTCTACTACCAGCCTTCCTTATTAAGATGCCCATCCTCATGGCTTTCTGTGCATGTTTTGCCTACATGATATTCAAATATTCTGTGTCTCATAACAGAGAGAGCCATAAGCCTATCAGCTCAGTGCCCAGCAACAAGACCTTCCCTGGATGAACAATGTAATACCAGCTTGGGGTTATCGGAGTGTGGAGGTATAGCCAGGTGGCTTATCAGAGACCTTGAACTTGGTACATGGTTAGAAAGACTGCTTGATGCTTTTATCACAGATGTTTCTTTGCTTGGAGTATTCTTCCTGACTTGGCCTAAATTCTTTTCAGCAAATTATTGTACATACTGATTAAAGCCAAGCAGCATATTAGGCGGAAACTGATGGGCATCTATTTTTAAATACTTACAGAAAATATCTATGTGTTAAAAATGAGAAATATATAAACAAATTTTATATTTGTTATTGGAATTTTATTGCATGAGACTTCACTTCAGTGCAGGGACCAGAGCCAACAGGGAAGTCACAGAGAAGCAGGGAAGAGAGATAATCTGTTCGAGGTAGGAAAAATGATCATCTATTCATGGTGAACTTAAACAGTGTTTTGAAAAGTCTGAAAAGAAATTAGAAGTCCTTTCAAGTCACTTGGAGACATTGTTCCTGGTGCTGCTTAAGGGGAGTTACCTGTATGAGAATGGACTGTGCTAGTGCTGTACTTACTGTAAAAGATACTCCTTTTGTCATTCCTGCCTCCTACAATGCTGGAGAGACATTTTTTTCTTCTTCTTCTCATCTGTTTTTCACTTCTTCTGTTTTGTTGCCATATTTTGCTCTTTGAATATTTGCCTATTTAAATGCATAGACATAAAGCAAAATTGTCTGTAAACCTCTATGCAATAAAAATATAAAATACATTAATTGTGTCTGAATATAGAAATATATAGATGTGTATACTTATCATGTATAAAATAAAGTGTTCCCAAATTAATATTTCATATGTTTCATCATATCATATAGCAAAGAACAGGTGAAAATCCTCTAATTAATCATTTCTATACAACATTCTGCAAGGTGGGATTTTGCATTTTGCAGAACTACTGCTGCCTGAAATAGAGCAATGGAGACAAGGATACAAATTAATATATTGTTGGGTCAAAAGTCATATTGATCATCTACACTGGATGAAAAATATAGCTAATATTCATAATATTAAAGAAATTCTGTAACCTAGTTGCCCTTTCCTCATATTTCTAATTCATCTGTGAAACTCAAAGATGCAGGATACGTAGGAAAAAACAGCTGCCTGATATTGAAGAATGATAATTACTCTTGAAAAATGATAAAATTAGAAGTTGATATGGACAGAATTTGTGAGGAATTAGCACCTTCATACTGAAAACATAAATTCATCAGCAGATGATGTAAGAAAAGCAGATTTAAGTCCATTTGTGAGTATCTGCCATTTTGGCAGGTATCCTACTTCTGAAACTTTAATTTCTGGCAATTCTTAAAAGCTATTTTCAAGAAAGTTTCACTTTGTGAACTTCTACGATAGAAAAGTTTTGGAATTGTTATATATTTATCAAAAACATCTACATTATTTAAAACCTCTTGAATGACAAAATAGAGAGAAACTATGGAGGAAATGTGAGACTGCTGATTTAAAACCTATCTGAACCCAAACATTGCCAGCGTTATCACCTCTCTCTTCTTCTGGAAGAGCTCTCAGAAAAGCTTTTCTGCAGACCTCTTTCCCCAGTCATGGGGACACCACGCTAAGGGCAGAATTAATTGCAATGGGTGGTAGTAAAGACATCTTGGTACATGTTTCGATGAGTTTCCTATGGACTTTCGGTCACAGGTTTGCTGACCATTCAACCGTGCTTTGTTATATCCCTAATACTGTAAGTCACAGAGGAGGACTCCCCATGCTTTTCCTTGTTAGTTTTTCAGGAGGCAAAATCCAGGCAGCTGGTTCCTGTCCTGTGATCACACTGTTGGCTGTGGTTTTTCTCTTGTGTATCTATATGCTGTGCCAGCCAAAATTTACCTACTACTGCTTTCACACAGACCTCATAATCACTTCAACAACACATGCCAAATCTTATTGCATACCTTTTCCATGAAGCAATTTCTCTCCTCTTTCATACCTACCACTGAATTTCAGAAAACAGCTTAGTTAGTCGTGGGGAGGGAAATGCAAAGTTCACTTGCAAACATCAAATGAAATTTTTGAAGCTACTGAAAAGAAGCAAGCATTGACGCATTTTTGATCTCATTTGGAGAACTTGAGTTTAAACACTGATCATTAGATTATCAGCAGTTCAAACAAGGGAAGCAAAGATCAGGTCTTTAGTAAGCTCTCTAATTCAATTTAATGGCTGCTTTTTACCAAATCTAAATTTAGGATTCCACCAGGTGTGACTGATTGTTGCTATTAATTGAAAATTTCTTTTCATACTTTTACAGGTATTGCATTCTTCATGTTTTACAATTTTATTAACTGCTAAGTCTTTTGCAGTTAAGTGTGATGACTGTTGGCTATTTATAGAAAGATCTTTTTTTAAAGCAGTATGTTTCACCTGTGATTTAATCTCTCTGAATCAGACTTTCAAAAATAAGTTTGAAGCCTTTTTTATTTGAAAAAAAATAAATTCTTAGTATCTTTAAAATGTTTTCTGTCGTATTATCTACTTTTACTTTCCTGCATTTGATACCTCTTGTTATGCAAGCAACTTCTTTTGCTTGACACTAATCATATTAATGCTCATGATGTCCAATAAAGAAGAATTATTAAAAACGGAATGTAGTCCCAAATTAGAACTTAGAAATTTCAGATCAAAATTCAAATCCTTCTCCAAAACATTCCTCTTCAAGATGTCATAAAGTTCAACTCTAAGATCAAGAAACCTCCTAAGAAGGTTACACTGCTGACTTACGGATAGAAACCAGGCTCTGCACAGCTGTGGTTTGGCTACATGGTCAAGTAAGTTAGGTGACAGACAGTTTTCCAGAGCAGACATCCATGCTCCATCAGAAGGAAAGGCTTCTCAGTGTTCCCTGTGGACTACTGTAAAGGGCGACCAGGGGAGCCAGACCCTTTGGTGGGGCTGTCCAACATCCACACATCAAAGTGTCTGTACTTGTCCATTGTTGAGATTCTCCAATATCCATGGACTGGAGTGCCCATACATGTCTGGAGACCCCCATAGGACATGCAGAGGATGAAAGGGTACCTACATAGTTTGTACTGAATGAGGAGTTGCAGTTGTGTTGTCTGCTAACCTGTTTAAAGCTATATGCATGCTTGAGTGGTATGTTGTGGAGAAATGAATTTCTTATCAAGGATTCTTTCCAGGCACGTAGTTTTAGGCCCAAAGCCAGACAGTAGATTTAGGAAAATACCATCACCAGTAGTTACAGGCATGACAAGATAGCCCCTCTGTCCAAAGTCCTTAGCTAGAACTGCTTTGTGATGTTTGCTCTGCAGCTGGCAAGAAAGAGCCCATATCTGTCCTTGTGTTGTTGCAACCAAGGAAGATGTAAACAGAAGGGCAGAATGCCCTGTACATGCCCAGAAGAGAGAAGGACGACCTGAGGTGCTCAGCCTTGAGTCTTGTTCAAGCACTGAAACACTTGCCACTGTAATGCTGGTGGGAAGATCACTGAGATATGAGACATGCTGTATGTACTGAGGCTGTGGTGAGGTTAAAAGTGCTGACATACTGATAAAAGCTCCATGTAAAAATGTTTAGGTAGTATACCAGACATTAATGAAAAGTCTAAAGAAGGACTACATGTCACGATGGCTAATCCTCCTCTCCAGTGTCTGACCTCTGTAAGGCTGGAAGTAAAATAAGTTAAATGAACTCTGCATAATTCCTTGTGGTTATCTGTCATGAAACCACCGCATGATTCAGCACTTGTGTCAGCCCATTTGGGGGAGGCCCTGCTGAGAGAGCAGAGGGCTGTGGCAGACCAGGACCAAGGCATAACCCACTGGTGACCACTTGTGAGAGGACATTCATGCTATACATTGTATTTTTTTCCCTGCTGATGATGTTGGCTGGGTGTTTGAGGACAGAGTCATTCACCATGTTCCAACTTTCAGGGAGAATTTTTCAATTTTTGACAATCACATTGCAGAGGAAAGGGTGTATTATAATTATCAATATCAATAGTAATAAAAGTTTATTAAAGGTCATTAAAATGAAAGGGGATGGCTATAGATCCCGTCACTCTGAATTGACTCCCTCCTCTTGTGTTAATTAGAAAACTCGGATAATGGTTCTATGGGGGAGTGCAGGGGAAATTTAATTACGAAAGTTTAATGGCCCACTATCTACTTCCTGCCAGATTAAAAACTGATGATTTACACTATTTTAGATACTACTGCAGGCTTGCTAACAAAATATGTTGCAGAACAAAGAGCAATGCAAGATTTCACCCAGAATATTTTGCTCATATTTAAAACAAAGATGTAATAAGGCAGACCGGAAAACCAAACAGCTGTGACAGAGCTGTTACCTCCAAAACCTGAAAGGAACAATGAGCAGTGTTTATGTGTTAGTTTCTTTATTATTTATTATAACTAAATGAAGAATACATTTGCATAAGCAGAAATGCCTGGATCCTCAAAATGAAAAAAACCCACCCCAAAACAAACCCAAACAAAACAAGACAATCCAAATTACCTGTAAGGTCATTTATCAGTTATGAAGAAAGCTGGAATAGTCACACTGTTCTTTTTTAGAAGTTCTTGGATTGGAATTTGTGTTCACAAACATGCAGTCAGGCTCTTCTGTCCACTGTGTTGATCCCATCAAATTCCATGTCATTTTTTAATCAACATACTCAATGAATGATTACTTAATATTTTTGTCTTAAAACAGGGATGTTAGAGCTTTAGCTCATGGTGTAAGTGTGAAACAGATGAAATCATTTGGCTTAAAGTCCTCGAGTTGGCATGCCCTAGACACCAAATTTATGGGGAGTTATGGCTAGTCAGAACCTCAAAATTATTCACTTTTTGGAGAAAATTGAAATCTGGCACCTGAAATTGGTGGCTATTTTTGAAGCATTAATCAACTCATTAGGAGTGATACCTTAGCAAAACCTGCAAAGTAACTCCAGGAATTTTACTTCAAGTCTGTTGTTCTACCTACTGGTTCCATTTAATGCATAGATTTATTTTTAAATTTAACTCCTTTCCTTAACAAGCTCTATTTTTAGTGAAAACATTGTATCATATTGAAGTGGAATCGACATACAAATTTCCAGTTGAATTTTTTTTTTAGAATTAAAGCTTCAATTTAGAGGGTTTTTCCCAGAAAAAAATGGAGAAAAAATGTGATGTATCAAATGCTATATTTTATTAAAAGGGGAGGGAAAAAAAAAAAAAGGAGGGGAAGAAACAGAATAAGAAACAATGCCCAAAAGCCAAAAATAAAATGAAATTTAAAAATCTAATGTACACTGTTTTCTTTTCTGGATACGTTTTGGTGTCCAAAAGTTGAGAACTCAGCATTATAAAACCAGGGCTGGTTGTCAGTTCTAATTTAGGTAGATGTAGACAGTTTTATACAGCAGCTTTGTGGCCTGGAGCTGTCTGTCTTGCAGTCAGAGGCCCACTGTGTCAGCTGCATGTCCTTGAACATTTCAGGTAGAATGCAGCTCTGGGAATTGCCATCCTCCTGGGCTTCAGGTGTGTAAACAAAGTCTACCTTTACTAATTTATTACCAGGTAATGAAGCAATATAAAGGAGGGAAAGAAAAAAAAAAGAAAAGAAAAAAAATGTTTGAACAGCATTGTTCTTCATATTCTTCAAAGACTTTAGGCCACCTGGGTGTACACAGGTTGGGAAATTTTTCATTTTTCTTTTCCATGGAAACAGGGCTTGCCTACCTGCTCTGCAGTTAGGATATCTCTTTGTACCCATCCTTACAGTGCAAAAAAACCCCTGTTTGTGCAATGGATGCCACTGAAAGCTAAACATGTTTGCACCAACATAGATTCCAGCTGTCACTGAGTATATTAGCCTTCTGCGTTTTGAAGGTGAGGATAAATTTGTAAATAGTGTAAAACAAATGATAGGTCACTATGGATGTCTAGATTTAACTTGTCTAGACTTCAAATATGCTGAATAGGTATCAAAAGTGAGCAGATATTTTCAGAAATATAATTGAGAAAAGCATGCATAGGGACATTTGTGTGCCTTTTTACTCTTTGAGAAGTTACTTACTTTATTAAGACAGCTATTACAGTTATAGAACTTTATTGGTAATTTATATAAAGAGAGAGACAGAGAAAGAAAGGATGAAAAAAATATGTAAGTTGATTTCAAGTGTGGTATTTTTTTTTATTGCGATCCTTTATTTGATTAAGATAGCACCATAATTAGTCTCAATGCACTAATAAGCTGGAGGCTTTTTCCAGACACTTAATAAGGACTATTCATTCTCCCAGGAGATTGCAACCTGGAATCTTGCTGAAAGACTGGTGTTACGACAGAGGACAAAGAGAAAAGAGGTGAATTAACTGGGAAAAATGCCAGTTACTGTCTTGATCACATGAGTGACCATATGCTAAATGACATGGTAAAATGAATGGATGTAAAGTGTGTTCATTTAGTTGCTTTCTTTTGCCTTTTCTTTGTTGTTTGATTGTACATGATGTAATTGTTCCACATCGCAGAGTGTCCAGGTTTCTATCCATGTCCACTATTGTGAGAGCAATGGGAATGTGATGCAGTCTTTGAGTGGCATTTATTTCACTAAAATGAGTAAATGCAAGCCCTACTGAAGTGATACAGAGATAAGAATTTAAGGCTTTGTCACTCTGAAGCGTTATGGACCAGAGCCTCAACTATAGCAGCTGGTGAAATAACTTTAAGATCAGTAAAAGTCATCAAACAGATGTAGGCTAGCAAGAGACCTCACACCTATATTTGGGGTTGGCTGAAAAGAGAAGCTAGTGATCTATTCTTGGCAATTCCTGAAAAGCTGGACACTTGCTTGAGCTTCAACATGGATATGGCAACCTTTATGCTCAGGGTTGTGTCAGATCTTGGGATATGGATCTGATCCTGCAAGATGCTGAAGAGGAGCTGTATCCTGCCAAATATGTTGGGCTCCTCTGGCCAAGTCTGCCCACAAATGTTACACACACTTCAGGTGGGGAATCAAGTGGAGACTTCCAAGTGGAGAGCTTGGCAATCAAATGCTAAAGTACTAGGGTGCAGACTCTGTGCTCTTTTTAGCAGAAGAAATCCAGAAATCTGGATCTAGTACCAAAGACGGGAAAAATACCAAACTGTGGCTACATGCCAGTTTTATTGCTATACTTATAAAAACATTTATCCATTTATCTCAATATTTTCAGGAGCCTCTCTAGTCCCCTATAATTTCTCTATTTATGTGCTTCTTTCACAAAAATAATAATGCAAAATAGTTATCAAAATAAGGTTCAGATGTTCAATTTTTCAGCTGGTTCCGTGACAGATGGCAAAGGAAGGGATGAATGCACAGATAAATACAAATATAAGGAATGAATATGAATCTGTTCTGCATTCCTGGGGAGAAAGTAGTTAAAGAAGATGACTCTTGCATAATTCCAGATTATTTAAACTGAAAACTATGTATGAGAACAACAGGTTTTTTGTTGTGTCTGATAAGTCCAGCCACCAGAAGATTGCAGTGTTAATCATGGAAGTGAGGGCTTCTTACAAGTCAAACCACAGGATTTTTTTTATTTTATTTTATTTTATTTATTTTTTTACTGCATATTGATTTTTAACAAACAAGTTACCTAGGCAATTAAACAAGTTAAACAAAAATTATATCGTTTCAGGCAATTATCCACATGTGCACTGACCTCATTTGGGGAAATAAAGCTTTTCACATTTTATTACCCAGAGTGTCAATGAAAAAATATTCAGGTGATATCTCATTAATGGTTTCATTTTCCCAAACATTCTACAAAGTCACGGCAATACAATGCCAAGTCAATCTATCCATTTGATCTTTTATAACCTTCAGGGAACA
The DNA here is from genome assembly GCA_027925045.1 of Hypotaenidia okinawae. Classification (NCBI taxonomy): domain Eukaryota; kingdom Metazoa; phylum Chordata; class Aves; order Gruiformes; family Rallidae; genus Hypotaenidia; species Hypotaenidia okinawae. The sequence goes on from BSDF01000003.1 coordinate 21,929,715, forward strand.
TTAATAAATTTCTGACTCAGATATGCCCTCTGTCAGTCTCTTTTTAGGCATACAGGTGCTTAAATGTCCTTTGCATCCTACTGAATGGGACTTACGTTTAAATTTAAGCACAAATGTCAATACTTTTCTGGACAGAGATGCTTGCTGGAATGAAGGCCTCTGCATCAGAATAAACATAGTGGTTGATAAGAGTGTACACAGAGAGTTTTGATTCGGGTTTACACAACCTGTGGTATCGTGAGGTTAGAAAATCAAATTGCTAGAGCAATTTATCATGTTTTTGTACCACTATCTGTGTTCTACTGTTTGCACAATTCCCTTCTTTTTAAGAGACTCAACATGTATTATAAAGTATTTCTAAAGATCTTCAAGCATTTCATTCAAGAATTGAGTTTGTGAAGGAAAGAGTGAAGGAAAGAGAAAAAGAGCTTTTACTATTCTCTAGCAAAGGCATTTAGGACTCCCAGAGGAAGACTGGAAAAATCTATCAGCTGTTGTAGAAAGTGCATTATAGTGGAAGGAGCTTAGCATGAAACACATGCAATCAATGCTGGGATACTTGAACTTTGCTTCTGCAGTTATCTCCTTAGGGATGGTATACCGTAGGTGTTGAACTGTTTCCCTGAGATCAAGAAGCCATTGAAATAAATGAAAGTGATATTCTTTATTTAATATTTTTTTTAAGCCTCAGCAGAGTGTGGGGGGCATGGCAGACTGTTCCCGAATGCTGCGATTTAGAGTCAGCAGGGCAGCTGCAATGGCTACCTCACTGGACACATGGGTGTTACCAGTTCTTAGGCAGGTAAAAGTTACAGGGGCAGGGGGAACTTTAGAAGTGTGGTGTTACCTCTTTTACAGGAACCTTCTTTTGTTTTGGCATGTTCCTTGTTCCTTTGGTTCATTTGTGCAAAGGGGAAAGTGCCACTGATAATAAATTGATGTTAAAAAGTTAATCTTCCAGCTCCTGCTGCACGGGTGCCATGGATCCTCTCTCCCACTAGCAAAGCTTTACTGCTTTTTCTCTGTCCTGACAAATCTTGTACTCTTAGCTGTACAGTGTCTCTGCTTCCAGAAAAGTGGGGAGGGTTATGCAACAGATTCGTGCTTAGAAAATTCTCCTGGGAGTCAAAGATACTGAATTTTTTAATCTAGTTGTAATTGCTTTTTGGATCAGTGACATAATGTTGCCCAAAAGCCATTAAAATAAATAGAAGACCAATCATGATATTTTATTCAGATTTTTCTTTTTTTTAGTGTTTGGCAGGGGGAAAGTCAGACTTGCAGGCTCCACAATCTTTAAAATACCAAATATTTTTAAATAGCTTGTTAAAATGATCCTCTCTCATGGTGGTCCAATACTAGTAAGTTCTATTCTGCTTTTGACTGGATGTAGTGTACTTTGAGTCTCATCTGAACAACATTCTCTGAGAGTGAGAAGAACAAGCAGGTTGCTGTCTCTGTTCAGGAGACATCTCAGGGAAGGCTACTTATCCAGAGTCTCCAGTGCAAATGCATGAGGGGAAGTCAGATCATCAGTCATCAGCCTCTTCCAGACCTATTGGCTCTTAACTTACTAAAGCCCAGAAAAGAGTTGCAAAGTATGTGAATATCACTTATGGTTAAAATTTGGTGTAATAGTTTACTTTCTATTGACTATTCTTTTCAAGGAGACCTCCTAGCCCCTTTGAACTTCCTATTTTAAGACAGGTCCAGCTTTCATTAAGGCAGTTATGCAGAGCAGCAGACTAATGGGACAAGAAGCCATGGCCACATGGAGTACTAAAGACTCCTGTAGCAAGGGCTCACCTTCCTTGGCACTGGCAGAGCAGTTCTCCAGGATGGTTTCCTCTGTAGCTTCTCAGTTGCTCTCTCACCCCAGCAATGTGTCGCCCCCAAAGCTGCCCATAGCTGCAGGAGAAGCTGCTCTTGCCTTGGTTACCCCAGAAGGGAAGGGAAGAGAGGAGTGGGGATGGAAAGGAGGAAGATCAGGTGCCTGCTGTCCCAAATTCATCTTCTGGCCAGCAGCATCACACTGGTCTTGTGCCCAGCACTGATGGAGAGGCAGAGACTGGGAGCCCATCCTACTGTGCAAGCACCCAGTCTTTTGCCGGTGTACAGCAATAAGCAGGGCTAAGAAGTTGCATGGTTTCAGTGCTGGAAGACAGCAGGAAGAAGACAGTGCCTGAGGGACTCACTGGGCTGCAGCCACAAAACAACCTGTACGTAAACTTATGGAGAAACCTTAACCCTGTGGTACACAGTGAACTTTTCCACTATGGCTGTTTGTGTGGAGGTGGGTGTGAGCACCAGTCAAGCACTCATGAAGAAAACCTTAGTGAGACAGGTCTGATTAAATGGTATCTTGGAAAAGGGGCCCTGCTTTCTGTGAGCAAACTGAAGCTTTCTTCTGTTACCTTCTGGTCAACAGGGGACTTCGCTGCTTGGCAGTGCCATTAACATCCTGATCTGTAACTCTGCTGGAGGCAGGGCCTGGGAGACAAGAGTTCACTCACCCATGAAGAGGAAGAGCAAGTGTTTGAAAAGAAAACTTTGTAACTGGTGCTGAGGACGCAGATCAGATGTTAGATGATGATTTTCTGTCAATATGAAGATATTCTGTAATTGGTACATTGTAATGAAGGAACAGCTGCCTCCTTAATATCTTCTTCAGGATGTATTAGAGAATCAGTTTAAGGTTGTATTAGGATTGATTATTTTTGTATTAATAGGATGATTTAACATACTTTGTGATCTAATACACTTCTCAGTACTGTGTCTAACTTGTTGATTTGTTCCAGCCTGACAGCTGAATTGCTCTCTTCATAGGTTGGTAATTATGACTTTGGTGACATAGAGTGTTTAATGTTCTTTTTGTTTAAGTAGCTTAATAAAGGAAATAAAATCAGAGCCAGGCATATTTTTTCAATAAGTAAAATGGGTCTCAGACCTCTGATGACCTGGGTGTAGATCAGCCAATCAGCCTAAAAGCTCCCTCCCAATAAGCCCTTTGTTGTTTCACAGGAAAAGTATGTGAACTGGAAATTTACTTGAAACCACCACAATAAATGTTTGTTCAGGGAAAATGAAAAGAGGTGAAGCAAGAAGCCTGACATGACTTCAGTTTTGAGGAAAAACCTGTTTGTGTCTAATACATTGCAGAAATTGCTCAAGAACATTCTGTCCTTGTGTAAGGATTGCCCTGTAATGCTGCTAATGTCCTTAGGTTGAGACCTTGGGTTATCTGCTGCGTATGTGCCAATCATGCAAGTTAAAACTGATTTTTTTTAAATGCAGTTTTTATCTCTGTGAGTTCATGACACTTGTTCCTTGAAGCCAGATCTTCTCCTTCCCCTGCATTTTCTTTTCTTTCTCCTTTTGGCCTGACTTGCTTCCACTGTGGGCTGAACGTGCTTCCCAGTGGCAGTGAAACCTCCAGATGGCACATTACCAACTCCTCATAAATTAGAACAGGAGAGATGTGTAAGGCATTGGAATTCTTTGAGGTTTAGGTTTATAGGGATTACAATAAATTCAGTCGGATGGGGAGGGTCATTATGTACTGGGGGAATGCAGATAAGACAGTGATGCTTTTATTTTTTTTTCCTTAAAATTCCCATGAGATGATCTCTTGGAGGCTGCAGAAAGTGTTCTGCACTTTGGGGTCTCTGTGATTTCACATATATAGATCCTGTGGGAAAGGGTATCCACAGCCAGATCAGAAAAAGGAAACCATACTCATAATTTGAGCTCAATTCTGCATGCAAGCCTTGACTGCTCACACTTGGCCAACTAATGGCTTCAAAGCCAGATCAGGGCAAACCACAACTGCAGTTAGATATGGTAAAAGCTTTCCTTAAACAAGGACTGCAGAACAAGAGCCATTCAGTTCAGGCAGAGCAGCGGTGTGCCACACCACACATTCCCTGCTATTGGTGGGCTCAGGATCAGTCTGACTGATTATGAATTTTCTCCAATTAAGACACAATTAAAGAAAAGCAAAGCTATGGAAAATGTGAGATGAAATAAAGCACTCTCTTCTGAAGAAAAACAGAACAATATATTATATTTCTTCTTAACCCCCACTTTGTTTCACCAAGGGTCAAAACATCATTCCTCCTAATCACCTGGTTAGGCCCCCAGATGTATCTCTGTTAAGTGGAATTCTTTGCTAATACTATCCTGATTAATTAAGAAGCAGTCTTTCCCTTTCACTGTCATCAGTGACCTATCATTCAGTGTCACTATCCTTCACTGTCATTAAGTAGAGTATGCATATACCGTAATAGGTAAGATGATTTCGGAGACAACTATTGATCCTTTCCCAGTGGTCTATTGCTAGTTAATGAGCATTAGTTTCTTTAATGATGTTTAATGTTGGTGAGTTATTTTTAAGTGATACATGGCCTGACCCTGGAAAGTGCTGAATGCCCTTAACTCCTATTGACTTCAGTGAGAGTTGAGGGCACTCATGAGATCAGCCTATAGGTCTTGTGTCTGAAATGGTAGCAGAAGATTCTTTATGCATTCAGGAGGGGCGAGCACCAGTCTATGGCCAGAGCATAGTGCAGATTGTCATAGAAGGGATTTTAAAGTCTCATTTTCCTTTCTATCAGTGAAATGGCCAGCTCTTGAGAGAAGAGACGACTTTTACACAAGACAGACACCAATGTTCTGCCAGCTCTGCCCTTCCTCTAATTTTCTTCCCATACCTGTCACTGACCTCTAGCTTCTTCCTGTGCCAATGTTGCGGAAGAGGTATCTCTCAAACTCATTCGCCCCCTTCCTGCTTGCCTTCCCACATTCCCTTTACTTCCAAATTAAGTGGACAGGCAGTCTGTCACCATTACCTTAAGTTACTCCAACATTTCTGAATCTCTTCCAGCTGGCTTTCATTTCTATTCTCTGCTAGAACTGCCTTGATTACCAAAAGCTGCCTCTTGGCAAAATGTCAAAGTTAAAGTTTCTTCTCCTCCTCTTTGACCTTACCAATTTTTTGTGTGAATACTGTTCTTCTCAGAGTACTGTTCTGCCTGTGCCTTCCCCATTCCTCTTCTGTTTGCACTGCTATTCACTACTTTATCATCCCTTCTGTGTGCATTCCCCCTCTCTTTCCCAAACCTCTGTCCATCCTATGACCCCCTCTTCAAACAAACAACATTTTAAAAATGTGAGGAAAAAGATATTTTCTCTCTCTCTATTTGCATGTACAGTTTGCTCCCATATTATTTGGCTAATCTGTGCAAGCCTCGTGGCACTTAACATTCAGTACGAGGGTTTTTTCTATTTTTCTCTTACATAAAAGAGATGATGTGCTTAAAGCCTTGCACATGAAAACAGTATGGTGTTAGGAAAAGGAAGGTATTCAACTAGAGAGAATAGAATCTGTTTCCCAGAGATGTGCGCAACACTGATTTCTGTCCTTGGGAAATACCATCATTTTCTGCATGGAAGCATAAGAGTTACTTTTGGTCCTTTTTTAAAAATTATTTTTTCATTTTTTAAAGTATAGTGCAATGCAAATTATGGTAATTAAACCATCTGAGTCTACAGAAAATGTATTGAAGAAGTAGCCCCAAACTGAACGCCTAATAATTTTCACAGAAATTCTAAGACAGAGTAGGTGCACCTTGACGTGTGTGCCTGGCAGTTGAATTTATCAGTTTGGTGGGTAACTTCTAACCCAAGAGAAAGAAGAAAAAATACATCCTTGGCAGGCCTGTCTTGAAGAATAAGTATCAGAGACTGCTCATGTTAGAATTAATCCCCAGGGAAGGAGATCAATGTGCAGATGATGCAATTGTAATAAGAAGATAAGTTGTACAGATACATATCTTTGTCCTGCGCAAGCATAATTTATTGCATGGGCATTGTCTGTACACTGGAAGGGGGTGGGGAAATGCAACTCTGCTCAGTGTAAGTAATTTTAGAGACGTTTTTTCTTCATCTGCATACAATAGGCTGGTTTTTGCCCTTTTATCTGACCAAATCGCTAATTTGGGTTGGTTTTGTTTTGCAAATGAATAAATGTGAAAGTAGAACTGAAGTAAAACCTGAAAAAAAAAAAAAAAGGAACCAGTGGTTATTTTTGCTCTGTTCCCAAACTCTTCATCTTCTGGTCAGCAGACATACCTACAGTGCTCCCTTGGCCCCGCAGCATCGTGTCACAGTTTGGTGTGTCATGCTGTAGCATGTGCCCTGGCATGGTCCCATCGTCCGGCCAGACCAGGTCTCACTCTGGGTGGTTGCACGCTCACTCATCACTGGTCTGTTAAAATAGCTTGGGAAGTGCTCTGCTCCCAACTATTGTTCTCACCAGTAATGACAGCCCTCCGGATAAAAATGTTGGGCCGATAAGTAACCTCAGCAACTCTGAGGAGGACCACAGTATCAGGATGGTGTCACTTTTGGATCCTGATTGCTTGCTTTACCACTGGGTGCCACTGAGAGGGGGGTTCACGCTGGAGAAAGGGTTAACTGGGACTCTCTGTAATGTGTTCCTATTTTCTTTCCCTCCCTTCAGCTCCTTCACAAAATGTTAATCTAATTGTGATAGTATCACTTTGATGACAATATGACAAGACAGACAAATTTGATTTTATTCTCCACAGAGCAAAGCATATGCTGCTTGGGAGACTTTGACAGAGAGAAGGACATAAAACAAATGGAGTTCATGAATATACAATTTTTATTGTACACAGTAGTGACATCCAAACTTCAGAGAATAGGTGGGTGAGACTTATGCTTTACTATTGAGATTAATGGGTACGTAAAAAAGTGCCAACAGAGAGTACTACAGTTTATGTTAAAAATGTCGACGTGGATAAGAATAATTTTCTTCTCAAGATGAATGATGCATTTAATGGCTGTGAGACATTCATGCCCAGTAGCAGTTCCTCAAAAGTAATTTTTTGTTGTTATTGTAAATTATATAATCTTAACTGCAATTATAGCCCTGTTTAGGTAAAGGTCAAGTTAGTACAGTGGATGGTTATAAACTAAGAGGGAAATTGGTAAATTTATTCCCTTGATGAAAGCTTATGAATGATTTTAAGCAAGATAATTTTTTGTAACTCTATTTCTACTTTAATGTAATATAGCAAGTAAAGACAGCACACATTAACAAAGGGTAAATTAGATTTCTCTAAGTAAACATGTATCTGCAATAGGAGTAGTGTTGCTGTAGTAAGGACAGTCTGAAGGTTAAGCGCTCCATGTAAATGGTATAGATTCATTTTCGTGGAAAGCAAAAGGAGGGACAACCTCTGAAAAATTGCCTTTGATGGAATGCAATCTGTGCTCTCCTGAGCAGCACGCGAGTACTCTGCAACGCATGAAACTGTACCCACCTCTCCATCGTAAGAAATTGGTTAGAGTCCTTTTGCTTTCAAAAGCCTGCCCTTAAACAATGCAATCGCCTTTGCAGCCCCTTAGTTTTTTGCTAATATAGAGGCTAAAAAGAAAATAAAAGAAACCAACAACAAAACAACCCAAAGAGGGAGAAGGTGCTATGTATGTTAATGAAGGGTGTTTGCTAAACTAGGGCCTGGTAGGAGTTTTAGTGCTCATTTTTTTCATGTGTTAAAGTAAAACCTGAAAGAGAACAGTTAATGTCCGGAGAAGCTGTTTAAAATGAGAAGGAAGCATTCTCAAGCCAGTGGCATGCTTTTGCTCCGAAAATCCTGCATTAGGCTATTATACTTTCCGCCCCCCCCCCCCAGCATTTAAGTGAAGGAAAAGCATCATTATGCATAGTTGCCATTTTTCCTCTGAGAACTTTTACCTACATGAGCTGCTGCTGATCAATTTATCAAGCTGCTTTAAGTACAACTCAGGGTCGTCTTCACTCCATCAGACCACAGAGATGTTATCTTTTCCCATTTGTTTCCCTTCTGAAGACATATGTATTAGTAAATTAGTCGTGGAAAAATCCTCTTTCTGTTCCTGTTACATGTCAGAGACCTTCAATTAATTTACATAGAAACATCAGTAATACATATTCTAATAACAAAATAAACACAGTGCTACATGTTGTACATTTGGTTTTGGTTTGCTTTTTTTTTTTTCTTCTTTGACAGATGAACAGCAATGGCTTGTTACTTGAGTTTGCCACCAATTAAAATGCACATTGGATCAGCTCTGGCCTGTCACCTACCATTATTGGGAAAAATTGGCTGTGGGCCACATTTTAGATCAGCGGGATTTTTTTTTTTACTTGGCCGTAGTGCTTCTCATCTCTGCTTTGTAAACTCCTCCTGGTAATTTAGATACTGGGCAGTTATTGAAGCTGCTTTCTGGGGAGTTACCTCACTTAAGCCTCTCATAGATACCCAGCCACTTTTGTTAAGTGCATTTTAAATGAAGCAGGTGGAAAAGTCTTCTTAATCCGTCCTGTGTACAAAGGTATTATTTAAGCTGGTCTGAATCCAGTATGGCACCACTGGGTCATGATCTGTATAGAGATATCTTGATTTTCAGAACTTATGTTAATTTTCTGCTTCTCCCCACCTACCTTCGGGTGCTCTTAATCTTAGCAGTAGAAGTAAAACAGCAACATGAAGAGAGATGTGAACTCACCAGCAGTTACAATGAGTTATTACTCATTTTAAGTGTGAACATGAACAAGTCCAAAACCAGCATAATCGTGCTGAATAACCAATATGAAGCATTACTAATACCTGGTTGTGAATATCTACTATTGCTCCAGGTCTGAAACAAAGATGAAATCCAGCCGGGGGAAAAAGTCAGAACAAGACTCATTTAAAACCTTACTTTCTTGACTTACTGGCTACAAGGCTGCTCAAAACAGCAAAATGAGAGCCTGTTTATAGGGAAATGGAAACGTTTTTAACAAAATGAAGTATGAAATGGATTGACTCAGAATTCAATGAGAAATGCAATTTACAACTTAGCAAAATGTTTCTATAAAATTTTCTGAAGTGTCCAGTTATTAAGTCCTCTTTAGTGAATGAGGGTTCAACTTAAATCTTGCCGAGATGCTGAGGACCCACAGGACTTGCTAATGTCACCTCTTTGACACTTGTTTTATGTGGAGGTAAATAGCAATAAGATGGAATGCAGTAGAAAATAAGGTCCATCGTCATTGCTCATTATTTGTAATTTGTGGAGTGTGACAGTGTGTTCAGCAGTATGCACAGCAGGAATAGAGGTGGGCTTTGCCACCAAGAGCTTGCAGTCTAACATACAGGTTCAGATAAGACTGAATATAAAACATATTGTGAAAGACTGAGAATTGTATTTTATACTGGTTTTTTTCAGTCTCCTTATTTTCAAATTTGTAAAGGATTGGAAGGATACAGATGTCTAAAATCCTGATGTCACGTGGTCTGTTTAGGAGGGACTAGAATGATTAGAAGTTGTTACCAGGAAACCTAAGCATTAAGAAAAACATCTATAATCAAAGGCAAATGTGAAGGTATGGGCTCATACTAAGCTGACATTTTTGGTGGGATGAGGTAAACAAAAATATTCAGTAGAAATAAGATCCAATACAGAGGCCTGTGCTGAGTGAGTGAGAGTTTTGAAAATAAGGCATAGTCAGAAGTTAATGCGGAGTAAGTACCAAGGAATAAGGAGTTTTGAATATAAAGGGATGTGAGCTGGGTGGTCTTTTTCATTTCATGGAGCTCAGACAAGGCATTTCTTTTTAAAAAGAATGCTTTATTTTATATGGTGCTGGTTTTCCTTGGTTTAGATACTATACGGTGTGTCATTGTAACTACTCTTTAAAAAGAACAAGAAATTGAGCAATAATGCATGGGGTTTTTGTTTCCTCTGAAGTCAGATAAGAATATAATCTTCCTGAAAATTGTATAATTAATGAAAACAAAACCCAGCAACGTAAAAATTGCACTCATTGCTTTGTTGCTTCTTGTGAACTGTGGCACACACAAGCCCATGCATATACACAACACAATCACCTGTAAGTATGAGCAAACGTAGCTCAGCCTAGAAAATAAAAAGCACCATAAATACGGGGGCAGTGTGTGATAGTTCACTGCTTTGAGCTAGATCAGCCTGGGGATAGTGCTAATTTACATTCTTAACACTTACATGGGGTTTTACTCTACTTCAGTGTTAATAAAAGTGGCTAATTAACTGAAACACCCCCAATATTGATGGTATACTGTAAATGTCACCTCTGAAATACACAGCATGTTCTTAAAGCAACACATTCCCAAAATCACCAGCGGCCTCTGGAGCAGCTTCCCTTTTGCGCAGATTTGTTCCGGGGGAGCACCCTATTGTGTTGAGCTCCAAAGCTGCAGTTCTGCTGCTCTTCCTCCACCAGTCACAATAAAATTTCTGTGGGAAAATTTGCAGAAGGCCGGCATAACTCATTGTTTCACTTGCATAGTAATTAACAACTCAAACAGCAGTAAGGCAGCCGCCTATTCCTCTTGGCTGAATGTTAAGCTTGACCTACCCTCCCCTCTCCCCTCAGTTCACAACTCCTCTCATCTTCCAAAATTATGTGAGAAATGATTTTTCATGCTATTTGCATGTTTTAGAGCATCCATCATTATCATGTTCACTGACAGCTTTATACTTCAGCTGTGACAGAGCTTGAAAAATGCTAGTCCTATCAATCAACATATTGTGGGTTTCCAAAATGAGATCTTTTGCAGCTGACATTTTCTTTTGCTTTTTCTTTTATTCTCTTTGGCAACAGTCTATGGCTTGCTTTTGCTTTTCATTTAATTGCACAATGTCTATAGATTTTTATAACACTACATTACAGTGAAATACTTCTGACCTGCTTCAGATTATTTGATTGAATTACTTCACCATAAATCTTACCTATTTTCATCACAAATACTGACCTCAAAGTTATTTTAGTAACTCCTATTTCCACCGTGCTCAGCTTTACCTGCCTACGTTATTTATGCACATTAATTTCACTTTCACCTCTCAGTCTGAGGTAATAAAATAGTTTCCCTAAATTTCACAAATAGTTTATTCCAGTTAATAATGGTAGAAGTAGAAGTAACATTAAACTGAACATATCTGTACCCAAAATGTGAATATTTCCTAAAATTTGTGTTTTGGTTGGTTTTGGTTTTTTGTCTTCATTATTTAAGTTTCTAAAATCACTTTAAAATGTATGTTTGCTGGTGATGACATTAGCTATTAAAACTTTGAAGCATCTGAAGACCTGCAATGTGTTTATATCAATTTTCCTTATTTGTTTCTTCATCTGCTATCAAAAAAAAAGACTGTTCTGATAGCTAACAACATGGTTTGCTGGTAATATACTGAAAGTTTAGCTTCTTATTTTACTTTTTAAATGTTCCACTAGGTTAACTTCTCAATACATAACATCTCAGCTTCAGGAATAACCCAGGAAGAAGTCAAAGGAGCAACTGAGATGTAAGAAAACTGTGGAGGGGGAAAAAAAAAGAAAAAAAAAACCAAAAAACTCCAGTGCTGAAGTTTTAGTGTTGGAAATTAGTTGGTTCAATATTGGAGTTCAACTGCATTTAGCAAAAGCCACCCTGAGTGAAAACCAGGGAAAATTGGCAAAAATTTTATTTACGGAAATAGTAAAAAGATTTAGTCATATTGTAAGAATAAATAAGGAAAGCTTCTCCACGAAGTTTTGATTGGGAGCTATGGCTCTATTCTTGTTTATGGCTGAGAATCTTCCTGAGTCAAGACTTCTAACTGCTGCAAGCTATCACTTTTGCCAAAGGAGACATAAACGGGAAATGAAAATATGCTGGAAGGCAAACCTGATATTGCTTCATTCCTGATTTACTTTGTATTGCCACGTTTGAAGATATAGACTGACCTTATTAAGTCCAGTGAGAGTTTTTCCACGGGTTTAAGACAAGGCCAGGGCTTCCCCCGATGAAATTGTTCAGCAGTCTGAACAGCTGCACGGAGTTAGATCTTCCAGAGCTAAACACAGACAAGGAGGATACAGATGACTTTGAGGCTAAGTTTTGGGATAAAGAAGCCGTCCTCTCCAGTCACACAGCTGTCAGGATGCAGCCAAAACTCAAAAGCTTTGTTTGTTGCAGAGTTTTCTAGGTGGTGATTTTAATTAGGGATTTAGTATGGAGTTATAAAAACATTTTGTTGGCAGGCAAGATTAGCCTTGTTTGCTGATGTCATTGTGGAAATATGCAACGGACTAAATCCCAAAGATTTTCTTTAGGGTTCAGAAAGCTAAGAAACCTGTGAAGTTGATGGAAAAAATAGGCAATGCCACAGTCTCCATCCTGGGATAGAGTAAGGGCTGTGGAGCTAAAGCCTCTGGCCAAAAAAATCCTCTCCACCCCGACGTCCCCTCAGACTCTCATGGTATCACTGTCTGCTATGGAATAGGGTCAAGGACCAGGTGAAACCACAATATTAGAACATGTTTATAATCAGAGGACAGAAAAGGTGAGTAGGATGCAAGAGCAACAGAGCAATTAGTCTTCTGCTTGCAGTTGATGCAGGTTTCACAGAAGTACTGAACAATTGATTCAGTGTAATGCTGAATTTTAATCAAATGGGAGAATAAGCCAACTTTTAATCAAGATTTTCCATAATGGATTATTTCCCTAATTGAATGAGTTCAGCAGACAAACAAATACAGCCTAGTGCTCAATGGCATTCTTCAAATATTGGTAAGCTTTCAACCTCAAATCCAAGTGAAATGCTCTGGAATCAAACCTCTACAGAACACAGATGAAGGTTACATTCGTCTTCTTAAAATAATTCTGGGCATGCAGGGGACACCATCACCAAATTAATTTATATTTGAACACAATTATGTCTCCTAAAATGTACAATAAGGAGACCATTCCTAAAGGTCAGTTATAGATCTAAATATGAAGCTTTATTTTTTTAATATAAAAGATAGAATCATTTGGAGAAATAATTTACAGAAATGTGAAAATGACTCTCAGTAAAAGTGGAAAAACCTGAAATTGAGAGATTTTAAAAAATTGAAAGAAACAAAGTCCCTGACTCTGTTTAGGTAAACCAGTGCTTTTTAGAAAATAAAGAAAAATATTTTATTTTAAAAAAATTGGAAATATCCTTGTAATGATGCCTCAGAAGTATCAGCACAGAAAAAAATGTGTTGTTAGTGCACGTGACAAGATTGTCAAGGATTGGTAAACTTTAAAAGAAAGTAGGAAATGTTGAAATAAAGTCTGGGAATTCTTACTCTCTATGTAAGTGAATAGGGATTCTGAAGGGAAAAAGGTTTTATTTAGCACTCTTTATGTTGACTTTGTCCAACTGTGTCTTTTATTCTATGGTATTATAAGTGGCATTTAAAAATAACCTGTTCGGAAATTGCTCATAAAAGTGCTTCTGTTTTGAGAAAGAAGTTGGTGTTTGTTTATGAGATTTGTACAACAAAAGTGAGCCATCAGGCCAAAGCTGGTCCAGGCCAGTGGCTCCAAAAACACACATGCTTGTTGGTTTAGTCTGGTGGTGAGAAGGACATTCCTTGTTCAGCTGCAGAGCCCTTTTTGTCATACCCAATTTTTCTTTGAAGGTCACTTATTTCATACATACAATTCTTGACCAAAATATTTTAAATATAAGGAATGAGGGGGTTTTTTCCATCTGTTTGGAGAAAATTCTGTAAAATATTAAAGACAGAGTGTACTAGTATCTGTCTCTTTCTCCTTCTAAAGCACCATGCTATCTTCTGGATGTTTTTATTTTAAAGCCTGCAGCAGCTAATAATGTACACTATGAAATGCATCTCACCTTTATCAGAAATTGAATCCTATTTCTGAGTTCCTGCTTCCCTTTGATATGTAAATCGCACTAAAGAACCCCTGCCAAACTCGTGCTGTTGCATTTTAGTAAATATTAATATTTGATCAGCGTTCTTTTTTCTGTCTCCCCATTCTCACAACAGTTACAACTGAAGTAGGGCTGTATGAACAAATCAAGAATGCCACAGAGTTTTGAGGATTTCTCTGATTGCTTCATCCTCTACAACCTGCTGTTCAGCTGGATACCTGTCAGTGACACTTGGCTATCACTAAATTATGCCCCTGATAAGTAACTAAGGGTGTAGAGACTGATTAGGGATAAAAGCTATGGTTGAATCACTAAATGGTGTAAAATTGGTACAGAAAATGTACATTTATATTTTAATTGGTGGGTAAAGCTAATTCTCATTTACTTAAATAAGCCAATTGTCACCCGAGTAAATATGCCTTTCCTCCAGAATACATCAGAAGTAATTAACTTTTGATGGTAATCATGAATGCACTTGATGTTATGAAACAAACTCTCCCCTTAAATATACAGAGATTTTGCAGCTTTAGGTAGGAGCATGACTATATTTGGAAAACAATATTCATTAAATTAAACTTGAAACAGACATCAGTCCAGAAACTTAATTATCAATACTCAAAATTTTGCTTAAAGATTTTAAAGAAGACCAGATTCAATAAAAGGTTTTATTTAATGGTCTGCTAGTAACTGAAATCAAGATAAAACTTTTCTGCATAAATGCAAATGATAATTCAGAACTGATATAATCCCAAGCATTACCATGTGTATACTGTGATTTTTATTTACTACCAGGTAGATACTGCTGCCAAGCACTACAGCAAATGCAATTATTTGAACTGAAAGAACAATCGCTCTCTGAACTCTGGAGTTAAGATGAAACTATCTATGGTTATTAGATTATTATATTTCATGAAAAAATATCAAAAGAATTACAAATTGTAGTTCCAGAGTCCTGCAGACTCCTGTAAGCGGATTCACTCATAGGTTAGTGGATGAACTGAGGACAACTGTGCAAAGATCAGGAAAAAAAAAAAAAGGGGGAAAGAAAAAGATAAAAAATACTGAACAACTATTGCATTGTTTGGGGCAAAAAATACCAGATGTGTATAAGGAACAGTCTAGTCCTTTATTGCAAAATGTCTGTGGTTTAACATTCTACCTGTGGCATTAGCTATAAAAAGGATACTTTTAAACCCCTAAGTAAGTAGGATAATAGTATCCTAAATCTAATAAAATGTGACATCAGATATCAGAAAATATGATTTTCTGCCAACCAGGCTGGTAAGCTACTTTATGTGACACTTTTCAAAAAGAGAACATTCTTCCTATGTCTCTTAACATTGTGTCTGAGGGGGAAAACTGCCAGTTAGGGGACATGTGTGACGATGAAGAGACCCTCTGTGCAGCTGACATGTTGTCCACTCATGTATGGCTGCATGTCACCTCATTTTTGCTGTTGTAGGACCTGGGGCAAGTATTTGATGCAATACTGGCTTTTTTCCTTCTCACTCAATATTTATTTTGTCTTGCTGTTTCCAAAGCTCTGTAAAACTGCTTTGATAGGGAGGTGGGGTTTTTTCCTTCTCTTTTTTCCTTTTGTTTGTTGTTTGCTTGCTTGTTTTGTTTCCCTAGTACCTTTCTAAGAGACTGAATATGTAATGTGCTTCCAACTCATGGGAGACGAGAGATGTTGGCATCTCATAAGTGATGCTCAGTAACTCACAGGATTTTTAGGTGAATCTGTTTCCTTTCTCTCCAATGTATAAGACAGGAAACTAATGGCAAGGTGTTGGGCTTGCTGGGAGAGAAAAGAAGCACGAACTGAGTGTGATGAAGATATGGTCTCCAGGATGTAGCCATTTCCCATCAGCATGCACAGATCCCCTTGCAAGAAGGAAATTTCAGAGGATCATAAGCAGATTGCAGATTCCCTTTTCCTTCTCGTGTCCCTCTACACATCTGCCCATGTTGGGATACTTGGTGGTGGGAAAGTACTTACAGCATTTCTCAATCAGCCCATACCAACCTCCCTTACTTGAGGTGCTGATGGGTGAAGGGCACAACTGAGAGGACTGACCTGGGGCTGAAATAAGCCAAACAAGCTTAACTTGCTGGTGTCAGGATACATGTGATCCCTTTTCTGCCTCCAGTCCTGGCTACCTAAACAGCAGGAACAAAATGTCTCTACACCACAACCTGCTGTGCATACGCTTATCTTCATAAAACTTCAATGTAAATTTAGCTGGGATTTCCTGCTAATCTGCAGCTATTGTCCCACACTCCATGTTAGTAAGTCATTCTGAGGCCCGAAGAACAGAAATGGATGTATAATCATCACCTGTGGGGAACTATTATTTTTTATTTTTTCTGCTAAATTGACTATAGAAGTAGCAATTGGACCAAGGTCCTTTTGGTAGCTTTAGTTTACCCCACCATAACTGTGTCAGACCAAGAGACAGGAAAGTAACAATAACTTAATAGTTGAAACTTTCTCGTGTCTCTTTTGGTTGTACCATAAAAACCTGCTCCCCTGAAACAGAGCTGAGCTGGCAAGGGAAGGAGGTTTGTGAATTGTATGATCCTGAATTGTTTGGTCCTGAAGGAGGTCTGAAATGACTAAAGTCACACAGTCTTTGCAGAAAGAATATATATGGTTTGAGATACGTACATAACAGAACACCCACCAATATGTTGTGAAAGAACCACATAGACCACGTATCAGATCTGCAAATAGTGGCACCAGTAGTCAAGACAGCTCATTTTAAGAAGCTCTTGACAGTTGCCATCAAGTTATTACTTGTGCAGTCAGGGTGGGATCATTGTATGGGAAGAAATGCAGAGATAGGCGAGGAATTACTGTTCTCATTCACTCATGACCATTTCACCTGCACTCAGCCCATTAGGCCACCGGTTTTACAACTCTTGGACATTTACACAGCTTTGGACATGTAACGTTCTGTGCAAATGCAAAATGCTGGGTTTTTTTGACATAGAGAATTGAGAAATGAGAAATGCCCCTTAGTGCATTATTTGTTAGAAGACATTGGAAGAAGTACTCTTAGGTAAAGACTCGGGGTGCAATTACACTCTGGATTCATCCAGATAAGGGTGGGAAAGTAAAGCTGAAACTTTATTTTAAAACTTCATAAGGTATTTGTTGGATCACTTATCCATTGCATTTGTAAAGAAAACCTGATGTTATTCTGAGGTATAAAGATTTTATTGTCAGTCACTGCAAATGACTCCATTTTAGTCATATGGAATATTCTGCAAGCACTTGCAGTGAATTTTGAAGCCTGAACTCACCCTATTATAAGAAGCCTTTCATAATTGTAAGTCCACTGAAGATTTCCCACAGTAATAAATACTTCCCACTCCGTAATGATCGCTTTTTATACATAACATACCCTAATATTTACCTTCCATTCATATGTTTGACAGACTTGGCCATTTAACTGAATGGCATAGAGTTATACAAAAATAATGTGGGGTTTTTTTTCAAGGGTTGGAATCAATCTTGTTTTCTTCCATGAGAGCTTGTAGAAAGACATATGCTGTAAACATAAGCTGTGAGCCCACACTATATTTTGGCAGAAGGAAAGGCAGTTGTGGTTCCCTCACGTGGTTCTGCTAGAATTTAGGGGTGTCATTTCCCCCTGCACCAGAGCCAGAGCAACCAAAGGAGCCTCCCATTGCTATGCCACACTCAGAAGCCTGAACAAAAGAATTTTTTTTCAGCGAATAATTGTCCCATCATAAAACACCTTTGCAACACTGAAGTGGCACAAGTGGGGCACACAGGTGACAGCACCCGGTTGACACACTTTGAAGCTGTCATTTGTTAGCGGTAGCAAAGCTAGAGGCATGATCCATGCAGAAGCCTGGGTGGACGTCCTTGAAGGTCCAAATAATATAATACTGAGATAAAGAACATGTTTACATGTTGGGTTGGTTTTGTGGGTTGGTTTTTTTTTTTTT
The DNA here is from genome assembly GCA_027925045.1 of Hypotaenidia okinawae. Classification (NCBI taxonomy): domain Eukaryota; kingdom Metazoa; phylum Chordata; class Aves; order Gruiformes; family Rallidae; genus Hypotaenidia; species Hypotaenidia okinawae. The sequence goes on from BSDF01000003.1 coordinate 21,947,466, forward strand.
TTTTCCTTCAATGCTTTTTCAGAGGCAGTATTTTCACTTAGCACAAAACTATGCAGGATTTCCTAATCATTTTTCCCATGGCTGTGTCAGTTAAGTAGGTTTATACCAAACTTGCTGGGAGTGGCAGTTTCTGCTGAGAGGAAAATGTCATGTAGCCCCACCATCAGCCCTGTGGTCAGCCAGCAATGGCCTCTGTGACAGTACGGATGCGACAAAGAAGGGTTGTGCTTTGACTTCACAAGCTTCAGTTGTTTCCTGCCATCTCTATTAGAAATTAGCATTTTTCGTTTTATGACCATTTTAATTATAGTTTCCCTATCTCAGTTCTACTAAATATGAATGAAGCAGGTGAAGTGTAGCCCAGTTGGAGCATTGTACTGTTTAGTGCTGGTTACTATCTTTAGCAGAGGAGCTGGAATTCATTCTCATCTCATTTGCTGAGCGCTCTATCATTAAAGTGTCATTGAGAACTGACACCACTTAATTTTAGCAGCTTTCAATTCTCGTTTGCAGCAAGAATAGCTTTAAATGGAGAGGAGTGGAAATTACAGAGAGAGGGATATTTTTACACCACACTCAGCATTTTATCAAACAAAGCAGCCTCGCGGGGAATAGGGGACAATACATTATAAAACCAAACTCTCCTCTGATGCTGGTAAATGGGTATTTAATCTTCCTACTGCAGGCATCCACTCTGATGAGCCTGTAATGAATATACTGCCTGGGACATTATCTGAGCTGTTGTGTTTTCCTATTCCCCAAAATATCCTTTAGTTTTTATTTCGGGTGTGGTCAAAGAATAACCTGGGGAGCTCGGCAGTTCCCTGCAGACTACCGAGGAATCTGTACCTTGTTGCCAGCAAACCAGTTTGGGACATATTTTCCCTTCTCCTATTCATTGCATAATTGCTTTTTCCTCCCAGTGCAGTTTGAACCCTTAGGGGGTTAAGAAAATCACTTACTTGGGATCGGTGGCAAATTTTAACCCCTTCAGCTTGGCTTCCCTGCCTAATTGGATGTAAAATATCCTCTTGCACTACATTGTGATTTACTGCCTTTCTGTTGGAAATCTGGCAATGAATAGATGCTACGTTTGGCACTGTTATCTGTTGCCTTTTCTTATCACCTATATATGTGAAATCTCAAATTTCTAGCTCCCAAATGAGATAATTTTCTCGGAGTCAAGGCACATTTGGAATAGAAAGGTGGATCATAACAATTAATTTTGATGCCAGGAATACAGATAAATACCTTTTTTTTTTTTGTTCTTGCATGGAATGTTAGTTTTAGGTAAGGAAAAAGAGGTATTTGAAGGCATATTTACAGTGTTACAAACTTTGTGCTGATGTCCATAACAATATCACATTAAGGTATTAGAGTTCTGCAGAAAGCCAGCGCTCTGAAGTCTGAGTTCAGAAACCCGGACAGTCTAAGGATTCGCACAGAAATTAGGGTCCCTGTCAACCCCCACTCAAACCTGTGGGGATGCCACTTGATTGAATTATAAGTATTATACTCCAGTTTGATTAAACCTCTTTTTATAAACACTGATGATTTTACTAATACATTTTCCTGATGGTTTCACTGCAGGAAGTATTAAGAGTAATTGTATGCTCAGAATGGCTCCATGCGGGGATATGTGAGACCCTGTGAGGACTTTTGCTCTCCAGGTATTTATCTCTCTCCCACCATTAAGTTCATTTCAACACAATTTTTGCCCAAGAATTTTTTTTTGGTGTTTGATGTTTATTATACGGCTTTCCTCATCTCTTACCTGCTCAGGTTCCTGGTCAACTTGCATGATGGTTGCTCACAGCTATTAATTCAACTGCCAGAGGGTACCAGTGTCACATTGTACATTTGAGGGGGAAGGTCCTGGAGACAAGTGCTGCTGTGTGACTGCAGCCTATTTCCCTTTGGGAGAGAAAGAGGGGAAGAGGAGAAAAGTGCCCACTGAGTGTCCCATGACCCAGCTGGTGCCAGAGTGGGAAGGTGATTGGTGGATAAGCTGTGAGGCAGTGTGCAGCTGAGTAATGAAATGATGATTTAAAACAGGGAGAATCTGAAAGGCCAGCCAGGGATTGATGTTGCAATTAATTCTCCTAGTCTGTTGTTTCATTGGGCTACTGCATTTTGACTTGATTACTTGATGGAGCATGCTGGGGGGTGAAATGATCTTGAGGGATGTTGAGCATCCGAGTTCAAAGGACTTTCTACTGTCCACTGCTAATTTCTCATCAAACTAAGAGGGAAAAATTTAATTCTGGGTCACACCTTCCTATGAAGCTAAAGGAAGATCATGACTCAATATTTGATTAGAGTCTTTTAATTTTCAGAAATATTTATTTCAACCACCTTCACTTTCCCCAAGTTTTGTGGTTTGCATGTTTTGTTTGCTTGTTTTAAGTATTTAAATTATTTGCAGTCATTGCAATCTTCAGTATTTTGCTCTTAGTATAATGTATTTCCGCCTGGAGAGTTTCATTGTCAGGCTTTTACTCTGGCATAATTTTTTGTCCCCTTGAGCTTGCATTTGACACTAGCTCAAACAGCATTGCTGCATCTCTCCTCCTCAGTCCCTTTAGAGTTTCATGTATCTCATTGAAGTCCCTCATAAGATCCTCCTTTCCAAACAATGCAGACCTACTTTTTCTAACCTTTCAGAATGTATAAGACCCTTGAGTCCTTGTATCATTCTGGATGCCCTTAGCTTTGTCTTCTTCCATTTTTATGATAGTTTTATTATTAAAAAAAACACCCCAAGACCATACACTCCAAATGTGTGACCTCATTTTTTCCCCTTTATAATTTTCTCTGGTTTATATAGCATTTGTTAGATTCTTCTTCTTCTTCTTCTTCTTCTTAAATTATGTTTTGGTTTGCATTTTTTTAAGTACTCCTGCAAACACCTGCTTATACAGGCTGAATGTGGTCTTCATGGTGCTTAATTCTTAGTTTCATAATGTATCCTCTGACTTGCACAGATTTCTCCTACTTTGTTCTCCTGTAACTACAATCAGATTCAGGTTTCTGCAAAACTGCAATGGTACTTTGGATCTCTGTATTTCTTTTTAACATGTCACATTTGAATTTTGTCCCAGCAAAAGTCTTTTTATTAGAACTCAATTTTACACAATTTGCAAAAGCAGGGACAGGTTTTAGGGGTTTGGTGTGGCATGAGAGTCACCACTTTATCCTTCTTTGCAAAGTATGTGAAGGTATAAAATAGCTGTAAATTGTTGCCACCAGGAGAACAGGTAGTGGTACTTGTGAACATAGCTGTGAAGCGGAAGGAAGCTGGCCTGATTTTGTTGAGATGGCTGTCAGCAGCAAAATCACCCAAACCTTGTGCATTCAGCCTTTGTTTCTGCTGTGACAGCACAAAGCAGGATTGAAGAGACACTTGGCCATGGACGAGGTACAATTTCAGACTAGCTTGAACAGCAGACAGAGTCATAACTTAGGCTATCAGAGCATATTTTATAGAAGAAAGAAATGTTGGCTTTTTACTACAAAATGTTAGCAAAATCCAAGACAAACGAAAATAAAAATGTACCGGTGTTTTTGATGGATAAAAGGGACTAAACTTGAAACTCAACTTCAGTTTAAAACCTATGTCTAAAAAGTTCATATCTACTACAAGAGTAGTATCTTCTTTTCAAGTGTTTGGAATAAGTTAACACCAATACATCTGATTACAAGAACTGAGTAAGATCATACAGGGGAAAAAAAGAAATGTTTGAGCTTCTTCATTGTCAGTGTAGGAGAAAGGGGTCAAATGTCAATGAGAGTCAAGCTCACAATATATTTTCCCCATCTGTCAGACATTCAGTGTTACATGTTGTATTTAAAGTCTGATTTGCTCTTTCCATTTTATTTTGAGTCATTTTCTTGCCCAATGGCATTACAGCACAGGAAATTCTGTAGAAGATAAGCAAACTTGACTGCAAATGCTGGCAGGTTGTTCATCAAATGGTAAATTCTGATACTTTTCAAACATTTAAAACAACAGATTTTCAACTGAAAGATTTAAAGGAATAGACATGAAAGCCAACATAGCCAAGAATACTGAATAGAAGTTTTTCTCTTCTTTATATCTTTCTCTCATGACTAAGAGCAAGAGAGCAACTTTTTCATGGACTTGATTTACTCAGTTCTGAGGCATCCTTACTTCTCTTTGCATCCATAACTTTAAAATAATAAATAAGGCTACTGAAAGGTGCAGAACAGATTGCCGAGCAAGCTTCTTCACAAGGTGAGCAGAGACCAAATCACCAGTTGGCACTGACTGTTGCTTCATAGGGCTTTTTCTACTTTCAGAGGAGAGGAGCAATCAACCTTTATGTCTGTTTAGACCACGGTTTCCCTCTCTGCTGATAATGTTAACAAGAGTTCCAATTATTGTCAATCATCATGGCATTTTCGCTAACACGAATACCAAAGCACTGACTCATTTCTCATATGGTCACCAGTTTTTGTCATTCTCTAGCTGATCCAGGTTTGTATCAGTGACTGAGAAAAGAAATGTTCCACATATCATTACCAGGTTCTTCAATCATC
>BSDF01000003.1:21957025-22230712 GCA_027925045.1 Hypotaenidia okinawae
TAAGTCCCATGGTTCTTCCCTTTCTTTCAAATTAGTACAGCCTCTTTCTGGTATTCAATTCTGCTCTGATGTGGGTGTTTGCAGCCTGCCTGATCCATTTTGGTTATGAAGTACCCTATAATATTCAAGAACCAAAGTAAGTTTTATAAGGTTAAAATGTTAATTTTTTACTTACTGAAATAACAGTGCAGGTTTTTTTCAGGGATATTGTTGCTTTTCATCAGCATGTTCCTAGCTGATTCAGAAAACTGGATAACTACCTTGCCTTGCCTTCCTTTTATGCACAAATGAAAGCTGTACAATTAAAATGTTAAGCCACCTTTGAATTACAGCACTCACCTGAAGTCTGAATCACAGGTGCACGAAGACAAGTGAGTGTCTCTTTATATAGACTTACACATGTATATGTGATTATTTACATGCTAGTCCTTGGTATTTCCTCCTCTATGTCACTTCATATTCTGTGCAGACACACACGAAAATAGGGTTTTTTTCATAACTGCATAAAGCCATTAAGTTCAACCTGCAATAACATAAACATTTTCAGAAGCTAGTCAGTCAAATTCTTTAAAATTCATTAAATTCGTTAAACTGTTACAGCTGGAAAAATAAATAAACAGTAAAGCAAATATTAAAACAAAACAAAACCCAAAACTTGTAACAGATTGTTTTCATCTTAGAGAACAAATACCGTCATTTTCTTCTGAAAAAGATTTTTAATTTGGAAATATTTTTATGAAGAGAATATTCACGCAAAAGACATGCTATGTGTGACTGCCATACTAGGACAAGAGTCTGTTAACCACTCTTATTCTGCGTGAATATTTAGTCTTTGTCAAAAAGCTGCTGTTAGGCACAACAATCTGAGTGGGCAACAGCCTACTTCATTTTCCTAACTTAAAAAAAAAGCTAAACTTCCTTGTCATATGCTCCTTTAAGCCTATTTTTTTCTACCATTCCAGTACAGCCAGCTTCCTTATGACCGAGAATGACAGGAGCATCTGCAGGAGAAGAAAAAACATATGTCTGGCTACCACTATGCACCCGCAGCCTGGCAGGATACAGTAACGTGTATTCCAGGCCCAAGGCTTCCATTTTCATTTCAATTGTTCCAAGCATTGTCCACTGCAGGAAAACAATAGGACTGAAGGGAGTTTCATTTATGTTACATTGAATTAACAGGATTTTTTACAATCTTTATGTTTTCAAACCTGCAATTCATCACCAAATTTTTCATATCTGTTTATTATAGTCTGAATATTCCCGAAGTTGTGAGAGCTGTTAGTTATACCTTGTGGATGAAATATTTAGTTTGTAACACACTAGAATAGATTTTGAGAGCAATTTGAAAACTCATCACATTAACTTTACATTTCATTGTCCAAATTACCCCCCATCCAAAATGATATTGAGGACTGGGAGAAATGAGAAAAGCATTTAAATTTTAGTTTTTTCTCCACTTTCTTACAAAAATACGTGGCTTCTTTTCACTACAAACTTAATTCCAATAAAAGAAAGGCCAACTTCTGGGGATCATTGAGTTATTACTTTTCCAGTATTTTAGATTTTGTATGCACTTTGCATTTAATTTACACATGAAAGATTTTTAAATGTACAGGGAAACAATGGAGTAATCTCTCTCTGTCAATCCATATTTTGCGGAAAAAGAATTATTTCACTTGTGAATTCTTTTTTGCAAGAAAACTCTGTTTGTTCAGCACAGACTAAAGCTTAAGCTGTTTTATCAAATTACTAGTCTGCATTATGGAATTATAAATCAATTAACATAATAAAGATGATTTCTTGATCTGAAATAAAATGTTGATTTCATGAATAATGGTTGAATCATAATTCAGGAACCATGAACAAGTTAGCAAATCTGTGACTTTGATCGATGCCTTTCCAGTCTGTATTTCATGAAAGCTTTGAAAGTATTTAAAGTTTCATAAAAATGGATGACATTTCTTCTGTTTGAATTGATTTATGATGATAGTCATTCATTTACCCTCAAAAAATATCCGTATTTTTCCTAAGTAAAGTTAGAATATATGACTTAGCCTCTTGGTTTCAAACTCCTAAATCTTGTAAAATATAAAGCAAAAATCTGAACAATACTTCTCAGATGTCTCACATTGTCCCTGAAGTCCCCATACTGCTCCTGTTTCTGATATTCATGCTTCTGAGTTTGCTGGCACGTAAAATCAAGATATTGAAATTATTACAGAAGTACAAAACTGGCTCAGTTTAAAACACTGGACATATTGGTTAATTATTTCTTCCCTATTTTGTTCCCTCTGTTTATTTTCTCTATGGGTACACAGCTTCAGAGTACTGATATCCCTTAGTTATCTTCTTTTTTATTTGCTGCTCTTCAATAAAGTGTGAGACTTCCTCCTCTTTATTATATCCACACTTCATTCTATTCAGCCTGGAAAAAAACTCTGAAAAATTTTTCAATAAGCTGCCAACCAAAGAGCTGTTAATTATTCAGCACAAATATAAAATGGATATTTGTTGTCATCATCAAGACTTTTCCTTGGTATACAAAGGGTCCTTACTTTTGACAAGGATGAGAATCTGAAATGCCTAAATAAGTCTATGAAATGAAATAACATTTTCAAGTGGACAAACCTTCTGAACATTTCATTTTTTAAAGAAGATCGCTCAAAGAATATTCAAAATTGTTATTTCCTTACACAAATATCGACCCATCCATTTTACAAAATTGCATCTCTGATTTTTTTACTTAAACATCAGAGTCTTTGATAGTCTTTGTCTAAAATAAACCTGATTATTATAATAATATGTTAGGAAGATTATAATATTTATTTTCATCTATCCTGCTACACTATCTTGTCGATGCAGGTCTTGGATACGAATCTGCTACTCTATGGTCTTATATTGAATCACTGAAGCTAGCTACCATGATTTATAAATTCTGTTTACACCCAGAAATGGTGTCATCTCCATTTTAGAAAGAATTTAATCACGTGATATAATGCCACATGTGGATGTTAATCTATTATTTTTAAAGTTACTTTTATGACAATGTAACCTTATCCAAACCATAGTACAATTCTGAAGAGATTTTTGTAATGGTTTTACTAAACTGGTGTAATTAACACTATCAGTTTTAATAATGAACTTCTGTATGTAAATAAGCCCTCAGTTTTTATGTTCCTAAAGAGAGGATAATCATATTTATCCATTTCTCAGATCCTTGGGTGGAATACACCATTAAAATACAAAACATTTTACTTGTTGCTACTAACACCCAGGTTACAAGAAACAAGTAGCCGTAAAGAAACCTATTTTACTATAAACCTCAAAGGAGGCAATCAATCCAAAACAAGGTTGTCCTCAGAAAAACTTTCTCAAAATTTCACTGGAGGTAAAAGATGGGATCCAGTCTGCTGCCTGAATGTGACTTTGGGTGTAGACTAGACCCAGCAACAAGGATTATCATTTGGTGGGATAAGGAACAAGGAAAGCCTTGGAAGCTTTTCCCTATCTTTGTGCAGTGACCCAAAAATTAACCATAGTGTAATAACTTTTTAAAATTTGTTGTTGTTTTAGAAAACAACATAAAAAAATTAGCTGGTACTACATTGGAAGTAGATTTCTCCTGTAGACATTTAGATGCACCTTTGCCTTCTGGATGAAGAGCTTTGGGTATGACGTAAAGGACAGAGAGTGTCTGCAGCAGCATCTTGGTGAAGTATCAGAATTTGTCCCAAGCCGGCCCTTCAGGATGATAAAACACTCTGTTCTGCTGCTCCTTTCCTCTTGGTTTTCACCTTCTTTTAACTGTACTGACTCCCAGTCAACTCTCCAATACAAAAAAACTCAACTCATAACTAAAACCATCTTCATTGGTAGCTCACACTCTAAAATCAGTGCATTTCAGATAATTACACTGAATTACTCTGAGGTACTACTTTACCTGTACAGTTCAGTGTGCAAAACATTTACTGCTTTGCCATCTGTCTTCAAAACACCTCTCCTTTTGAAAGTAATGTGCATGGGTCACATTCAGAAGAAAACTTTAGTGTAGAATTGATTTATGCTTTTCATGAATATTCTCAGAAAAGACATTAGAAAGAGTTAAACCTAGAGCTAGGTGTGTATTTTAGGCCCAAGTACCAGCTGTGGCTGCATTGCAGAGTGCCTGTATGAACTCCTTTGGCAAGCCATTTAACCTCTAGGTTCCCCAACTGCAAATTGGAAATAATTGCATGTACTTTCTGTTGTAGTGTATGAGGAAGAAAAAAGTTGCATAAGAGTTAAAACATACTTGCAACACAAAAAGAATATATGTAAAGGAGAAGGAGTCTGCCTGAGCCTCCTTCTTACCTTGTTCTGAGTGGTTTGCACTCACTGGCCTTATTTTGGTATTTACAGAGTTATTGCTGATTTACCACATCATAAGCAAGTCAGAGTCCTGCTCCCTGAATATGTGTTGACATAATTGATATGCTGCAAGAAAGCAAGCTTTGCTAAGCTTAGGCTCACCAGTACATAAAGATACGCACGTTTTAGCAAAGTGAGAAAAATGTGCAAGAAAAAATTAAGTTTGATGATTTAACATCAGTGCAAATTAAATTAATTCCTGGGGAATATATTTTGGATAAAGATCAAATAAATCCCTTTAGATGGAAAGCTTGAAACAGGGCTTTGTTGAACATCATTAATGGTACAGCTTCTCTCTGCATTGATTAAGCTCATTGGGTATGAGCAAGAAGGTTGCCCAGCAAGCTCTCTCTTTTTTTTTATTCCAAGCATGTCTTGTTTGAAAGGGATAATTGTGCCCAGCAGATCTTGTTTCTAACGCTTCTTATATATAGTGAAATACAGTAATTTAACAGCTTGCTGGGGAACAAGAATTTGTTCCAGTTCCTGATTTAAATGTTTATGCTAATTGCTATTTATTGGCTCAGATGCAAATGATAGGTTGGCCAAAGTGAAATTTTATGACGAGCAAACTCCCCCTTTTGTGCAAATTGAAAAAGTGAAACAAGAAGAGGATGAAATGAGCCGAAGATGGTCTTAATGGCTGCTTTTTAATGGGGAAGATAAAATTAAGACTGATTTACGTGGCCAACTCCCCTGTTTTCTCTTATCAGCTCATTTGGCAGGAAAAATGGAAAAGTAATTGTTCCTCTTTCAATGTGGGCCTCAAACCATTATTTATTGGCTGAAATTAATCGCTGTTTATCCTTCATTCACGTGGAAACCGCTCTATCAGCATTATGAACCCCAGCAACTCAACTAGTCCCTTGCAATTTAGCCAACAGCAAGCGCAGATCCTGATGAGCCGTGCCTTAATTTTCTGGGCTGTGGGAGTTAATGAAGACTCCTTTCTTAGGTGGACATATTTGTATTTCTACAACATTAATAACAAAGGCCCACACTTTCTTTTCTGCAGCATGTAAACTTTTTTTTTTCATAGAGAAAAAATTAACTTCTGTTCATAAAGCTGGACAGGGTTGAAAGAGAAGAGGGAGAGAAGACTGACCATTTGCATGTACAGAGAAGATCCTTGAGAGCCAAATAATGTGATAGGCAACTTTTGGATTGCCTTAAGAAATCCACTGTTATGGAGTGTGTGGTGTGATTGCAAAGTTTTGCTGCTGAACATTTTTTATATATCTCTTCCTCCTTTTGTTCTATCTTTGCTGTATCCACCTTCCAGCCTGGAAAGTTCCCTGTACCTGCTACCCATGTATTTAATGGCAAAAGGCAACTCTGAAGCTGGGACAGATACAGCTACATCTGATTTAATTCTGCCTGAAGGGGCCAACTGATGCTGGCAACATGCACTTCAGACAGCAGTCCCTTCCTGCCTCCTTTTTGAGGTGGTGTAAAGCATCACTCCGTTCTCCTTTCCACATAGACAGGAGAGTGGTATACTTTCCATTCCTTTTTTTTTTTCTTTCCTAGCTACAGAATGCCCTTAGAAATGAGATGTTTGATTTCAGTAGCAGTAGCAGCTGCTGTCTTGAAAATATCAGCAATAAGCAAACACAGTTTACACTGTAATGGAATGAAAAATGGATTATTAAGCAGACACCACAGGAACTGTCCTGCTGTTTACAGCCTTAGGTATGTCTAGTCCACTGCTGTGTCTATGACAGTGGCCAGCGGAGAGAATAACTAAGAAGGTGTGAAACGGTCTTCTTTGCTGCCTTCGACTAAGGGCCAGCTTGATTTCTAATTCTTCAAGACAGGCTGAAACCCTGAAGCATGAGTTCTAAAGGATTTAAGACCAGCAAAAAGCAGCAGTGTATGAGAAATATGCTTCTACTGAACCTTGCTTTTGAACACCACTGTTCAGGGGCATACATGCACCGAAATGTACTGGTGTTCAAAATCTATCCTACTCCTCTCTTCACAGAACCTCAGAATGGAGTAAAATTGAGCTAGTAAAGCCAAGTGTGCTGCAGTTTAGGCTTTAGCAGACTTATACAATAAGATTTATTCACATTGTCGTTCTTCATTAATGTATTACATCACTGGATCATATTTGCCATGGGCCTGATCTAAAATTACATTCAAAGTCAATAGATGGTTTTCCACTGATTTACCTGTGTTTTGGATCTGGTCCAACATCTGTACAGTATCATTTCTGAAAGGGCAGACGTGGTGAATGTGTCTCAGATTTGTAAATGCAGTAATTAGTTTCCAGATGTGACTTACGTCCATCTCACTTCGTAGAGAGAGGCCAGGGATCAGCTACATACATGTGCGACTCTGGTATTGTTAGCAAAAGCAATAAAAAGTTTCATTTAATGAGTGACATAATTTACAGGTGAACATCTATGCCTTCATCAATATATGATTAGAAATCTTATAGGGAATAAAAACCTAACTCTCCAGTAAAACAAAAAAAAGGAAATGTAAATATTTTTAAATTATGATTTCATAGACAAGGAAGGGGTTCACAGATGAAATTACCTACACACATATAACTTCATAACCCCAGACAGGCCAAAAATATTGATGCTGTGAAACAATACAGTAAAGGCAAAGATTTTGTGCAAACTCCGACGTGCAAGGGAACTAGCAATTATGTAAATAAAATAATAAGTTTACATCATGCCTTCTAAGCCTCTAAGCTATCTTCTTGGCCTCAGTTATTTGCCCAGGACCCGCCATCCTGGTTCAACCTTCATCTTTCTGACTGGGAAAGAATCCTCACTGTGATTGATATGTGTTAGGGCCAAGACTATCCTCCTCTCTTGGCACACGTTTCATGGGCAACTTGGCCGTGAGAAATAAATAAAGAGGTAGATTGAAGATCTTCATTTTGTCTCCAGAAGTAAAATATAAAATGTTTCTGCCAACCACACAGATGTTCCGTGTACAGTATTTTATGACATAATTATATATGATTGTCAGCCAGAAAAGATGGGTACCAAGGAAAATCACATGGCTTCTCCTCACCATTTTCAAACAGACCAGATTCTAGCTGAGTTTTCTATAGATATATCTGTGGAGAGAAGTCATAGGACCACCTCGTCTACATTTTCCAAGACAATAATTGTCATTCTTAACTTCTTACACCTCTTACAGTGCCTTTCAACACTGTTCCCCCAGGTTAATTGCCCAAATATAGGATGAATCAAATGGAGGGAAAACATAGTTATATGTAGACCTATTCTTCATTACTATCAACTGGATGTTCATATTCATATGTACGAAGAGAAGAAAATAACAGTTCACAAATGCAGAGGATCCATTTGGGCACTATACTCTCACTGTCCCAAAGGAGAAGGTTTTTACATTTTGGTGCTTATCTAAGCACCAAAAGCTTATCCTGCTTCCAGTTAATTCAGTAGGAGTTTTGCCATTAACTTGAGTGTGGATGTGTGTATCAGAACACAGGGTTGGTTTGGGGTTTTTTCCCCTAATTAAAGCCAAGCCTGAGCCCTTGAGCTAAATTCTGGTTACACTTTGGCAAAAATGTCTGAACAGTATTGCAAAAACAGGGCAGATAATTCTGCACATCAAAGCTCCATTAAAAGTCTGAATTTCAGAGATACTGACCATGCAGTAAATGTCAATGCAATGTGTGTGTTGAGCTCATTCTTTCAGCCTCAGTTGCAGGTTTATGTGTCTTGTTTCACCCGTAAATTGAGTGCAAGCTCCTGAGAAAACTTGGAAAAATGTCTCTACACCTAGAACCTAGAACCTAGCTGAACTTTTTGAAGCCAAGAATTGTTTTTTTTTAAGTTAGAAGTTAGTTGTACTACAAAGTTGTGCTTTTCCAGGATCAGATTAATTCTTTTTTATTGAAACCCGTTTGTTTTTTTTAAAAAAGAGTAAGGCTTTAATCTTTTCAGAAATGGTTCTTGTTTGTATTGTGATGTCAGGGAGTTCAGCAGGCATAGAGAATTTCAGTGAAAAGGCAAGTCTGATCTTTCACTGTCCAGTAGACCTAAGACTAGTCATCAGTGCCAAGGTGAGTTCTTGTTTGCTAATAACAATAATTTCTGCCGTTGCAGTAATGTGCTTTTCTACTCTTGTCAAAAGTGCTGTGGGTTTTAGACAAAAGAAATGGCAAATCACAGACTTTTTTAACTTTACTTCAACTTTGCTAGCTTTTCATCTGTGTCATCAAATTCAACAAAACTGAATTTAGCTGAGGATCCAGAATTTTTCTCAGTGGTAAAAATCCTTTTTATATTATTTTTATGATTAAAATGTTAAAATGATATAAGATTGTTCTTATCCCTTTAAGATTATTCTCATTAGTTTTCATAATTGTTAGAGTCTACTTAAGTAATTTATGGGTTGGCCTTTAATGCAACTGTACCAATAATTGAATCCTCTTTGGCCTTGCTCACCATAGTCCTTTCCACCTAAATTTCATAATTGATACTGAATACTCTCAGATGTCACAGCTCATAGGAGATACAAGAGCTTTGAAGTGGTCTGGAAGTGTGTTCTATTTTATTTTGTTTATACTCTACAGAGGTGCTAAGTATTTAGGGAATATAACCTGATTATACAAGATCCTACATGGAAGAGCTCACACCAAAATCTATTAGCAGAAAAATCTCTTTCTAGGACAATCTGAGGTATTCATATGGAAGTTCCTAACAGTAAAGCAGTGCTGTGCATTCAGTGGCTGCCTCTTATTGATGCTTTGGACAGGAGCTCTGCTTTTACAGATCACTGAAATTTGCAGGTACAGACAACCCACCTGTTTAGCTGGAAGTGCTTATACAATTTGGGATACAGTCACATTCTCTGAAGAGGGTGTAAGATAAGCATGCTTGGAGAAGTTCATCATAGTCTAGCTCAAGAGTTACCAAACAGAGCTTAAATGTGAATGACTGTAACTTCCCAACAAATCCTCTGACATTTGTGTATCTATGATCTGGGGAATTCCCCACGCTTTGTTTTACCCTCGCAGTGGATCCAAGTCCCACTTAGCATTTCTGGCTCCTTTAGGAATCTGGGCACTGATCCTCTGTTGCCTCACACCTTGTACTGCCATTCAACCTATACAAAATGAGTGCAAAATGCTACAGGCTTCATTTTGACATTCACTTGTGTGTAGATATATCGGTGTATACCACCAGAGGTGGTGGCCCTACATTCTGATTTGGCAGTTTTATAATCTCACTTTGCACTGGAGAAATAGATGTATATTCCATGACAATGGGAAGAAATAGTACTTCAGAGGTTTTTTGGTTAAATTATTTCATTTCAGTCCCCTACTCTTCAAAACAAGTGTAATAATAATTTCCTCACAGGAGCGTTGGGAAAACTCAATTGTTAACTGTGTTGTCTTTGCTAGGATTTTGTCAACTGTTTATCTCAAGCTAATGAACTCATGCTGAACCATCCTTCTTCCATTAACATGCAAGGGCATCAGGGAAAAAGACAACCAATTAAACTTTCATATATTTCTACCATCCCAGTTTCTGAAGGTAAAGGTACCCTAACTGGTCTTACTGAAATATAGCCAGTCTTTAGCCAGTAAAGTCCTGCACATGGGACAGTGCAATCCCAAGCACAGCTGCAGGCTGGGCAGAGAATGGGTTCAGAACATCCATGAGTAGCACTTGGGGATGTCAGTTGATGTAAAAGTCAACATGAGTCAGCAATGTGTGCTTGCAGCCCAGAAAGGCAACTGTACCCTGGGCTGGGCTGCATCAAAGGACGAATAACCAGCAGGTTGAGCGAAGGAATTCTGGCCGTCTACTCTGCTCTCATGAGAGCCCCCTTGGAGTACTACAACCAGGTCTGAGATCCCCAGTGCAAGAAGGACATGGACTTGGACTGAGTTTGGAGGAGGGCCGCAAAGATGATCAGAGGGCTGGAGCACCTCTCCTGTGAAGACAGGCAGAGAGTGAACTTGTTCAGCCTGGAGAAGAGAAGGCTCTGGCGAGACCTTATAGCAGCCTTCCAGTACCTAAAGGGGCTACAGAAAAGCAGAAGAGGAACTGTTTACAAGGGCATGGAGAGACAGGATAAGGGACAATGGCTTTAAACTGGAGGAAAGTAGATTTAGGTTAGATATTAGGAAAAGAATCTTCCCCATAAGGGGGATGAGGCACTGGAACAGGTTGCCCAGAGAAGCTGTGGCTTTCCCCTCCCTGGCAGTGTTCAAGGTCAAGTTGGATGGGGCTTTCAGCACCCTGGGCTGGTGGAGGGAGTCCCTGCCCACAGCAGAGGGCTTGGAACTACATGATCCTTGAGGTCCCTTCCAACCCAGACTATTCTATGATTCTATGATTCTACATTTCTAGGAATTTGGTCTCAGACTAGTAGTACTCCATGAAGGATGGCAAGTGTACCGATAGCTGAAAGATTCGCAGTTCCCAGAAAGACTGAAGTTATATCGCTACGCTTTTTTTCCCCTTTGACAGTGATGCTTTTGTATCTCATGTGGATTTCCTGGATGCAGGGGAACCTCTTGCCAGTCTACATTTTTCATCATTAAGACTTACATGTGAAAAATAAGAGTCACAACCAAAGTGACAGTTGGCAGACTGTCCAGCTTATCACTTCATCTTGACGTGGTTATATATGCTAGAAAATAAAAGGTTTCAATGAATAAATTTACGTTTTAAAAACTGCATAAAATACATTGTCACATAGAAAAAATCAGACACTCTGTCAAAAATATAATTTTATTCAATTATCTTATCATGATACATACCCTGATGTTTATAGAGATACTGGAAGATTTACACTGACATTATGAAACATCTGATTTCAGTTGAAGGCTTAAAAGATATAGGATCTGAAAAGTCTCAGTCTGGATTCGCATGTCCTTTGCATTCAGCATTTTACTCAGATGTGTCACTTTAACCAGGGGCAATTTCTCTAGTGAGGAAATTGTCTACACTGTGTTGGGTGAGGAAATAGACATTACCTTTTCAATCAGCACTCTAGCTTTAGGTTCTTCTAAAATTTCTAGAAGACAAGCTGGCCATAAATTTTTAGTGGCTATTTCAACTGAGTCTGCCTAAATCAAACTAAGCATGTTTGGACTCCAGGAAAATAAATAATAATAATAATAATAAAAATTAAAAATAGCCTGAAAAGGCTATTGCCTTTTTAAAATTTAGTTTTGGCTTTCACTTCTTTCTCTGCCATACATTTGTATGCATAAACTTTCATTATGTACTGTAGATATGTAGGTTTAAAAAGAACACATACAAGCAGTGCTTACAACTTTCATGTGAAATATGTAACATTGTGACTCATCTCACACTTACTTGTTCATCTATGGTGAGAGTTTATGAATAGATTTTTGTGTAAGTTGCCTTTTCCTTTAACAAAATAGGTGTTATTCCTGGTGCATCTGATGAGAACCTGAGTGTTGTGCGTCAACTGGAAAACCTCAGCTGCAGGAAGTGCATGACTTTGATATTAACATGCATTGTCATAACCGCTTTGCTCATGAAGGAGGTCTCCATGGTAGAAAGATATATGATAGTCAGTAGAAAAATAGCTTAACTCCCAGGACCTGATAAAACATTTTCACTCAGCAAAAGCTCCAGAAGCTGAGGAACTGTCCTTAAATATACACCAAGTGCAGATGAAGTCAAGAAATATTTTTGTTCTGAAGACATTCATGCTTAAGTAATATGAGGCTTGTAAGTTTAGAGACCCTTTAGAAGTAACACACTCATCACTGCAACATGTTATTAAGGTAGAATAGTGTCAAACAATGAGTTTTGAAAGGAAGAAGAGCTTGTATAGACATGCTGATTTATGTCAGCCTTGTGCACTTGTGGTGGTTTAACCCTGGCCAGAGACCAGATGCCCACTAAAGTTGCTCTATCATGTCCTCTTCAGCTGGACATGGAGAAAATATATATTGAGAGGCTTAGGAGTCGAGATAAGGACAGGAGAGATTATACCACAATTAGTGTGACGGGCAAAACAGACTCAACACAGAATTAAAAAACCCATCTAATTTATTACACACACACACACACACACACACCCCTATGCAGTGAAAACAGAGTCAGATAATGAGAAATAAAATCAAATCTCAAAACACGTCCACCAGCTCCTCCCTTCTTCGCCTGATAAAATTTTTTAAAAATCAACTTCAACTTTATTCTTGATTTCTCTCCTCTGCTCCCCTCCAGGTGTTACAACCAGCTCCACTGTAGTCTTGTCCATGGGATGCAGGGAAATCTCTCTCTGAAATCTTAGACTGCTTTCATGGTGTCCAACAGAGTCCCTTGAAAGGCAATTTAGGTAAATGGGCTTGATTACTTCAGCAGCCTTTCTGTCCAATGTGTGGTACAAAGAAGAATAGATAGGTATGAAAGGTAAATGAATAGTTTAAGCAAACTAATTACCAGAAATTAGCCCTGCACCACTATATATTCGATACACCAAATAAGTGGTCACTTTGAATCTGGTCATCAAATAGAAAAAAATAATTCTTGTACTTCCAGGGAAGAAGACACATTTCCCAGACATCTATCAGGGAAAACCATTTCTCAACTTTCTTTTCTTCCATCAAACATATAATTACACCTGCCGATGTCTGAAGTGGATATGCTAAGTTTAGTTCAAGTGTTAAATACTGATATATTTGAATATTGTTATAGATCATATTTCAAAGCCAGTTATGAAGGTAAAATATCGACACCATATATACTTGTCAATTGTCACATTCTAGTATCAGCAAGGGACAATGTCATCCTTCTGTTGTCCCATTTCTATAAGACAATATACAATATGCAACTAATGTTGGAGCTCTGACACATGAAATATTTTAGAAAATCCAGCCTTTTTCTTTGCAATATTCTCCACTGAAGTCCAAAGAGTCTTACTCTGGGCCTTACTTCCAGAAATTATTTAGTTGTTTTCCTCAATTTATCCCTTCTCTTGACAGCAAAAGGAGCTTAAGGCTCCATTGACTTTAGTGATACACAGGAGTGTTAGTTTTCTAATACTGCAATAGAAATATCCTTCTGAGGTGATCTGGAAATAGCTCTGAGGGTGTCTGCATTGATTCAGTCCCCTGTTTTGGGCAAAGTTAACAGTGAAGGGGTCAAGGTAACAATGGTGGTTTTGTTAGGTAGTTATTTGCCTTCTAGATATGAGACAGAATTCACAAACTCATATAATTAGAATAGAAATTTTCTCACAGTAGAGACAGGCCAGATTTGAACAAGTTTTGGATAAGCAAAGTGTTCTGTACTCCCAATAACACTTCACAAAACAGCCAAATTGAAACTTTTTGAAGAAAGTATTCCTTTTTTGTGTTAAATGGCAAATTAGTCTACTGAGGAATGGATTTCTAAGTCACTGTTAATTACTGTGTCTCCTTTATTTTCTGTTAAGGCATATTTATTTGTGTTTAATAATGCTGCTTTGCCCTCACAGTTTTAGAATACAGTGATTAGCCTTTAGCTAATATCATACAAATGGATCTACAAAATATTTGATTGGCCTATAGAATCTTATGCATTTTATGATCCTTTGTTTTTAGTTTGTGTTTGTTTTTGTGTAAGTCAATTGGCATTCCTACAATCCTGAGATTTTTCCAAACTTTAACATTCTCACCATAAGGAAGAAAGCCATAAGTAATGTTTTGAGGATTCTATTCCACACCAGAGTCCTGCCAGCAACACAAATTCTCTGTGAGTAGTCCCTACTGAATTGGGACTTCTGCTGGGGATTTTTCACAGAACTACATTCACAAAATGAGGGTGGTGGTGTAACATTACTACTGGTTTGCTCTTAGAAATTTCTGAAATACAGTTCTTGCTTCAGACCTCAGTTAAAGATAGATATTACTCATTTTATATTTATTCATACAATCTATTTCAATAACAATATTTATATCCAGTGAAGTTATTATTCAGAGATGCTCTCAGGATACCAATATTTCCTATGAATCAAGTATTGAGAATATTGACCGCTCTCCTCCAAATTCCCCTGCTGTTACTACAAAGAGTCCTGTGGAAGTCATTGCTATATTGCACTCCTTGGTGGATCAGAGATGCCCTGTAGTTTTTGGAAAGCATACTTGTCTTGAATTTCACATGTGATAATTTCTCTCAGGGAAGAAACTTCCTGTAGAGGTGACTTCAAAATTTGATTTAAAATTTGTACTTCTTCTCTCTTGTACTTCCCTTGTGATTTTTGGAGGCTGCAACAAATGAGATGATAACTTGCTTAGTCTTGACAGTCCCCATAGTTTAAATCAAGCCATGGAGGATCTGTATTTCTCAGGATTTTCTTCTGCTTCTAAAATCTAAAATGTTTTTTCTGGGACCTAGAGACAGCCAAACCATTTACATTTTAATAATGAAGAAAATTAACTTCAGCTGTCTCCAGTCTTAAGCTGTTGTTGGAGTATTTCTTTTGGCAGCAAGATGCTTCTCCTTTGCACCCACTTCCCAACCTGCTAACAGCCATTTTGTGATGTTGGCATAACATACTGGGAACACACTGGACACAGGTAAACGGAATCCAGGCTTTTGAAAAATCATATAACTTTCCCACTCCAGTTCACTGTTTTGTTTGACATTTCTTTATTAACGTTATCTAAACAGGAATTCTACAATTCCCTTTAAAAAGTACAAGACAATAGAGTGGTTTTGAGGAGTTAGTACTGTTGCACTTGTACCACGCTTTGTAGCTCTGTGCGCCCAAGTGCAGTATAACTGGGCCACTGTAATTTCTTGATAGGTCCAAGTTTTCAAGTTATTATTAAATGTCATTGCTTTAAGCTTGCTGTGGGCAAAAGGTGCTAGGGTAAATTAAGTACAACAATCTCCTAGCTTCCTCTCTCCAGAACTGTTCCTAAGTTGTTTTCTTCCACTTCCACGAGACTTACAGGTGCTCAGAATAAGGTCCCATCCAGCAAATCAGTCTATACTCGGCGTCTGCCAAATATATGGAGATATGCATTACATTTTGGACGACATCTCTATCTCAGCATGACAAACGCTAAAAGTCATCCACCCTCCCTCAAAATAAAAATGAAAGAAGAGGCAGGAAAAAAACCCTTAATATTGGTTAAAATGTCAGCTGAATTAAATGAGAGTGGTGTGATTTGTACCCATGAGGGGAGAAAAAAAGCACAGCAGATATGTTAGAGGTGCAAAAAAATATTGAGTTTCACACATAGCATGTAAGAGTTGACAAGTCTGCTGGCAGCTGCCTGGTCACGGGGGGCTGCTGGGATCACAGGAAAATACAGACACTGCCATGGTACTGAGAAATGGGAGAGAAGCAGAGACAGAACAGGGTGATAGATATATCTCTTGGCTTGTTAAAGACCAAATTGCTTTGGGTTCAACTCTGGGCCCACAGAATTGGGAAAGATCACAACTCGATTACCAAGAGAGTTAAAACGCAATGAGAGACCCTCATTTCCATAGGCAGTACCTTGTAAGGCAGTATGAGGTTTAACAATCCATAAGTAATACAGGTAGAGGGAGAAGTGGAATGAAATCAGAGAAGATTGGGCTGAAAGAAATGGTCAAACAGTGCTTAAAATGAGGCGCCTTGAAGGCCATGGGAGACATGGCGTGAAGACAAAAAGGGGAAAAAAAGCAGCCCCCAAGTATCGGGGCTCTGGGCAGCAGGTTGGGAGGCAGAAGCCAGAAGTTAGCAGAGGCAGAGCCATTAAAGGTTCCATCTGCTCAGGCACCACCAGCAGTGAAAACGGGTGAAGACAGCCCTGTTGTGGAGAGCTGCCTTTATTCTCCCAGGCTAGGAAAAGCAGCAACCCCTCAAACTCCTTTGTGTTTGCCTCTTTTGGACACTCCTATCACTTTCCTTATTTTGTTAATATCTGACAGACAGAAACTCTCTCTTCTCTTTCTTCTTCCAAAATAACTTACTAAAAATAGAGATAAACACATGTTTTAGGTGCATTTGAGCATGGAATCATGGCAAGCACATCTATCTGCATGTACAGATTAGCATTTAACTTCTAATGCAGTTTTTCTTTACTGCAAATCTTTCCCATGAAGACTGATGTCAAAATCTCTCTCTGTCCATTATCTAGCTCTGTTCTAAACTCTGATTGATCACCTGGGCCTTCCCTACAAGCAAATAATAGCTTCATTGTAGTGAATCTGTATGCAGGATAATGGCTAAACATACTTTAAGATGATGAGAGGAAAGGCAAAACACAAACAAAATTTTAAATGCATAATCTCAGTTCTGTAATGAACACGAAGTGTGAGCAAATAGCAAAACATGAATTCTAGAAAAATCAGAAAATAAAATTATCCTCACTGATAAGTAGAACTGTTAAATGGAGAAATGGGTTGTTTGTCTTGTTTTGCTACAGAAAGCAACTTACATTTCAAGGAAACAAAAATTTAAAGCAGACATATTTAAACCAGAAACAGAGGTACTTTTCATATCTTCATGTTGAAATAACTTGCTAAACTATATTATGAATAACTTCCTAGTGATGAAAGAGTATGTACTAGTTTTACTTTCCATTTTGAAGTATTACAGAGTTTTTAAGTATTAAAAAAGAAAGTTTAAGAGAAGTTCCACTTTCTCTGTAAAATCATCTTAAATAAAAATAATCTGGCCATAATATTACATTATGTCAAGTATTTAATCCTCTCCAAGTACTTAGTGTAATAACTCATGATCACAGCCTAACTATCCTTTGATTCAAACTGAAGGCATAGTTAGAGGTTTTACAGGTCACTCAGTATCCCCAGATCCTACCAGTATCTTTTTTTTTTAAACTTTTATTTTCAGATTAGAGGGATCTCCATGAAATTAAAAGAATGATAACTTCCACAATTGCTTTAGATGGATTTGTGCTGTGTTTCTTTCTTTAATCTGCTAAAGTGCCTAGAATTTGGGATGGGTACTTAAGTGCTTTTTAATGTAAAACAAAATAAACAAACGTTACAATAACGCCTAGAGCTGTTAGGACCTGGAAGCTGTGCTCATGGTATTGTTCCTATATTCTTTTTATTGTATTTGGCACATGGAAAGGCTAACATTACCATCAGCAGAGCCATTTTGTAGGTAATTTGGGGGTTTTCATTTCAGCACATCATTTAAGCAAGCCCTGAGCTCTTTACACACACTCAAGTTTAATTGACTTGGCGGTTTAAACATTAGCGTTTCTGAATAGCATTGTGATGAATTGATGGTTTTCTCAGCCTGGAGACTACCAATCAACAGAACCAAACCGGGAGGTCTGGAGACAAGGCTCTGCCCAGGCTTTTGAGGGACTGAAAACACAGACCTGTTCCTGTTGGGCTTCAGGATCCCCTTCCCACAGGCATGCAGCCTTGGTGCGCATCAATGCCTCAGCCCAACCCCAGAAGCAATGGTCGTGCAACCGGGCTAAAGATGGGAGTTGCATCTGCTTACGTCCCTTGAACAGTATGATTTTTGACCCTCAGAAAATATGGAACTAACACAGGAGGTTAAAACAATTAATTGGGGGTTGTGGGAAGACAGTCTTCCCCTTGCTCTTTTCAGCGCCAAGTTTTTCATAACCTTAAAAGCCAACACTCAGGAAGCGCACTGTAAATAGAGGTGCTTGGTTTGGGCAGCCACCCAACCACACCTGCCTCTCTGAGCGCAGCTGCAACACTTCTATTTCGGCTAATGACTTCATACTTTAGAGCACCATGATATCACAGATAGGGTTTTAGCAGATTTGAATTCTGTCGAAATCTTTAGACTTATACCACCTTTATACTGAACACCGGAGAAGCTCCAGTTAATCTTCTTTAAGGCCCTATTCGCTTAATGGAAACGCTTAGCTGCATAATTGCTTTGAGCCTATTGCTATTCCAAAAGGAAAATATAATAATCTAATGGTATTGTCTCTATAAGCGAATGAGAATTTCAGGAGTGGATGTTGGTGCCACCCATGTGATCCGGAGAGGTTAATGCAGTTAAAGTTATTTCACAGTCCATTAAGGAGCTTACGGTGACCCGTCGACCTTTGAGCCAACAACACGGAATCCATTATCATCACAACGGAGGAGCCGGGGCTCCGCTGGCTCCGCAATGGGCCCGGGAAATCCCAAGTTAGTACTTAGTCTAAAAAAATGCACTTTTCTTTCTGCTTCTTGGGTATAGCTATTAATACACCCTCCCGTAATTTGTAACATTAACATTGCTGAAGGTACAGAAAAGGACATTGAAATGAAGATGTCAAAACTGCTGACTTGGTTCGGAGTATGATAATATTTGCTACATATTGAAATGGTGGATATATATAACGGGAGAGATCAAGATGAAGAAAGTCAAGGAACTCAGGGAAATTGATGAAAAATTATTGAAGGCTCCAAAACTCATTTAAGCCAATAATAGCTTTAGTTCATATTACTGGATAGCATGGGGCTGGCTTTGGGGGGAAGGAGGAGGGAGGTTGTGGGTTTTGTATGGGGTTTTTTTAGTTCTTAATATTATTTGTATGATGTAGATATTAGGGAGGAAAAAAAAGACATTGAGAGTTTACTGTTTGCAGGCTAGGCATGTTTTATTTCTGCAAGTGTAGTTAATAAATATTCCTTTATCTAAACCATTTATTATTTTCTACTATAACTATTTTATGAAAACCCTACTAATAGGCTGCAGAAGATTTATTCACAAATATGTTTAATATTGTTAAATAAAAACCTTATCTTCCAACGTGCATAGGAATATTCAAAAGATTACATTCACACAAAACCCAGTGATTCCAGGTACTGGAAAAGAAAAAAAAACAACCCAAGTTTTAAAAGACTGATGTTTAGCAATAACGTGTCATAAACTTTATTCTCAAAGCTGATGAAAATGCAGTCCTCCAGTTTGCTTAACAGAATTCTGAGATGACATCTTATGTGCATGCAATGATGTCACTATTAATAAACATTATATTGTTAAAATTCTAACATGGAAAAGACCTGGTCCCAAAGCTCCATTAACACTGAACGATGTGAAAATGTAAGCATCAAGATTACATGTTTATTTAGTATGCTTAGAGATGAAGAGATTAAGACAATTCTTCCTACTGCACGTACAAGTAATTAAGGATCACAGGACTGGAAAGCTGGCCAGTGTTTTTATATTTTAGGACTGATTTTAACTAATTAAAAAATAAGGTTGACATGAGCACTGTCTCTCATTGTGCCTGTAGTATGTTAGTACTGACTGAGAAAAAGCCTGTAGAGCTATACCAATTTCAAGAATGCAAGGTAATTTTCATAGCTGTCTGCTCAAATAATTGGAAAGCGGGTTATGTCCTCCTGATTGCTCTAAAGGAAAAATAGAGTTTTGGTGATATTATTTGATGACAGCACTTAAGTTAAACTGAGTCTTAACAATAGAAAAGCCTTCAGAAGGTAGTCTGAGGTCCTCTGGTACAAAACATAATTAAAACTTGCATGTATCCTAATTTTCTGTATCATGACTTTAGAGATATTATGAAAATAGTACATTGAGATTGTATCACATAGAAGTGGCTGTATAAAACATAACAGGATATTTTGTGAAAGTTCAGAATATATGTTAGCTAAGTACACAGTTTCTCTCTCTCCTCCTTACTGAAAAATAAAATTAGCTGAATGGCTCTATTAAATGATGGAGATAATCTCTCCCTGACTCTTTAACAAACATGAAAGGAGGAGGCAGATTCTGTGTCGTGCTGTGGAATGGGTAGGGTTTGCATCACCCCAGATGCTAACATAGCTCTTTTTAAAATACTGTTTTCTAGCAAAGGAAAGAAGCAGCTGGGCTGTACCTTCTTTTTAAAGATCGTTGTGGTCACCCTGCCATTAGCTAAATAATTCAGTAAGCAGTGATAGTGAGGGGAGAATAACAATTTGAGTACTACATGATAACTAGCCTTAAAAGATGCTGTATGAGATACATCTTATTTTAGAAAACTGGTGAAGTCATCAGGATTTTATGTGAGAGGAATGCTATACTGGCAATTTTCTTTCTATTTCAGGTCCTTATTTTTAATGATGAAGGGGTCATTTTGTTAATTCCTACACTCATTCGCTACAGCAGTTTGCAGCTTAACTGAGCCCCAGTTCTCTCTCTCTCTGACACACACACATGCAGAAGCACTCTCAAATACATTTACAAAGCAGCAATTACTGAGAAAGTAGCCAGGGTAAATGTTGGTGGATATAATAATATAATACAAGTAATTAATCATGGGGTGTGGGATTCATTATGTCAACAAACTAGATGAAACCTCCTCGGGAGTGTGATATAAAACAATACGTAAGAATGATTTCTTTAAAGTGACAGGCAAAGATAATCAATCAAAACTCTATCTGACAAAGCAATGCATCCATAAAACTGGAATATTTGGGGCCAGGAAGTGTAGATATCATTACCACAAAATAGGATACATTTCATAGAGTTCTTCTGC
Organism: Hypotaenidia okinawae; assembly: GCA_027925045.1. NCBI lineage: Eukaryota > Metazoa > Chordata > Aves > Gruiformes > Rallidae > Hypotaenidia > Hypotaenidia okinawae. The sequence goes on from BSDF01000003.1 coordinate 21,977,883, forward strand.
AAATGGCATGAATAAATGGTGTATCAAAACAATGGACACATTTTACCTCATCATTTAGATGAAGGAATAACACTGAGATTTTCTGAAATACAATTTTTCTTAAGGACATGAACACTTTCTTGAAGATTATAGGGAAAGGAATAAACAACATGAGCACCCCTGAAGACTCTACATTTTTTGAGTAGCAGTGGAAGAAAGAAATAGCATAGGTGCACAGCTGGGAAGTCCTGTCACCAGATGCAGACAGCAAGCAGAAGCTGATTTTTCTATGTAAAAATCACATATAGGACTACAAATTTCAGGCAAAAGTTAGTAATAACTCATGAGTGAAATAGCAAGTGAGCAGTGAAAATCTTTGGACATAAATGGAGCTCCAAAGTGAGTCTCAGTGTTCAGTAGCCAAAAATAAACCAGTACTTGGCTGAAAGACATAAGTGCTATTGTGAAATTGATATCCCTCCTTGGCTTATTCCCAGACAATATGTTGCCTTTCTGGGGGCTGATCAATGTGATTGATGTGATGTGTGAAATCCAGGAGGGAGCTCCCCTTTAATCAAACCCACCGGTCTCCACTGATAGGCAGCTGTGGACTAACATGTTCTTCCGTCTCGCTCCCTCCGGCTCCCCTTAGAAATTGGTACAGGCAAATAAAAAGAGGACAAGAGGGGAGAGAAAAATGAACTGCTGCATAGGACATGAGAGGGCAGCAATTGAGCGGTGGATCTAGTCCCTAAAAGAACAAAAGGCTGTGACTCCACTTGCAGCCCAGGGTGTCTTACAAAAGGCAGCCCTCTGCAGCACGGTGCTGGCTCTGGGCATGGTGAGGAAGATATTTCTCCTGGGACAGCACCATGCCCCAGTCCTGTATCACCCTCAGCATCCCTCCCCTCATTTCCCCTCAGTGTTAACATTGATCTGATCTCATTGTACTGCTTTGGGCTAGCAAAGTAAAAAATAATTAGGGCTAAAAATACCTTAAAAGGTTCTCGGATGTTGATTTTCTCATTTAGACATGATGTAAGTATCTGTGCAAAGAATTTTAAATACTGACCCGTTTTAATTTGACTTCTCACTGGCTTATGATCTTCCACTTACACAACAAAAGACATGCTGTATATGTCCAACTGCTGCTGGTTTTGTTCTTCATGCAGGATATTTTTTTAGTTAGACAGCAATTAAATTGTTAATACTTCCCTAGCATGTGGCATGATTTAAATTGATCTAGCTTAACAGATCAACATTACAGCATCATTTTTGGGGTTGTTTGTTTGTTTGTTTCTGTTTTCATTTTTATCAAGATTTCAGAGCAACAAATCTCATTTGGTTTTTTACAATTTTCTATATTACTGCAATACTTGCATATCCTATCTTGATACCAGATCACCAACTAATTATGTCATAAGCAACCACCAAAGAAAGTCCATCCAGGTCTTTCCACCAGGAAGGTGATTATGGTTCTAAAGCTAACCCAAGATGAAATAACATTTTTATCTTTCAGAAATGGAGCAAATAAGAGACTTTTGCAACATAAACAGGTACTTGAATCTAAAGGTGCAGTAGCCAGAGTAAATATAGTGTGAAGAATACCCATAATAGGTGGGTAAATAAAAGTCAATCTAGCAAAGACTTTAAATGCATCTTGACTTCAAGTGTGTGAACAACCTCACAGAGCATGTGCCACTAATCATAGATGACATGTTTTAGTGTCTTATGAAATGAGTTTAGAGAAATTAACTGTTTTTTCCAATGAATTTGAGTATGGTGCTTTGATACTGAAAGAGCTGAGGCTTTCTTTGGTCCAGCCATTGTACTGTCAAGACTTCTACGTGACTGTCAGGTTTTATGTTTTTGCTGTTGCAGTTGGGAGTGTAAATCCTGGAGAAGATTCCAGCAGTGTTAAACTCAGAGCATTAATCTGCTTTTCTTTCCATATGTGAGTAGTGCCACACTGCTTTTGGTGATTCCATGAACATGCAGATAGGATTCCTTCAAGAAGACCCATCTTTATTCTTTGCATCTTTGAATACCAAAAATCTGTTTTTATTTGCATCAGCCAAGACCTTTCCTTGTTAGAGAGCAGACAACAACCTTTGATGTAGAAATGCAACATAAAAGAATTGAAAACTTAATTCTCCTTCCCTTATTTCCATGTTACACAAGTAAATTCACTTATTTTGGATTCAGGCAACATTGCACAACAGCTTCACATTGAACAAAAAGAAAAATACTCAGCTAATGCCATAGCATAAATGTAAATACCAATAAGGTAGAATTTTCCAGAGTGCCACTTTTCAAACTGAAATTTGTAAAATAGTATAGTCATATATGAAATATATTCAGAGATTCATGCTTAGAAAATTGCTTATAGTGAATACAAAAAAGACCTAACTAGCTCTTATCTATTTTACTGCTGTAAAAAAACCACACATGCTTTTAATATGTAGGCGCATAGTTATTTGTGTTTATATATCTATACAACACCTCCATAAAAGTATTTCAAAGGTGTTAGTTGAGCCAAATGTTTTCCAAATCCAAAGTAATTCCAGTGTTTTTTGAGGTCCAGAACATAACTGTTTGCCTTCCTTGTAATTCAATTGCCTTTTCTATTGAAATTACTTTATTTTAAATTCTTCTTTTCAATGGAAAAAGTGGAAGGGACTATTCTTGGAGTTTTCCTTCCCTACCATGTAGTGAAACTTAGAGAAAAATCTGACTACTGAAATGCTGGCTGCCAAATCTTGGATCCTCATCTACATTATTAAAATTTTCCTTTTCATAAGGCAGCATCAATAAAACACTAAGAGGGATTGCAATGCTCCCTTGCTGAACTATCGGTCCTGCTCTACCTTGCCACACTGGTCCCTGCCTGTGGAGTTTCTGTCAAGGCACAGTTCTTGTGGTGATGGAGATGGACCATGTCAGAGAAGCATAATAAGCTGGAGATGTCAAATGGTCCTCAGTCACACCAGAGACAACCGTCTGTAGGATCTCATGTGAAAAATATTTAGCTTTCACCAAGAGGTTCCCATGGAAATGAACCCAGGCTGGAATATTGCCTGTCTAAATCTCAGTACAATCAGAAGACAGAAAGGCAGATTTGTGTCTTAGTTCAGGTTAAGAGCCAAGCTTTGGAAATGCTAATTTCTATCAAAGAAAAGCTGCATAAATATTTTCTCCAAATCATAATGTTTAGTGTGAAAGGAGATTTATTTTTCCAACAGTGTGCTACACTCAGTGAAATCCCTTTCTTTTAATAGCATGGTAATACAAGAAAAACATACCACAGGCAGTAAATATGAGTGAGTCAGTTCACTAAAGCAAGTTTTTGCTGTGTGTATTGTCAGTAACGCTCAAAGCAAAGCTGGTACACATTCACTGAATATGCCTCCCGAATGAATATCCCATTAAGTACATTTTCATTGGAGTCACACTGAAAGATTGCAAACTCTGATCTCAGTTGAGCCACTGCGGTGAGTCCTGGAGATAATGTCTAATGCACAAAGACCAAGCAATGGGTAGACTGCCAAATTCTTATTTGTCCTTCACATGAAGACCATATTGACTGTTTCAAAAACTCTTTGTATGAGCCATTATTTTCAAATTGTTTCCCAACTTATACTGCAATTGAAAATTGGACAGCTCTTCAATTGCTCCTACATTTCAATTGATTACCAATACAGGTTTTCAGAATTAAGAATATTGCTCTATTCTTTTCCATGGCATCATGTTGACTTTGTGTTGTGGTCATTTAAATATTGCTGTACAGTTTTCACTGGACTCTGGTGTTAAGATAACAGAAGGGAGAATCAATTAGATTTATTATCTCTAAACTGTACAGTAAGTGATAAGAAAACCCCTACACATAATGTAGCATTCATTTTCAAGGACTTGTATAGTTGTACAGTTCTAGTAGCTTAAGTACCAGAGTGACTTATAGTGTCATATCCAACAATGGAAAAGACTCTACTTGAATAGAATCAAAATTGTCACGTTGGGAAAGAATGGAGAAGACAGTAGGTGGAAGTCCACATTCATGATGTTCAAGAACAACTTAGATAAGCAATTTCTGTGGCTGACATCCAAAGTCTAGGTTACAAATCAGAGACAAAAGCTGGACTAGAACAGCAGTCCAGCTTTTGTCTAGACTTTTTGAGCTTTCCTGGCTTCATTTTGTCCAGAGGCTTAACCTTATTATTTATTCCTAAATCAGGTTTAGCACTCCATCTAAACTTCACCTACATCCAATAAAACCATTCTTACTGGTTTCAGTAGGAAATTTCTTTGAGTAAAAATGACCAGAAGATGTGGTAGAAATGCAGTTTAATGCTTTAGCATCCTTTAAACAGTAATCTCATAGAATTGTTCCGAAATGAACTGAAATCAAAGCGAGTCAGTTTTTTGATTTCAGTTAACTTTGATTCATGTGTATGGGTGTATTTTTGGCCAAACAGGTGTAACACAAAATATTTTCTGAATTGAAAAGCGAAAGCAGCACTTACTTTTTTCCCCCTCTAGGCAACACTAGGAATTTCCTTTCATTTATTCCCATTGCAAATATTCAAATTGATGGGACAGCATTATGGGAAAGGTTATATATTCAAAGGAAGAAATCTTGATTCATACCCAAAACTCAATGTCAAGTTTCCTGTTGGTTTCAATGAGAGCAAGATTGGGCCCGTAGTCCTTTTAATCCTTGTTCATAATTCTTCTGAGTCAAGTGTTCTGCCTTCCATGACTTTGAAAAAAAAAGTCCATTCTTCTGAATAAATTATTCAAAATCAACCTTGGAAATATCTCCCTCTATAAAGTACACTTACAGCTCTGGCTGATTTTTAAAAAGAAGATAAGGAATAAGTTTCCCAGGGAGTCATTTCCATGTCTACTAACCTTCCATAATATTTTCCTCCTTTAATTTTTCCACAATGTTTAAACATCATCTATTACTGGTTCAAGACTTTTCATTACTTATGTGACACATGCAACTAATCCAGTAGTCTATTCACTCATAAATTATTCAAACTGAATTTACCAATTTTGTTTCCCAATACTTGAGACATTGAAAGGACCAGTATGCCACATAAAGTTAAGGCTCTCTCCAGATGTAACAGACATACAGTTTCCTGAGTCTTCAGTTCCCCATTAAGTGTTCATGACATATATTTTCTAAAATAATCTAAGAATTATTTTGTTGCTACAGTTATTGATAATGCAAACTGAGAAAGTATAGCATCTTTCTGAGGCTATAGCCCCTCTTTGGATATTTTATTTTATTTTACTTGGCAAGTCATGAGTCTGAAAAGTTTAACAGACTGGACACCTCTCAAAGGGTCCCAGGCTGCTACAGAAAATAGTTCCAGAAATTCAGATGATAATGTGTTTCCTCCATGGCTGATGTAATGCTCGAAGAGAATGGCATTGTGCAGCTGAGGACACCAGCTTTACTGTGTGTTCAGCAACAAGAGTCCTGGTCAGCTTCAGCTCTTGAAGGTTCTGATATTTTCTGCAACTTTGGCCTTACCTGGGTAGCTTTAGACCTCACCTTATAGTTCCTTTATTTTATTTTTAATGGATTCTTATTAATATTCTTATTATTCTCCTATTATGGTCACATTATAGTGTCTTTAATTTTCATTGCCTCTGCCCAACTTTTTCTGTCTTCTAACTGAGTATTTTAAGTAATTAATAATTTAGTAATGCAGCAGTTCCCTTAAATACCCCTTAAAATCCCCTGGACAGGCCTATTGGAAGAGGAACAGTATTTGAATCTCTGGGATAGCCCCTATAGTCTGATCCATTTCCTAAGTACATCAAAAGGAAATGTTCTCCATCATTTTGCATAGGTGGTTGATCAGATCCTGTAGACATTGTTCATCAGCTGTCATCTGATTAGATACACATTTACCAGGGTCCAAGATTCTTGGCAATCCTGACAGATCATAAGCTCAAAGGTGACACACTCTGATGCTGTGCCTGCAATATAGCATAATCCACTGCAAAATGTTGTAATGATGATGTTTCATTGAAGTGTTTTGAGTTGAAAAGAGGTCAGAAATATTAGAAATTATAATGTAGGTAGATCATCCAGTGTGTTTTATGTAATATAAAATCTGATATCAACATGGAGCTTAACCCCCTCCCCCCCCCAAAAGCTATTTAAAATATTTGGCTTACTACAGAAATGTTATATTTCCAAATTTATTTTTTTTTTCACAAAAAGTAAATTTGGAAAATGAGCAAAGAGGCACTATTTCTTTTAAAAGTAATACTCTAGCCTTAAAATTATCAGAAGGAGCTAGATACTGAATATTTTCATTGACTTTTGCAATAGTTATATGGAATACTCATTTTAGGGCATTGCAAACAACCATATTTTCAGAGCAGCAGTAATTTGCTGCTCTGTTCATCCATTTCAAACTGGGCTGCAGCTTCAGAAGACAGAAGAACCTGTTGCCACCTGGCAACCCTAACTTTTTCTCCAGTGAAACAGCACCGTGGCTTAGCACAGTCCACACACTGAGCGCAAGATCTGCTACAAATATGGCAAAAAATCTCTATCTGATCTCTCTAGAGCTGAGATTGCCTGCACCACCCACTCGCACCTAGTCTTGAAACTATAAGGGTTTGTGTGACTACAGGCACAACTGTTGGAAATGAAAAGGCAATTTAAAATTTAGAGGAGCATCAAATTTAAGAGCTTAAAGCACCTTGCCATCTCGAGCAGTTGTTTTTTAAAATCCAAATTTAAAATTTAGGTGACTACTAGAGCAAGGAGGTTGCAGGCCAGACCAATATCCTTTAACAGTTTAACACTGTTGATCCTGTTGGCTGTAAGGAGTAGTACTGTGACACTGCTGGATCCTTAGAGGTTACCTCTGAGGAGAAAGCACAACTCATAATAGAAATATTTAACATCACAAAATAAGTTAAAGTGGAACTCTTCAAATGCTGTTGTTTAAAAATACATTTCTCAAAAGGCTTATAAATCCTGTGTTTGGAAACGTTACACACTGACACTTCATACTGCTGATCTTACTCCTCTATATTTAAATAGCCTAAATAGTAAACAGTACATTTGCAATAGCTGAAAGTCAGTCGGATCAAGTCAGTTCTCAAGTGAATCGATGTATACTGATTTACACCACAGTTGATCTCATTAGTCTCATAAGAGAGGCAGCAGCTCTAATAAAAGCCTCCCCAGAAAAAAAGTGCATCTATTTATTGTTATCTTTAATATTTTGTGAAAACAGGAAAGACTTGAAGGTAAGCAGCTTTAATGCACCTATTGATTTCCTTTATTTAAAATATTAATGAACTGACTAAAACAAGTGATGTTTTGGAAAAAAAATATCAGATTTAAACAACATGCATGATGTTTTCTACATGATCCCAAGTGTTTATATATTAAAAACCAAATTAAAACTGATTAGTTGATAATGACTGCAGATGCTGACCTTTGGAAAGATTTATTAGTCCAGCAAACTGTGAACTGGGCTACCTCCTCATTCTGACCTTGATACAAGAACAGAAAAAGCGAATGGTAGATTTAACCCTTGCTGATTCTAAAAATAAATTCCTGATAAAAGAAACATCAATTGCAGTCCAACAGCAGAACTTCTAGGCTGTGAATATTAATGCAATTTTTTTTTTTTCTAAATAAGGCTAAATAATAGGAATCAAATTAATGCCCTCTGTCTCCCTGTTTCTTTGCAAATGAATGTATTTTTAGGTGATATGCAAGATTAGAGGGAACATACAGTTCAGTTACACTTCATTTTCACTCACCAGCAAAGCAAGTTGGATATATGTCATACAAAAAGACTATGATTTGCTCGCTTGGTTCTTGTGATTGGTCCCCTTCGCTGTCCATTGCGAGCACCACAAATATTCCCATTGACTTCAATACATGTGCGTACAGGTCCTAGTTATGGAGAAAACTGTAAATTGAAAGCAGACATTTATCAAGGTAAAAAGTCAGTAAGACTTATAAATATCTGAGAAAATTATTTAATTGCAATTTGAGTTTAAATAACGATGATAACTGGAACTGGTTTAGCTTACTTTTTATTTATTTATTGTAACTTCTTTTCAGAAGCCTGTTACTGGCTCTTTTTAAGCTCACAATTCATGTCTATTGACTTTCATACAGCCCGCTGCAATACTGGTAGACCCTGCCTTCAGCAGCTACTTTATGCCTTACTAAATTAACAGCTAAACATCAATGCTTAGTCCTGCGCTTTTAAACATAAAGCAGCCAAGTCTGGACTGTCTGGCAAATGGAATCAGATCAGTGACAACTGGCTACATGAGTTAATCTTAGAAGGTGGGGGAGGAATAGGGAAAGGAGTAGAGGAGAAGGGGACTGTTGGGTTTTTTTCTTTCTTCTTTTTTTTTTTTTAACGACCCTGTGATCTACACTGCAATCTGTTTTGTCTGTTGCTTCTGACAGTATCACAGGGAACCTCGCTTGTTGAGATTGATTGGTACCTCCAACTTAGCCATTTCCTTGCAGAATGGCTGCCTTTTTTTGCCTAATGATGTTACATTTGTCCTGCAGATGATGTAGAGCATGCTGCAGAGGATGAACAGCTCTGCTCTGATCACTCCTTACTTGGCAAGTACTCACGCTTCACACCAACACTCCTCAGCACCATTAATATTATATATAGATACCCTTGTCACAGATTTACATTCGGTGATCCGAAATCAGGACAGGAAGGGTGAAGTATGCGGGGGGTGTGCGGGTGAGGAAGTGATCTGATTTATTGTGAGGAATGTTGGTGAATAAAAAGGAAGTGATCAAATTTATATTAATGTCTTGACCTATATTCTCAGTGCTGCTTTTTTCACTGCTCAACCCCAAAGTGTCTTTCCTCCTGCAACAGATTTCAAAGAGTCTTTAAAAACATGATGGTTCTCTGTCTTGATATCCATTTACTTGCAATAAAATCTTTGAAATCACAATTTTGTGCATCAGTGATAGCCCCAGGGGAAGTTAATTAGTCATGAAGTAGAGGCCAGATTCTCGGTCTCTAAAATGGTGTGTGTGTCATCGGCACATCCGCAACTGGATAAGCATAGAAACCCTGAGCACTAATCCCCCCAAAACCTGTTCTGGGGATGAGTCAGGGTGTTGTAAAGAAAGAGATCTTTTCTAGAAGAATGTCAGCTTTGTTTTTCAGAGGATCAAGACCACAGAAGGTGTGGGGAATATGGCAGAAGGTTTCCTGAAGTTTCTTATGCAGCATATCCTAAGTTGCCTACGTTCATACACCAATTTCTCCATGGTTCCCTTGAGGTTTGTAGGTCAGGGTGCTAAAGAATGAAGAACCACAATATTTTTTCAGTATTTGTGCCTCTGCTCTGCCTGACTGCTGTGGAGGTAATAAAGACACTTAGGAGCAACATGAAGTATAGCAAAAGCATTGTAGTTTTCCACATCTCTAAATAAGAGAGTTAGACATATGTAAATAGCCATATTTAGTTTGCAGAAAATTTCCCTTAAAAATAATAATTGTTAATTGAACAGTGGGAATTTTGAATTTATACTGAACAGAATGCTTAATTTCTGAATCGTTTTCTCTCTTTTTCTTCTTTACTTCTTCCCTTCTTCACTTCTTGCCTTCTTCCTTTCCCTTCCCTTTCCTTTTCTTCGCTTTTCTTTGCTTCTCTCTTTTCTCTTTCACATAAATAAAATTTTTTTCTGGGTGAAACTGGTTCAAACTGAAAGAGTTTAATGTAGAGAGCACTGAAATGAAATTATATGCTGTGAAACATCTGGTGCAGATACAGAGAATATTGAAATGGACAATTTGGCCCAGCCATTTTCAAGAGGGATTTTTATTTTTCTTTAGTTTTTGGCAGTAGTAACCATCTGAAATTGGTACAAATTGACAAAATTTTTTTGGCACAAAGAAGCTATATCTTTCAGTACAGAAAAACATCCTGACCCGTTGCTCTGCTCTGCCTGAGATTCCCTGGGCCATGGAAATGCTGCAGGAGAGAGAGCATATCCACATAAGGAACCTGAATAGTTCTTGTTCTACAGAAGGATATGCGTGTTTCAAGCACTATACTGGAACTTGAGCCCCAAGTAACTGCGATCTTGCAATGAAGCGCTAAGGTAAAAACCCACTATTAAGAGTGCTGTGCAGTGACCCAGTGAGTTAAGCTCTCTCTCCTCCTCACCTCAGGTGGCTGGTCAGCAGTAAGTTAATGATCTCTTTGTACTTCTGAAAAGCATATTCAAATAAGTCATTTACAGTTCATTAAATACCTGCTCTTGGTACTTGAAATGCACAGCATTATAAGAATAGTTTGAGACATATAATCTAAAATCCAACCTATACAAAACTTTGTTCCACTTCCCTGTTCCAGCAGAAGGTACTTTCGCCACTTTGTCACTTTTCTGAAAGGATTTGGCAGGAACATCACTGTGCTTTTCCAGGTTTGGTTAGTACAGCCATGACCTTGATCAGCTTGGTGTCATCCTCTTCTCTTTGAATTCTAGCTCAGAAGAGTGTTTGCAAAATCTAAATTTCCAGGTTTTTAAAATATGGGAAAAAAAGAGTAGTTATGCCCCAAACATGATTTTTGGGGGTTTGTTCACATCTAGATTTATCAGCAATAATCAACTGACACAGCAAGCATAAACTAATACCAGCTGATTACCATCAATGCAACTAGGCATGAACTAATATGCCATAATGCCTCATTGTGATTATAAAGTTTTCTTATAAAATGCTTTAAAATTACTTATGCTAATTTAGTTACAAGACTAACGTGTACTGAGCAGGAAATTATGTTGCATTAATTTCAGCACTCACCACTATTATTAGCCAATCATATACCTCTTCTTCTTTCTATTTTATAATTATCATTAATTACCAGTTTATAATAAGTTTATTCAGTTAATTCAGTGCTTTTCATGCCCTGAAGCATAAACCAATACGGATATCATTTGAACCTGCAACTAATTAGAAAATTGTAGTACCATTAGGTAACTTGTTCTGTAAATTATTTCATCCTTTCAGGTAACCCAAGACTTTTTTTTTTAATTATGAACAGAAAAGACAGACATTCCTGATTAATGCCTTTGAGGTTTGCCACATCAGGGTTTTTTTATGGTTTTGTTTTGCAATAAATTTTTTATCAGTGACAAGAAATTAAAACAGACTAAGCTAGAACAATCTAAACCAACTGAAAGAAGAAAGTAAGAACCAAATATGTTGCTTGCTAAATTATTTTGTCGGCTTCCATAGCAGAAAAAACCAAAGAGACAGACACCTGCAGGTAAAATTCAGGAGAAAAGCTTCCAGGCAACTAAGCAGAGTGTTTTATTGAATAACCTTTTCTCCTACCATTTTAAATGGGACTAGACAATGTCATTGGTCAAGTACTGTAAAGGATCATCTTGTACTGGGCAGAAAAGATAGACTCTCATCTGCCTGTAATTTCTTTATGGAATTTTTTAAGAGATTCTTTAAGAATTATTTCTTACAGTAATACTACAATTTGAGCTGGAATTTTGATTACGATTTAACAGCTCAACCTTATAAAGGAATATTAACAGAGCAAGGCTACTAAATACTACCCCTTTCTGCAGGAATGGTGGTTTAATTCCAGCACACTTATGATATAGTTGCATGTTTTTCATATAGATTAATTACCTAATCAGAGAAGTAAGAGCTGTAGTAGCAGTACTGCTACATTTTTCACGTGATGGAGTACAATACCATTTATAAGGGTTATGAGATCTATTCCTCTCAGCTTAGTTGCTTCCTCAACTATTACTCCCCAAGTCTACCTAAACACTGCACTTCTAACACTCCAGAATGTAGGTAGTCTTCCTTCCAGTACTTTATTCAGAGGCAGCAGGTTTATCTTGCACCAACTACCCGCATTCTCAAAGCACCATTGTAGCAATCAAGTCTTAACCAGGAGGCAGCTGGTCTTTCAACGCTTTCATTGTACACTACACAGATGTGTGCAGAGATGTAGATATTTCAGCCACATATTCTAGGCTATATTTACAGCTGACTGATTTTGTCAAAATTTCCCCAAATTATAAAAATTCTGATTTTTTAGCTAGCAGTGTTGGTCAACCGATATTCATTCAGACTACTATCCTAGTTGTGCAATCCATTACAGCTCTCCTCGCTCCCACAGAGGGACTCACTATCTACATAACCAACAATTGTGAGAAAACTCAGACAAGACTGCCTATGATAAACAGTCCTGGTGACTTTTCCCTGAGTGGAGAGGTGATAAGTCTATCTTGCACATTATCTAATCATGGGTGGGTTAATTAATGGACAGGCGAGATACTAAAGAACAATTTGTACCAGTTTCTGGTTTGCGTGCCCTATAAGGTTAGAGACACACCAGAGAGTGTCCAATGTCCAAGACAGCCTCATATATCCCGTACACAGCTCTTATGTTTCTCCTTTCAGCTTCTTAGCCCCCCTAAATATGGATAATTAAATGATAACACCCTATCTTAGTGGAGACAGTACCATGTCAAAATGATTTGTTGGCCTTTCACCCCCCTTATTGCTTATGATGACAGGCAGGGTGATGGTTAAGGCCACAAAGACCATCCCTTTTCTTAATTTTCTGCTTCTTTAAATGAAGCTTCTTTAAATGAAGCAGAGGTCAAAACTCAGGCCTGTCTTTTGGATCCCATATCCTTAGTTTAGCCACTACCGTGAAGACTTAGGGTTATGTCAGACATAGGCTTAGTGATTGGTCTCCCATCAAATATGTGATGTGGTTCTTGATCCTATTGTCCAAATGTAGTGGTGCCTCCAAACCAGCCATTGCTGCTTTGCAAATAGACATGGCACAACTAGGGTACAGATAACAATAGGATGAGGTGTTTCTTCTTTCTTACCTTGACGTCATGATAGTAGCTGTCAGAGACCACCCGCAGTACATCCTGACACTGCTGGGACAGTCCTGCAGGACTTGGAAATAAGTAGCCTTCTGTGGTTTAAACCTGAACTGATTCATTAGCCATTTCTTATGAAGCCAGCTTGTGCCTGCTTAGTTACACTACTGCTGGGAAAACTTCCTTGCAGAAAACCCACAGAGAGCAACAGATCATCTTGGGCTCATCATCTTTAGGTGGTATTCACTATGTTTATATCATGGATAGGATGCAATAGGCAGAAATACGTTTTGATAGCAGCTTGACTCTGAAGTACTGTATGGTTCCAGGCATTAAGAAAGGTGAAGGAATTAGAGCCTTTTTGGGACAGTGATAGAGGGAGGGGGTTAAGTAACTGCAAGTGAAATTGCAGTGTGAATGATCATGAGGCTGGTGTCTTGAATTGCATCAGAGAGTGACTGTTTTGACAGTACACAGCATGCCTGTAATCTCGGAAATCTAGTCTGATCCTCTCAATCTTTCTGTGGTCTCTGATTCCTCCTTTCATAGTTCCAGTCACGTGAGGAATATTACAATCTATCTCTTCTTAGCATCATAGAAATAATCACATTGATAAGGACCAGTAGTCATTTTTAAGTTAAATCTTCTCTGTTGCTGGCAAAATGCTCCAAAGAGAGTAGCAAAAAAGTTTCAAGGGTGCAATTCTGGAATAACTGCTACTTCACAGCGATGCTAGCTCTGAATGAAGTTTAGGTTTTTATTTGCTAAATATTTCTTACAAAATAAATTTTTCAATCTTGTAGTTCATATTGCTACAGCCTGGGCAGAGAGATTAAAAATTCTGATCTCACACAGGCGGTTGCAAAGCACGGTTTTGATTAATCAGAAAATTGGTTTAATAATTTGTTGCTAGGAGTAATAAATTAATGCAGATGAAGTCCATACTGCTGTCTGTTGAACTATGTGTCTTGTATCACAGACAGCTCTGAGAATTGAGAGGAGCAACCTATGTGAGTAAGAATATTCATCTATGTGTTTGGTCTGCAAGCCCTCACTGCTCTATTTGAAGTATTTGCGGAAGTTTGCTGTTTTATCTAACGTTTAATTTCTTTTCATATTCACAGACGGTAAGCAAATATTAGCAACTAATGTGGCAAGACATATTAATATTATTAGCTGGCATTTTGAATAATGGAATCATGATAAAATGCTACAGGGGAGAGGGACTTTGGACAAAGATAATTAACCATCTACAAACTATATTCAAATATATGATGATTTTTATACTGAGATAATAAGTCTGAAAGCCATGCTTAAAGAATTATTTGATAATTCTTTATTGGATGTCATTGTGTCTGGGTTAGGCTGTTCCATTTCAAATACAAATATCAACAGAAATGGGATTTCACTGCTGTGGTCACTTTTTGGAAGTACACTAATTATGACTCATTATGACTCAAAATTAAATATGATTCATATGCTTACATGTTGATCTTAATTTATTATTTACTGTATGCCTACCAAGAAACTAGATTTCTTGGTTACTCTCAGCAGGGTTCTCTGAAGATGGACATCAGCTCTTCAAAAAAGAGGAGAGGAAAATATGTAACATAAGGGAGCTTTTACCTAGATAAAAGTCAGCTGTCAGTATGTGAGTACTGGTCTCAAAAAACTAATACCAACTGTAGTTATATGTCAGGTACCTTTATTCAGAGAGTTCTGCATTTCCTGTGATGGGTCATCTCTGTAGCAAAACCAGTCAGAAAATCAATGAGTAAGAAATGAAATAAAAAGTAGACCTGTTTTAGGCAGGGTGTTTTCTCTCTTCATCACTGACATAGTAAGCATTTTATGACTTATAACTCTCTGCTTGCTGCTGAGTAAGTTTTCTGTATGTAAAGACTTTTGATTGAGGAAGAGCAAGCAGAGTACAGATTCCACTGCCAAGTCATTCTGAACTGACAATCCTTCATAGATGGTTCAGATACTTTTACGTGTCAGATCTACCAGATTATGAGAATGACCTGAAATAAAATTGTTGCATTTCTGTATTATGTGGACCTGGGGTGTAAGGGAACTCATTAATATCCTACTATTAGTTTCTGACACAAAAACTACCTGATTTACCCATTTGAACTATTTTTAGCCATGTTCTGTGCATAAGCAATGCTTCCCTGCAGAGAAGGGAAATTCACCACTACACTAATCTTTAAAACAGCTAAATGAATCCCTTCACTCTTATTAGTTGTCTCTTTGATCTACTTTCTCTCAGATGTCCTAACTCAAGTAATAGCTGCCAGGGCATGAAGCAGCACTTGAGCTGATTGTTCCAGCAAGGTAGCCAACTGGTCCAGCATCCTGGCAAGCACTGCTGAACCATGCTTTCACCTTCAAAGCACACACTTCATTACAGGGTTGCCTTGCAGCACTTCACTTCCTATCCTCGCCTTTCTCTGTGGCACCTAGTACCTAGGAGATATGCATATGTGTGTGTAGGTATTTATGAGAAGTAGTTTACTAACAATACAGGACTTCAACTTCCATGTAACACAGTGGCAAAGATAAACTTTGGGAAAATAACTTCTTCAAGAATGTTAGTATCTGTGTAAGTTCAAATGCAAGCATGCTCACACCTGAAAAATAAACATGTGTACAAGTGCTGCTTTATAAGCAGAATGTGGATACAACTTACTACCTGGTTTAACTATTTTGAATTGATAAACACACTTTAGATTTCTATGGGGAATCCTATCACAAGTTCTCAAAGTCCTTTGCAAAAAGCAATGAGGTAGAAAAGTGTTATTTGTAAAGAAAAACAATATTGATAAAGGAGAGTAGTCAAAGATAGGCTAAATGACTCAATAAAATAAAAGTGAAACTCACTGCAGAATCGGGACTTGATGCTATATCACTGCACTGCAGCTATCTTTTACTCCTTCTGAATAATGATGTTAGTGCCCCTCAATTTCACTTGAACATTTATTCTATTCTGGCAAAATTCTGGCAATCTGACTTTTCTGCATTGCTGTACAAGGGCACCTGCAACCTCAGCTTCTTTCTCCACCTCAAGGTTGGCAGTGTGGCTGAAAAAATGGGGGTATTGAGCAGCAGCTCTCAGAAACCTTCTTGGTTTTCCAAATTAAGGAATGAAGGATGCTGAAAGACCAGGTATTAATGCTCAATGCAAAAAAAAAAAAGAAGGGATTTCACTGTCCTAATACAATCTTTTTCCTTTTTTTTTCTGGCCATGATAATGTGATGAACCTTCATGTTGTAGATTATAATAGGAAATTTAGCTACACTACAGATTATTCTTCCAGGCCCAAAGTTTTACAAAGTATGCCAATGCCAGAGTGTCAGAGAGATCTCTTTCATAATCTCCATTTGAAAACCAGTACTGTAAAACTTGACAGGCTTGAAGAAATTAATTTCAGATTCTGGAGAATGGTGAAATATCGAGTGTCTGAGATTAAGCAGCAGGACAATGATTTCAATTTACCTTCTGTGGATCAAAAGAGAGAGATGAGTTCAAATCCTAAGCAGTGTCTCAAGAATTGAAACACTGGGGAGAATTTGTGAAAGTACAATCAACCAAAAAATAGCTAAATATTTTGATCTTCAATATCCTTCTATTAGAGGATGTTCATTTCCATGCACTATTTAGTTTACAAGTATTGATGCACTGAATGAGTTTCAAGAAACAGCAGGGGATTTATGGCCTTCTGATTTGTTATCTGGGTCATGAATACAAGAATTTCATTCTAACGTCCTGGAGCCATATCATACCATTGATTTTTTTTAAGCAGATTTCACCATTGATTTAAATGGGGAGTTCTGCTTAAAAATCAATGGCACAATATGGCCCTGAGACATTAACACATTCAGAATATTGATGGAAAAGGAAAATAAACCCCTCTTTTAAAAGCTTTCTCTCAAAATATTATCATTTCCCTAGAAGGTCTGGGCATTCTACTGGATGTTCTTAAATTAAGCATAAATGCTGTTGAATGCAAGTTAACAATTAGATTTTTTTCCCCTAAAAAAACATATGACTGGCATCCAACCTTTTAATCAAATAATTGACTAATCACTCACTGTGGTACAGCTTCACAATCAACTCTTCCAGCTAAACTCCTCTCCCCTGACCCTCTCTTTGCCACTTTCTCTCCACACTTCACTTCAGAAAATGTTCAGTACAGCCCATTAAGGAACAGTTTAATTCAAGAGAGTCTGGCTGATCAAGAAAAATTAAGTTCCTAATAACAGCAAAATCGAAAGAAATTTGGACAAAATGACTCTCCGCATCACAGATTTTGTTTACTAGTGGGTAATTAATTCTCCACATATGTTGGGAACATCTGTCGCAGTGACCTGCCATCGTATCTGTGAAATGACTGCTGTGCAGCTCCTCCGCAGGTCATTAGCAACACTCGGAAAGGAATCTTCCTCTTTCTGCCCCAAATGGGCAATGCTGTCTAGGGTGTCGGCATCCCAAGACTCACTCAGGTCTCTGCGACCCTGCCTCTCACCTGCTTCAAGCACCTACTTCTTCTGAACCATGTAGTACTCAGAGGAAGACCTGGTGCCTATAGAAGTATACGCAAGAGAGACTAAAAGAAAAATACAACGGATGTCTTCTGCATCAACGTGAGTCTTGTCACATCATCATGAGTTGGCCTTCCTCTTGCCTAAGAATTCATCCTAAATTATTGCTCTAGCAGCTAAACTGCTTTTTTGTTTCTTCTTGGCCAAAGGGCTTTCATAAGTAAAGGAAGAGAACTTTTTTCTCAGCAGAGATTCCTGTTCTGTGTATACAGGGAAAATAAGTAAAAGAGAGGCCAAATTTCCAGACTTCTTCTTTTATGCCTCCATTAAACTAGGGATAAGCTAGTATAAGAAATATTCACTGATTAAAGAAGAGAGATATCAGTGTATACGGATTCATGTGCAAATCCCCTTTTTTTACCATGCACAAAGCAAAAAGCATAACAAATAAACATAAACACAAAAGGAAAAGCCCAGCATCTGTACTTGAAAACTACATTTAGGTCATATATTGGCCAAGTACTGCTCACATGCCAAGGCATAATCACATGCTTCAGAGCTTTAGACATTATTTTCAAGGTCATGCAGAAAATATTTTTCTGGTGAGGCAAGTTCCCTTCCCTCCCTCCCCCATACCCATAGGGACTAGAATAAGCTGAGGAGGGTGAACACCTGCAGCTCTTCCAAGACACCTGTGTTTACAATGAATGCCACAGAGCCAACAAATCTTCTTTCACAGGAAACAAAAAAGATGCAGACATCAAAGAAAATTAGTCTGAGATAACATTACACGCAAAACAAAGCACTTACTGTAAGAATCATGTGTCGTTCTCCCTAATATTTTATTATATATAAGAATTCGAACTCCTGCCATTCTCAGATTTCCTTT
The DNA here is from genome assembly GCA_027925045.1 of Hypotaenidia okinawae. Classification (NCBI taxonomy): domain Eukaryota; kingdom Metazoa; phylum Chordata; class Aves; order Gruiformes; family Rallidae; genus Hypotaenidia; species Hypotaenidia okinawae. Next base: position 21,996,203 of record BSDF01000003.1, read on the forward strand.
TAAATACCTTTTCTTACCTTCCCTTAATGTGTATTATACCCTTAAGCCAACAATTAATGTTTATCTTTAAATAAACTTCTATTTTTTTTCAAGATACAATGCTACATTAAAATTCTGAGTAGGTTTGAGTCAATATAATCTAGTGTAACTCTACTGGTACCTGAGAAATAATACTGATTTACATCCACTGACATTGGTGGACCTCTCTATTAAAAACAACTACAATAAAATACATATCGTTGCCATTGTTTCAGATAATAACAGGGAGTAGAAATCCTAGTTTTAATATTGCTTCTGAAATTATGAAGTTACTTTTATCTTCTGTGGTGTAGGCTGAAATAAACCTTGAAGAAGTTATCGTCTGTAAGTCCATATATATAAAATAAATGTCTTCCCATTGAACAAAATTGGTTCTATTCATTTTTCAAGATACACACTTTGTTCATATGTGTACAAATCACTCCAACAAAATTGTAGCCAGAGCATAGGGCTGGGAGTTGGGAGATGGGAACTACTCCTGACTCGGCTGAAAACTACCTGTGTGACCTTGGCAAACATCTTAGGACTCGCAAGACTGATGGCTGCTTAATGAGATAATCTACTATGAAAAATGGGGGTGGGGGTATGAGGTAGAAACATATGTGTGCACAAAAAGAAGGAGGAGTTTCTGAGGCCAATTGGGTCAGTATTTTACCAGGTTTTGCTACGTCTTACATACAAAGTTCTGAAATTGTAAGGACTGTAGAAACAGGAGTAAATGGAGTTGCCTTCTGGTAAGTGAAAAAGTCAGGAGGCAGTTCTGACTGAAAGCACATCTGAGGCTGGCTAGCAGTGGCTTCGGCAGCAGGGGAGAAAATGAAATTAAATCTCTGATCCTTTACAGTACTGGAAATACTGTACCAACTTTCTGGTTGGAGATATGCAGACTTGTTGCTTTGCTTCTACCACAGGGTTTTATTAGAAGGAAAATGTATTTTGTTGCATTTCTGGTGAGGATAAGACAGTGTGTCTGGTTTCCCCAGATGGCTCTGGAGCTCAAGGAGAAGAATTGGAGAAACACTGAGAAACAGAAAATCTATTAGCGGTACAGGGTCTCTGACAAGTGATCTCAGAAGTTGCATGCCCTCCAGGAGACAGCATTCAGATGTATTTATGTATGTTCATACCCATTCAATTGCTTTCTCACATGGTACTAGTTGGAGTTATACCAAGTATGTGATAGCTACTGCAACATTCATAAACTTGTAAAGGACTGAACCGTATGTTTTACTCCCAGTGTATTTCCACACAGGACTGTTTAGTAAATGCTTCATTGCAAATCTTTCACAGCGTGGATCACAGAAATAAGATGAGAAGAAGGTGTTTACCAGGACCACCATAGGAAGCATACTCTAACCATGGACAATTTTTAATGATGAAGTAATACAGATAAGCCACATCCCCATCTCCATCTTTGAGTCCAATTCCAAAATTCAAGAAGAAGAGGGCAGAGGGGAGAGAGTGAGAAAAATCACAGACTTTAACCTTGAAGATCACAGCAAATCTACACACAGGTGATGCATGCACCATGTACTGTCTTCATTCCTCCTGTAATCACTCTTCTACATACCTTCAATTTAGAGTCTAGAGCAAGTTGCCTGTGAAAGATTCAGAGCAGCTTTGGAAAATAACAGTGCTCCAAAGAAGTCAGGATACCAAAACGGCTATAGTCACTCACAGACAGTGTCTCCAGAGACCCTTCAGAATGTAGCCTGAAATAGATAGACTTTGTCAGAACCTCTTGCATATTAGATTTTTTGCAAAGATACCATCTTCATCCCTGAATTGCCCTCCTTCCTACTCTCCCCGCCTCTGCCCCCACCTCCAGCTCTCCCCTCCTTCAAACTGGAAAAAATTGTAGGGAATTCTTCCAGGGAAGATTTTTAGGGTTTTACTTTTCCAAAATTCCTCCTATGTGTCATTCACCCCACCTCCTCCATGACAGGCCCTGGTCTGACCCAATATTTATTCACTGTTCCTTCTGCAAGCTGTAATCTCCAGCTCTCCCAGGGGAGTAAAGCCAGCAGCCAAATATCTGCTGACAGCTTTGCATCTGTAAATCCACAGCAACTTCATTGAAATCTGAGGAATTAGTCTGGCTTGACACCAGTAAGAAGTAGAGCCGGATTTGACTTATTAGCACAATAACGGAGAAATTAGTTAGATTACACTAAGGATTTTGGTGATAAAAACATTTAGTTTTCATTTAACCGGTGCAAAGGTAACAGCATAATTCCCTTAAGGAACGTGCAGAAATAGTAGCCTACATACAAAAAAGGAAAAACCTTAAAAAGGAGTATGCTGTCAGAGAGAGTGATACTAATGCCCAGGAGAGCTGTATATAATTAGCTGTCATCATTTACATGGTTAGTTCCTTCACCACATACAAAATATACATAATTACAGTTCACTTACAAAGGATTAATTTGCTGTGTTCCATATCTTATGAATTTTTATGGCACATAAGTCAGTTGCCATTAAGTTAAAATCTAGGCCAAAATTTCTAGAAAACTTCCAGGCACCACTCTCTTGCAGACTGTAGGGGAGTCGGCGATGACTGCTTGGTATCACAGCTGCTAAGCCTTCCAAAGCTAGGTGTTTAGTTATTTATAATTGCATTATATAATTCAGTTGCTACTGATTAGATGGCAATGTTTGACTTAGTCACCAATAACTAAAATTTGCTCCCTCTCATACATGTCAAAGGTTCAGAGAGAGCTTCGGAAAACCTTGGTCAAAATAATTCAGCACTTTCAGTTAATATTAATAGGGAAAATATCGGCTGCACTGGGAAGCTATTAAAAAGCATGCCACTGAAAAGCCGTACCTAAACTGGTATTTTCAAATCTGGTCTTATTGTCAGGAATGGGAACGCACCCACCTTTGGGAGAGCTATGAAGTTCTCAAAATTTCAGCTCCTATGTAATCTGCAGGGACTTTGGCAGGTAAATTGTCTGAGGACTGCAGTCCAAAAAACATTTCCTCAGGAATCAAATTTGAGAAAAACAGTCAGAAAACATTTCCAGATGTTGGAATGGAAACAAATATTTTTGGGCATGACCGTGCCTTTGCGCTAATGAATGTGATATCCACTGGCTAATTGGATTTTTCATCTCCTCCCCTTTTTATGGATTCAGAGTTGTTAACAACTTACTATTGCTATCAGGAACTCTGTTTAAAGAAAAGAAAAAGGAAAAAAGAAAGAAAGTAAACCAACAAATTAAAGATCTGAATTAATTTCTAGCTGTAACCTCTGTAAGGAAAGGGAAATGCAACATTTTTAGAAATTAGACTTCTGAAGGTCCTTGACTGTAGTGAGAAAATATCTCCTTGGCTCACATATATCTCTGTGTTAATGAACTTGAATTTCGAACCACAAGTCTGTAGAATAGACTGATTCTCGAGTGATTGACTAGAAATCAAAACCTCGTTGTTATCAAGGCATGAAGTGCTGATTTAGTACAAGTATTCTTAGTGGCTGAAATTTGTTTTAACGGTGCTGTAAAGTGCTAATACTGTCTTATTGGAAGTTATACTGACTGTATATGCCTTGCTATCTCACTCTCAGCACAAGAATAATTGTGCTTTATGGCTATCAGATTTCCCTCTTACTGTGTTGTTCAAATTCTGGAGCTACAAGAGTGCCTTTCCTTCCTCAAAACTTAGGCTACTGGAGGTAGTTGAGGTGAAACGAAGGTTGAGAAGGTGTCCAATAGTGCAGCAGTCCTCTGAGGAGAGGAAATGGTGAAACCTAGGAAAAAGGAAAAAGAAAATACAAGTAGGAGAGCACTTTTACCATGTCAAGAGTAAATTTATCACAAATGTATGAAATATACACATATACATACATTTGTCGGCAAAATATTTTTACAGAGGTTGATCCAAAGCCTTTAAAAATGGCAGCTTTGAAAGAGCAGTCAGAGAAGGCCAGGGACAATGCAGGCAGGAAAAAATCTCGGATGTGTTCATGGCAGTGCATCTTCCTGGAAAAATGTTTCCCGGTTATTTCCACACAAAAGGAGAGGAATTAGTCCAAAATATACCATCCATCTCTGGAAATAATTTTTAGGCTCAGCTTGTGCTGGGTGGATGCCTCCAGGAAATCATTGGAGCACCCAATATACAATGCAAAGGAAACGGTATAATTGGAGGTTTTTGAAAGGAAGTAGCAAATACAAAAGCCTCTTATGCAGAAGAATAAGACTCCAGACTGCTTGCTTGCCCCAGAATTTGATGCTGACCTGAGAGCAATATTCAGATTCCACCCATTGTCCTTTCTATCCTCAACGTCCTTCAAATTTCTCAGATCACTTGCAGCTTTGTCCTGCTTAGTGAATATTGGTGCACTTTGTGTAGGTATTTGTATGTGCAGTACAATACACCTGTTATTAGTTTCGGTGTTACTAATTAATATAGTTATATTATTTCTTTAATTCTGCTCATATCTACATTGGACTGATCTTTGGATGCTAGTAACAGTGGTGTATTGATAGCAACCGATCAACAGCGATTTAGCGATGCTGAGTATCTGCACTTTGATATGCTAGGCACCCTCGACATGTCTGAAGGCAGGAGACTGCCTCTGAAAAAAAATAGAGGTACCAAAATTGTGAGTCGCTTGTATAAATCCCTGTTAAATAAGAGCTCTGGATTGTTTCTGAGATTTGTAACAGGTTTAAGCAGTTTGAACACGGGTGCTTAGGTTTCTACTACAATTCCCTTTGTGGTAAAGCACTGAAGATTTAGCAGAGCTGAAACTTATTCAAGCAAATGTTGAGAGATACTAGTAACTGCTTATAAAATGTGATTCACATGGCACTTTAGTAATGTATTCAAATTAGGGACATGTCTATGAAGACTTGCATGTACCACACCTTCCTGTGTGCAAGAGTGCATTTAAAAATTTTCGAAGTCTAAGCAGATGCTGTTACCATGACAAATGACTTTTTAATCAGTCATAATTTTGCACTAAGTGCTGTATAAGTGCCCTTTGTTTCACTACTTAAACTGTCAATGGCTAGCAATGGAAGTCACAGACTAGTGCCTGTCATTAAAAGCAATGGAAAAAATCAATACAAATTTTAATTAAAGGTGCCCAATGACTCGAGCTTTTAAGTAAGGAATTCTCCTTGTCAGTACATCTTGCCTTCAAGCCCTTTCTGGCAGTTCAGAAGTTAACATACGGGCAAAAGGAGGTATTTGCAATGTGCTCCGGAAAGTGAGAAGAGAAGGGGACATGAAGAGAATTAAGGAAAAACATTTTCTATTTCATTGGTATTATTAGGGAAGGGATAAATTACATAAGTACTGATGTCTGTGGAAACCCTAGAGCATGCCTTTCATTAGACTTTTAGAAATATGGAAGAATATATAAAAAGATATACCTCTCAGTAAAATTCACAATATAAGTTTTTCCGTACACACTTGTGAAGAAGCAGATTGAAAAAAAACTTACTACTGCTGTGATTATTATCGGAGTATTCGTGTTATTGACTGCCTCAAGCATCTTGTCTTTGTTTAGTCTCATCTTACCCCTGAGTGCTCAGGATTTTTTCTTGTCATGTTTTTCTGATACCTTCTGTTTCTCTGTCATTTGCAAATGTGCTTGTTGAAAAAGCAGATGCATGTTTCACCCATGGTGATAAAATCCTCACTGAAGTACCTTTAATAGCAGTGCTTCTACAATAGTACCTGAACTCTAATTTCTCAATAGAAGAGAAATTGACTGGAGTGAATAGATGATTTGGATGAAATTGATGATTTTTCTAGGTACTTTCTGGATGGGCATGGCTCCCAAGTGAGTGTACTTATTCTGAAATTAGGGTAGAATTTCTGGATTAGGTTAGATTGAATTGAAAGGTATAGAATATGAGGCAAAATGACTCTGGGATACCATAGCATATGTTGACTAATGCTACAAAATTATCAAGTGTGAACCTGACATGACCTATGAAATCTTATGTCACTTCTGTGTTTCAGAGAAATTTACAGTCTTGTATAAATGATAAAAAGCATGACCTGTTCATTCATGTAAACGTCACTTTTAGGTTATTATAGATATAGATTTTCAACCTTTTGGTTGCAAATTGAAGGATGTTAGACTATTGAACACAACTTGGAGCATGAAAAAATTCTGTATTTGTACAACAAATCCCCCTGAATTTGACGTTTGATTAAATGCTGGAGCAAAAATGATAGACTTCAGGGCTTCTGCGACAATTTCACAAACTGTTTGACAGTATCAGTAAGCTGATCTTGAGAGCATTATGTAGTTAATAGTGCTTTTACTTTCTTACAAGTTGTTTTCATAAGCAAAACCTGGTTTCTAACATAGGCCATATATTCCACCTCATATTTCTGACTTAATCACCTATGTCTCAACTTCCTTTTTTCTTTTTGTTTTCCCGTCTATGAATTGTAAAGAGTAACCTGTTAGTCATAGAGGTAGTAGTTAGCATGCAACATTTCTTTTTCTTGCTAAAATTACAGGGCTTCCATGAAGAGAATTAAGAAGAAAATGGCAGCAGAATAAAAAAAACCCAAAACAACAGCACCAGCTGTGCATACAAAATAAGCATGATGCTAGCAAACAAAAAAAAAAATACCACAGTAGCAATGTTTTGAGATTTGACAATGCATCCAGTGTTCTCAGACACAACCAGCTTGGCTTACCTGCTAACAAGCTAACAGGAACTTCTTACTCTGTTTGGGTCTGAGTAATTTTTTCTCATTTGCTCCCTGATAAAGACTGAGATGTCTGGAATTTACTTCTTTAAAGGGAAGTTAGAGGTGTGGAGTTGAAGTCAGTGATGATCATTTCCCCTGTTCTCTGCTGACAACTGTAACATTCTGCAGTGACTGGTCCCTTGGGAGCATGTTAAAGTGCTTCACTGAAGATAAGGCAGTGCTTGTGCCAAAAGGTCCTTCCCAGCCCACTTTCCATGACTGCAATGCAAGGTGCGATATGAGATGAGGTGGGATTCAGGGCATATGCTCACTTGCGTTCCTTTCTCAGGTAAGCATTGCTGAAGCAAAGCACTCGGCTGAGCTGTTTCTCCCATGTCCAAAACTGAAAGGAGTCCAGAGAAAAGTGCCTGTGGGAAAGGTAATGTTGAGTGAGGCAGTAGAGCTCTGCAGGTAGGACATGTCTATCATGCAGAGTACCATCTCCCTCCTGGCTTTTTGGTGCCCACTTGCATATGCTTGAACAAGTTGCTTAGTTTCCTTGCCTCTCTGTATCAGACTCTAGAGTGGCCTTTCAAACAACACAAGCTCAACAGGCAAAAGTATCATAAAAGTTTAAAGAAAAAAATTACTGCCCTTCCCCAAAGTGTCCGGTATCTACTGTGGGTCTGTGTCCTCCAACAGCGCACTTTTCCCATTCCTGTCTCAGACAATGAGCAGCAGAATTTCTGGGGAGTTTTTGCCTTTTGATCTCCTCTCTGATCTAATGCAATTGTCCACCGGCAGAAGCGCTGTGAGGTGCAGAATAAAGTAATGAAGCTAATCTGATTTCCACCCCCAACCCCAGTATCTACATGCCCTTATTATATTAGATTCCTAATGAGATTCTCTATCTGCACTCCAGAAACAGGGCTGAAAATGTATGTATATGTGGGGAGGGGGAGATGTTGTGGAAGGTTGCTTCCATTTACATCCCATCTTTAATGGATAAAATCTGCCCGTCCTTGAGTTGCAAGGTATCTGCGTACAAGATTTCTTGAGGGAGAAGCTTATGAAATTGCCAAGAAAAAATATATGCATTTAACACTGATGTATCTTTGGTATGGCAAAAAATGAAAGCATAGGAGCAGTAAAGGGAAGAATCTTCTTGTGAAGGCCTTGTGGCTTCCTGTCTGATAAAGCTGGAAGATATCCTGATGTGGATGGAGAGTGTGTTGGATGGATGGGCCTGACCTGGAATTGTCAGGAATAACTCTGGATAAACTAGGTTTCTGTTGTTAAGCAGCAAACATAGTTACTTACCTCGTGACTAAAGAACCTGTACACTTACTCCCTATGAAATGGCATCCAGTGATGCATTGCTTTCAAGTCATCTGATATATACTTAATCTTCCCTAAAAACCCAGCTCTCATTTTCCCCAGCTGTTCAGAGCCAATGCCAAGCAGTGTTTAAGAGATAAGGTGAAAACTACTGGATGCCAAAGAGCTGGCTAGTAGTGAACCTTCCCGGGCACACACCAGAACCACTCTTCACCAGCCTGGTCATAAATAAGTCCTCTTTTGCTAAATCACATTAGATGCATCTTAGAAAAAATGCCAGTATTTCCCAGAGAGTATGTAGTGATCACAGAAGATTATTTTTTCCCTTGGGGGGAAAGTTGCAATTTCAACTAAGTCACTGAAATGTATCCGTTGTAACAAAGGGGCAGGGTAGCCATCACACAATGGAGAAAAACCTCTTTCCTCTACTCAGTTCAGTGAAAAGCTCTGCAAGCAAGGCCTCAACACAGTTTCATGCTTGACGGGCCCAAACTTGGTCACTTCAAAACTGAGTTTGCCATTTGGTCCCAAGGCAGAATATTTTTTTTTTGTTGCAAAGAACCGTCATGACTGATTGGTGTTTATGGATAAAATGCCTTTAAAAGAAGTTTAACAGCCTCAGCTGGGTCCTTCGTGGACAAAGGTCCATATCACAGAAGCACTATACATAATTCACCACAAGAGAGCCCCAGAACTAAGCAAGAAAGCTAAATTACCTGTCACTTCCAGAAGAAGTGTTCCCTTTGGGTCAAGGTTGAAATCATTGGTAAACTGATGTGAAGAAGATCACATTGGTCTCTGTATGGATTCCTTCCCTGTGTCAGGACTGCAGAGAAATAAGGGAGGCAGAATGAATGGCTGCTAGAATTTTCACCTTATTCGCAATTCATATTCACAAAACAGCAAACCTCTCCCTGATCAATGTTTGAGGGATGCGTGGCGGCCCATGGAGGGGGGAAAGTATTAGCGTTTCTAAAGCAGCATTGATTCTTTCACTAAAGCAAAACAAGACTTCTGGCAGAGCATGTATTCTGCTCACAGGGGCATCCTGTCAGAGGTGCGAGGCATTACAGCTTCGTCTGAATACAAAAAACACCTCATTATTACCCTGGATAGGAAATGCTGCTAGTTACAGGGAGCAAGTATGACTTCAGGAGTATAGTTCATGAGAAGTAGATGCCATCTGGCTATCATTAAGTGGCTGATTGTGGCTTTCTGTGATTGACTGGTGATTGATTGACAGGTGGTAGAGAGGAAAGGGATATAGCATGTCAGCCAGACACGCCAGCCTTTTGTTTCAGTCCTGTAATTTTTGTGACGCGTGTAGCTATCAGGGGGCAATTTTTCTTTCAGTCCCACTTGCACTGCAGCCTTCATGTCAAGTAGACCAGAAGTCTGCAGAGAAGAACAGGACAGTGTGGAGAGTCTTTTACCAAACACTGAGAGTCTTATAAGCCTTCATAGTTTAATTCTATGACAAAGAAAAAATGTAATTTAAAGAAGATATTTTGTCCTGTCCTCCCTTTCTCACATGCCCACATTTCCAAAGGCTGTAGGAAATGCATTTTTGCTTTGCCACGAACAGTTTATAACAAATTCAAACATTACAGGGGTTTAATAACATGTTTTCTGGATGTTTTAATTTAAAAACCAGAAACTTAACTGATAGGATATATAAAAATAAACTCAAACTTGTAAAGGTCCAAAAAGGCCGTACTTCAAAATAACATATTTGGGACAGAAGTGTTTGTTTCGCTCTAAAAATTTGAAGCAACGTAGGCTTAAATTGTGCTGAGCAAGGTTTGATTTCTTTAAATATGCATAGAGAAAACTGGTTTCTGGAAGTGCAAACACATGGCAAACGCTTCATGCAGAGCTGATTCATGAATACTCTGTGTAGTCTCTACAAGGGTTGCATGCGATGGGAGCGAGTAGGAGCAGGTTTGCCTCTCTTGCACTTTTTTATAAAGCAGTGAAGTTTCTCTCATTTGCAGGATCTCTGCTAGACACAGAACTTGCAGTCTGAGTGGTGCCATACTAAGGTTGGCAGGCATCTAAAGGTAGGTGGTGCTTGCAGGTAAGGACGTGAGGATGAAGCAGTATCTGAGGAAGGCTCTGAAATCAGTAAGTAGTTTGTAGTGACTTTGCCTGAAATGCAAAGATTAAAATCATGTCTTTTTCACTGCAGGGTGCTAAATTTTGCCTTAGTGAAAACTTTGGGAACAGGACAGTCCATGCTTGTGAAGTGACTTATCTATGTCCAAGTAAGGCCCTACCAGGTCAGACTTGGACATTATGCTGACATCTCTCCTTGGGCAAAATCTTTGATTTCAGCACTAGGACTGTTGCTTTCAAATACAGCATTAAAACAGCCTGCACAATCTCAACAAAGAAATTAGCCAGGAAGAGCAGATAAGGAGTCAGTGTTGATATGAATGCAGATTTCTGCTTAAAACTTAGTGCTGCATCTCCTCATATTTACATGTAAAGCTTTTACTGAAATCCACGTTTCTTGCATAATTGAAAGAGCTTTCATAATAAGCATCATTTTTTTAAGCACGTTTCTAGATAAGGTTAGCAATTTTGAGAAAAAGTGAACAAAAGAAATAACTTCCACTGTTTTGACTATTTGGGTTAGAAAAATACTCATTGTAGTATCACTTAGGTTGGAATAAACATTCATATAAAGCTCATTATTTATAGAACTACATAAAACTTAAAATAATAGTAAAAATACAGTGTTTTTTAGATATAAACCCATCTATAATAGAACGTATAATATCCCTGTATATTTAGTGAGCAGTTGTCTACGTACATGGAACATAACTAAATCCACACAAACAAGTTTTAATAGTTCCCATGGTTACTAAATAATGTATGAGAATCATCTAAGTGGATACAGAAATGAATTCATATTTGGAAGCCTTGATTCCTAAATGCTTATTACTTTACTGATACTACTAAATGGGATAAGATGTTTCACGGGAAAGAAAAAGGTAGGATACTAATTTGATTAAGACTGAGTAAACATGATGCACTTTTTTTTTTGCTGTTTGGGTACTGATATAGAAAGTAGCTCTAGCATACAGTGCAATACCTTCTGCCCAAAACAAAGCTTGCACTCCAGCACATTCCAGCAAAGAGTGTGTTCTTACAAGAAGAAAAAATGCACTAGCCAGGATTTTATGAGTTATTGCATTCAACTTGGTATTTTACACTACTACTGCTGCTTTAAGGAAAGATGGTCTCCAAACGGTTTATGAAGTGATAGATCATATATAAATAGGTTGTTTGCTCTCAGTACAGATGCCATCATTACTAACTACTTTCAGGCTCTTTGAGAGCTAAATAATTTCGTAATGCATCATTGAACATTTAGTTGCTTCGATAGCAGATGGTTTCAGGGGTCCATCTGCTCACAGCAATGTTTTCAACAAGCCCCCTTCACCTTCACCAAAAGGTTCAGAAACATTAGAATATTCATTCCTCACCACAGGTGCCTTTCCTGGAGCCTCCCCATACTCAGGCATAGTGGGTCGCACGCTCAGAAAGACAGAGGTGGTTTCTGAAATATGTGACTTAATCTGTTGTGCGTAGATTGCTTCTGTCAGCCCACGAAGACAGCAACGATGTTAGGAAATAGGAAGCATCAGGTTCCCTGGAACACAGCTTTCATTTGTCAGGGGTAGACTTCTAATAGGCTTGCATCTAAATACAAAGAGTTGAATAAATTTTAATACTATTCATAATTTTAAATGTGCACACGCAGTTGCAGTTAACTGCGTGTACAGAGTTAAAATTATTAATACTATTAAAATGTATTCAACTCTTTATATTTACATGCAGGCACAGTTAAAAGATCAGTGCACAGCATAAATATCCAGGTCCCAGCTGCTGAAGAGAGAAATCTGATGTAGTAGAATACGAATATGTCAAATACGTATTGCCTTGTAGTGCTAACAAGCATAATAACAAGGGAATAAGTTATAGTAATCTTTTTGTAAATTGTCTGTCCTGTATTAACTCCTGTATGAGAAACGCAGTAAAGAAACTCAAGAATGAACTGTTAACTCTTGATGTGCTTTTTTTCTTTGAGGTGAGTTAAATTACAGGGGTCACATACTTCATTTGACAGATGAAATGAACATATTTCATCTATCGACTAATTAGAGACAGGTTATTCTATCATCCATTTTTATTGCAGTTTTCTCAAACTAGACAAGAGGGCTCTCTGAGAAGAACACTTCCTCACAGTCTGCTCTGTTGATCACCATTGGGACATAAGAATTAGAAGAGCCTTTCTATATGACTTACAGCCTCTGTAGTTCCCAAGTAAGCTACCTAGAGTTGCATGGGTTTATCCTCTCCAAATGCACATATTCCTACACAGATTTGCAATTTCATACAGTGTTTGGAAATAGAAACATATCCAGAATTACCTGAAAATGGCTTTGGACACTGAAGAACTCCTTGTATCAAAGAGGAGCTAAGGGATGTGTTTTATGCAAATAATACAGATAATTAAGTATTTGTAGGTAAGAACTAAAACTTTCATAGCTATGTGGTGTAAAATGAAATAACAGATGCTTCAACTTCTGCCCTTAGGTGCTAATTTTTCTTGCTTATAAATTGGAGTATAAATATACATTATCTACATGGATATTGACTTCTTCAAAAGTATATAGGTCCTAACATCAGTGTGCTCCACTTCATTAGGGAGCTGTTTTGATAACTACTCAGAAGTTCCTTTACCTGCCTAAACCTAGAGAAATTGTCATCTTAAAGCAACATGATAAGTTTGATGTAAGCTTCAGAAAAGCAGATACTAAAGTTTAAATTACTGTCAGTGTGTCTAACCACTGCAGTTCAAAAGCTTCTGAAAATGTTCGTTGGAATGTATCTCTGACCACTGAAGAGGGATTTCATAATTTTGTTTTGGCACATGACATAGCCTCCTAATCCTAACTACATAGCTTGATGCAGTGGTGTTGCAGTTTGCTGTAGCTGTGCTGCTTAGATGGCTTTTGCAAAGCAGCAGTTACAGTTTGTTGTGAGTTCCCAACAGTAAACAAGAGCTAATTCAAGGCCAAAGTCACTTTTGACCAGTCACAGAAGGATTCATAGCGCCTCTGTGAATCACATATAGGAGAAAAAAACCCTGCAGGCTGGTGCACTGTGACACCGGAACACAGAGTGGGAAGATGTGACCAGCTGCACTGATAGTCAAGGCCAGGCCCAAAAGGAGAGGGAGGGGGAAAGGAATGTGGAAAGAAAGTTTCCCCTGCAGCTCCTGGAGAAGACCATGGTGAAGCGGGTTGTCCCCTCACAGCCCATGGATGAGGACGGGGAGCAGAGACATCTACACCCTGTGAAGAGATTGATCCATGCCTCAGCAGGTTTGCTGGGGGACTTGTGACTTTTGTGGGGAGCCAGGCCGGGGAAGCCCGGGCCCAAATGTCAGAACCCTATGGAAGGAAGTCCTGCTGAGAGACCTGTGGTGAGGAGATGACTCCCTGATGGAGAGGACTCACGCTGCAGAAGTTCATGGATATGACTCTCACGTGGGTGGGACCCCACGGCGCTGTAAGGGAAGTGTGTGTGTGTGTGTGTGGAATGCCCCCTCTCCCTCCTCCACCAGCTGAGACAGAAGACAGCTCGGGCCGAACCATGGAATGGACTGAACCCCCCCCACTCCCCATTCCCTGCCCCTCCTGATGCTGCAACGGGAGGGAAGAAGGGAGCGAAATTGATGATTAAAGCTAAGGGTGTTAAGAGGCAAGGAGGGGGGAAGTAGAAGTGTTAAGATGTGGAGAAGGAAAGCAACTGGTACCACCGGAACCTCACTCCCCATTCCCTGCCCAAACCCATGCCACGTTGAGGGGGAAAGAAGGGAGTAAGACCAGGATGAAGTTTAAGTTTGCTAAGAAGGTGAGGGGTGGGGGGGAAGGCGCTTTAAGACCTGTCCGCTTCTTACTTTTATCTCGTTCCGGTTCACTGGGTGTATTAGTCGTAGTTGTAATAAATCACTTTTCTTTCCTTTATTCTATGCCGAGTCTGTTTTGCCCATTGCAAGAATTGGAGAGTGATCCCTCTGTCCTTATCTCAGGGCCTAAGCCTCCAAAAACATATTTTCTCCCCTTTTCGGCTGAAGAGGGGAGTGAGAGTGCGGCTTGGTAGGCATTTGGCCTCTGGTCAGGGCCAAAACCACCATAAGTGGCTACAAGCCAATCACTTGGGCTGAAAACTTTAATTTCTTTTTATTTAGTAGGACTAACTTCATTCTATGAAGGTGACTTATATAGATACCCCCATGAGTAGTTAAGCCACCTGCTGTCTTCTGAACGTTAGCAGCAGACACCTGAAAAGAGCCAGGTAAAGGCAAGTCAGCTTTCTCCCACCTTTTGTAAAGCACATCTTCAAAGTTCCTTCCCACAAGAGATTAACCCAGAATTCTGCATGTAAAAGGATAATTTTGCTATCTATGCACAGGTCAGGACACACTGCCTTTTGAAAGTTTATGGTCAGTGAGTTCTGGACAAATCTAGGATGGGTTCTTCTTTCCCAAAACCCCCTTGATTATTTAACATTGTATGCTTGAACATTTCCAGGACAGGAAAAAGAAGGCTCAACCTGAAGGTCAGGTTATTTTGTGAAGCCGACAGTCTCCTAAAGAAACCTGGGGAAGAGATGTGAATTGTGTTCTTCTTCCAATTATTGAGTACTTTAACCATTGTGCAATGCAAAAGGCCATTGCTACCTTGCCAGTTTTGCCAGTGGCCCATGACATTCCCTTACTTATGTCAACTCCTTCCATCCTTGCAGGTAAAACCCTGATGAGTGCTGAGTGAACTCTTCCAACATCAGAAATCTTTATTTTCCCTATCCTGAATTAAGATGCAGAGTAGAGAAAAACAAGACTTGAGGGGAATTACCTATTTCATTTATCTGGAAAATAGTTTTTGGATCCATATTACCAGCTTCCTGACAAAAGGACCTATATTACATGTATGCGAATACATCAATCACTGTAATACTAGTGGAAACTGCAGTTTGGGATATAAATGCCTTTTTTTTTCCCTCCATAAATATACAGTTGCTTTTTATTAATATTTTTACCATGTACAATAAATCAGAGCTGTAAACACCACTTTTCATAAAAATCTGTCATGTAAAATCATTTCTTGAAAGGAGAGGTTTTATTTGCACTGTACTTTGGATTTAGCATGTCACTAAAAAAAATGGCTTTTCCTTAACAATAGCAAATAGACTGCACCTGCCAGAGTAGGTGTAATAAGCCAGCACTGGAATCTATGGAGAGATGATGGCTGAAATAAGAGTGCCCAACACTGAAAAAGCTCTCAAAAGGAAAAATTAATACTTTAAAAATGCAAAAGATCATTCTGTAGTGCTTAACAGTGAAAATACTGTATACACTACGTGTGCATACATCAAAAATAATAAAAACAGTCTTCCATATGTGTTCAAAAGTACGATCACTGAGAAAGTCAGGTTTGCTCTTGGATGTAAGGGATTACATTTATACTGGGGCTGTCATTCCCACCTGTACTGTCTACTTTGTTTTGTTACAGCATCACATTATTGCTTTAGATGGCTGTGTAAGGTTGTGATGCTGCAATCGTTCTCCAGTGAGTAGCATCACTGACATTTTATGGGACTGCTCATTTTATGAGACTGCTCTTTTTTACAGCTGCACAACTTCAGCCTTGATAGCAGATGATTATTTTTGGTCAGTTATCACATTTTCATCACAAGAGGATTTCATGCTACAGTAGACAAAAATCTAACAATTACAAAATAATTAGTTCTAACTACTCTATGCACAGTAAAAGTGAAGTCAGAAGACCATGATCTGGTCAAATATTTGCCCTTTACACTCTAAAATATCTATTACAAAAATACTGCTTTCCCTGAACAACAGGGAGTTAGTTCTCTCAAGTTCTCAGGTGGTCGGATTGGTGCACTGTCCAAGTAAAGCAAATCCTGTAAATAGGCTGTTACACCTTCTTCTCTTGTCCATGACCGCATCTTACTTGTCAACTGCTCTAAATACAAATTTAATTCTTTATTCTGGCATCCTCAGGAAGGCTTACATACATGTGGCTTAGATCTTGTTTAAAAAAAAGAAAAAAAGGATATTTCCCAATATATACAGCTTTTCTGAAGATTTTAAAATAATTATACTTGTGTATGCAAGGATGGAAGGATGAAAGGCAATGGAAAAAATGTGATGTCTATTTTTTCCTACAAAGAAAAACAAACCCAAACATCACTCCTCTCATGCTCTTGATAAATTTCAACAGAAGCCATGAATAACAAAGTGGAAGAAATGAAAAGGGATAAATGAATGAGAGTGTGATAAAGGTGGTGTAAATATTGCAGGGAACAATTAAGAGAGAGAAAGTTTAGTCTAATTATGTGAAAATGAAGTGGTGGAAATCATGTAAGTCTTTTAGAACCATCTTGAAGTATTGTGATGGCAAAAGGGTGAATTAGACGGCTTTTTAGGTCTTGGGTATCAACTTACTGATTTATAACTAGAATCACATTTGGTTGAGTCTCTGCTGGATAGTTCATCAGATGCAACTTTCTTTGGGGAGAAGCTTCAAACCTTGCAGCATGTGTATGGAAGGACCCTAAAAGAGAATCAAGATTTGAATCTGACATTTCACTAAAACTGAGTCATTTAAATGGAAAATCAAGTCAAAACAAATTGGTTAAGATTTGCTTTGTGAAAAACTTTCCTGTGACAAAGGATGAAATGGTACCAAACATTCCCACAATGCAATATTTTCTGAGATTTATCACTGATTTTCCTATGGAGTGAAATTTCATGACAACAATCACTACTGGAACAATCCATCTGGTTCCATATCTGGATAGAATAAACTGGGTTTGGTTTTCTGTCTCCAGAGAAGGAATGATGGCCAAAGCATGTATGTAAATCCAGATCCTGTTTCTCAAGTTTTCCTATCCTAAATACTCCCAAGCCTTTATTTTGTCTTTCTGGGCAGAACATTGGAGTAAGAGGGAAAGGGAAACCACAGTTTAAAAAAAGCATGAGCTAAGATTTTTTAATTTTGACCCAGAACTGACATGATCTATAGTTCTGCTATGTTAATTTAACTCCAAATCAACCTTATGTTAATATGGTGTCATTTTTATATGGTTATATGGCCACAGTTAGTGAACCTTAATAGTAATTCAAAACATGGGACTATTAACACTATTTTTCTTATCCACTTGTAATTTCATTTCTCAAAGAAAACAGTCATTAAAGAAAAATATTTCTGGTGCCTACAAAGATACTGCAACCACTTCAGTAGCTGACCCATGATTTTAAATTGTATATATCATAGTGATTAAATCTAAGTCAATTTAAGCATTTCATTAAACGTGAAGGGCCATACTGGTAGCCGTGTATGGTTTTGATCCACAGATGGCTGAGCTTTCCTATCATTGACCATTATTCTCCCGTTTTTAGGTGTTCATAAAAACTTATTCTATTGAATGCTAAAATATCTCACATTACTGAACCAGAATTGGTAAGAGTATTTTCTTATAGGAGATCTTTTAAAGGAGGATAAAATTTAAACTAGAAGTATAAGAATATGATCTGAAAAATGGTATTAAGTACCTTAAGTCATAAAATCTGAGCACATAAATTCTGATGGGCAACATAAGAGAAGTGCAGTTATTTATATAAACAGTGATTTATGTACACATGCACACACATATCTCCATATACTCATATATACCCATACTTTTTTGATTAATTAGGCACTGAAGTTACACACTTTAATCACAGAAACCTTACCGTGAGGGTCTCTCCTATGGTTTCAATACAGAGCAAGATCTACCTTATGAATTCCCAAACTTGACACTTGCTGTGCTTTTACTTTTAACGAAGCCTTGACTGATAGCTTTTCCCTTCTGTTGCCTTTGTAACATTTCCCATCTTCCAACATTATTTCACAAGGAATTTCAGTAATTTCCTTCCCTGACTGCTATGCCTCTCCTGCTAGCCCCACTCATGTGTCTAACAGAGGGCAGGATTCTTTCTCCCTTTCTGGCCCCTGGGCTATTCTTTAAAAGAAAAAGCTAACAAACATGCCAAGTTGTATAAAAAAGTGGGATGTCAGTGCTCTAGTGAAATACTGACATTCCATGTCTGCAACCCCAATTTTTCAGGCAGTGTACAAGTTGGAAAACCACCAGTGGCAAGAGCAGTTGCCATTTTGAATTTCATTCTGACTCTCACAATAACATTGAGGAAGAGACTATCAAGCTTTTAATTTCCATTTACAAATGCAGGTAGACAGTGGTCTATGTGGGAATGATGCAAAGTATGCCAGATCAATTACTGTGTTAAGTTTGGGGCTGCACATCTTTTATCTATACAGTGAAAGTTGGAAGGCCACTAGATATCTTCTTTAAAAATTGTAATAAATAAAACCAGAAAGGATAACAGAGGAGTAAAGGAAAAATTTACCCATTTATTAATTTTTAAAGTTATGAATTACAAGTGTAGAAACAACCAACCACGTGTTTTACAAGACTGTAGCATTTAAATTCAGACTTCAATTTATCAGTGCACAGCTGCCTTTTTGCTAAGGATTAGAGTTCACTAAATCACAGAAAATTAAGCTGCTCCATTGCTTGAAGTACAAAGCACTTTCTTATATTTTTGTGTGGATGAACACTTCCCTCAACTTCAGATTGATAGGAATTGAATTTGTTTCACAGTATTATAAAACTGAGACTATTAATTCCCTATTTTTACCTAATTTATGTTTTTCTTCATGTGTGTGGCAAAGTGGCTGTGCATATTTATCTAGTTAAAATGCAAGTCCAATGTGACACATTAATCTGCTCTGGCACATTAATATCTTCAATCTCAGCTCCTGAATTTTTAAATGTAAATTAAAACACTAAAATTGAGGTGATTTTTAAATGTAGTTGCAAGCCTGTATACAGTTCCAAAAATGGAATATTAAAATGAAGCTGAAAATACACACTGATGCAATAAGGGGTCTGTAGATACCGGAGCAAAGAGTAATCCCTAAATTCATTAGTCAGTTGTTTGTGTCTAAAAGTTATAACAACAGTCCATAATAATAATTAATAAGAGTAAGTTTCATTATTCTTTCAGGGAATTTGTAAAGGTAATATTTTCCAATTATGTTCCTTTTGGCTTGTTAGGATGCTGAAATTCTCTTCTTGTTGACCATGGAATTTTATTCATGAGGCGGAACATATATCAACATTTAAAACCAAGCAAAAAACCAGTAATTAAAAAGAACCCTAGATAATTATTTTAACTTTATTTTTTATTATTTGCAGTAAGTGAATCTATATCATTGTTTTCATGTGCAGATTTGACCATGTTACATGGAGTTTTGTTTTTGCATAAAACTGGTAAGATTCTTTACATAAAACAAGACACAAGGGTTCATTCTTTATTGTAATACCAGGAGGCTCCTCTGAGTTATCACGAAGAAAACATTCAATTTCTAAAACGCAAGATTACAGTGTAGTGTATGTGGATATTCACTCTTCCAGTTGTTATGAAAGCTGATATTCTGGGAAAAAGTTTTCTTCTGACAGCTATAATACTTTTGTGCACATACAATTGATCTGGAGAGGAAAATATTATAATGTGAAAAAAGAATTTCACAGAAAAAAAATAAATTCATGCACTTAAATAGCAGATGAAGCTTTTTGGACCAAGAAGTTATTTAGTTCATATCAAGTTTATTATTTGTAAGAGGTATTACTTATGAAACTTTAGAATTTTCTTCCAGATGTGTATACATTGATTTGATGTTTCCTTGCAATATAAAATTGCCTGGAGAATTTTCTGTTTGTAGATAGCATTCAGAACATAAATCATAAGTTTGTATTTTCTTCAGAAGAAACTGGGACTTTTGCTTTTTTATTTCTGGCTTATCTGGGAAAGTCATCTCACCTTTGAGAAGCATCACAGTATGCTTGAATTTTACAGCAACCTTGTAAGTTCCATCTTTAATTAATGCCATTTCCTTCCCTGTTTGCATGCGTGATTATTATCCTTTGGAGTTAAGAAGATTCCTAATGTTGGTCATACGAGAGACAGCCTGATTCTGTATTTTAACTAAGGGTGTTTAATTCCAGCTTAAAAGAAAAAAAAAATCATCATGTTGTTTGGTGAGGGAAGAATGGAAGAAGGTGGCTATTCAATCATTTAAACAAGTGCCCTGTACTCATTTTGGAAAAAGACAGGGGCTCCCTGCACCCACTTCTGCTCCAATTTAATGAAGTTGTTAACGTAGCAAGACTGACAGGTTAATTATCCTTTATAAAGGGGGGACAAATTGAACTGTGTCTTTCCATCATTTTTTGATATATCAAGAAGCTCCTGAGGTGCTCAGATGCCACTCTGGTGAATAGAACAACTAATCCACTCTGCTATTCTTTGCTGACCCTGGTCCCCCCATCGGGGCCTTGCAGTATATTGCAGTTGGTTTTTGTTTCACATTCAACAGATTCCACTTTATTATAAATTCAGAAGGATTTTTTTCCTCCATATGTTGGCTGACAGCTCCCCTGAAATAACTGATGGCTAAATTTAAACTCTGATGAAAATTAACCCGAGTGTTAAATGCAAACAGGAGCTGCTTGGAAAGAAAAGAGTTATCATGGTAAATGCCAAACAGTGGAAAATGTGTGTAAATTAATGGAGTCTCACTGGTGACAAGCTGTCAGGCAGTTTGATGGCTCTCGCTAGTGCTTCAATCCCACTGAAGTTGGCCAGAGGGCAACATGGACAAGTCCTGCTTTTCAAAAAGACCGCGGGATGCTTGACAGTAACGCTAACTAGATCATCTAAAGTTCATGGTCAAATAAGATATTTTTTTTTTCTTTTTGCAAAGCTTTGCACTAAACAGAGTTCATGCACAGCTGGGCTATGAATGAGATATCAAATCACAGTTTCTGTACAGCGGTCAAAACACAATGCAGATTTTAGAGGCAAGAGAATCGAAGGGAAAGGAATTCAGAGAGAGTTAATTTTAGATAGATGTTAATACTCTTGTATTGCTCTATTTGTTTAGCACAGAGCAATACTTAACAGTTTTCTAGGTGAAAGTATCCTTTTCTAGATTTTTTCTTTCCATTTTAAATGGTATTCATATTGGTCTTTCATTAAATCCTTCAGCTCTAAATAAAGCTTTGATATATATGGTAAGATATACTTTATCCCTCTTTTTAATTGTTCTCTGCTATTTTATTTTTCAGTATTTGTATGCTGTACATTAAAGAAATTAATTAGTGCTCTGGTGCTTTCAGGAGCAGAGTGGTCTTGCTATTTACTTCCATGGAAGTAGCACCTAATCCTGATGGTGTCTAAATTCCCTTATAGTCTGTTCCAGCACAGTTTTAACATTAAATAAACTAATTCCACGAGAATTAAGTTGAAACTACTACAACAGATCTGTGTGTGGACTAAGTGATAGAGACCTGAAGCAGTCTGTTGCTGGCTGTGCTTTTTTCAAAACCAGGGAAGCACAACCTTGCTTAAAGCAGCAATTCTAATAATTTAATAATTTTTAAAGTTACATTCCTAGGCAAATTAGCAAAGCTTTTACCTAAATCATCGGTACATTGGGCATAGAGTATAAGATAGAATAAAAACTCACTCTAGTGGATAATTCACAATTGCTAATATTTACATGAGATTAAAGCAACAATATGCCTTACAGAAACGTCTGTCGGTATTGGTCAGGATCATTTCTCTTAGGCTGATGCTCAAAGGGACTGATCCAAAATCTTGGTATACGTCACACAATGCACAGAGAAATTATATTTGAATAATACCTTGGGGTATACCAAGGCTGAAGTGTACAGCTACTCTCCATGATCCATGTAACTCATGTGACCTTATCACTTCATATCACCCCTGTGACTGATGTTACCCATCCACTATTCTGTTTCTCGGTGGGCTTTCTTCATCAGTTCAAACAGCATCAACTTCTTGACCTTCTCCTTTTCCCTCTGCAGAACTTTGGCTTCTCCATGAAAATGATCTCTCCTGGGGCAGTCAAAATTACTTTCAGAGTTAGTAACCAGATTCCTCTCTATACAATCATCTCAGTCTTGACTCCTGATAGGCTGTGAAACTGGAGACCTGGATGAAGGAAGTCTGTATGTCTTGAAACACAAAGTTTGCTTCTGACACAGGGAATTCTTTATTGATTTAGATGAAAATCAACTCATCTAACACGTAAAGGATGATTCTTGCCTTTCATTGTATTTTTCATTCCTTGAGCCCTGTGCATGAGGAAGAGGGATAATTGATATCTCGTCACTAGGTATTTAAGCATGGCTTAATGATGAGCTTACAAGCAGTAAACTTCTGTGTGACATCTCATGGAGCCAAAGTCAGTTCATTCAGTGCTAAATTTTATCTGCATTATGTAGTGCACTGTTAAGGAAAAGAAATAGTGCAAATAGTCTGAATTCTCTGATGCATTTGCTGGTTATTTGTACTGGTAGATGTGGAGCACACAGGGGTCTTATATAGGTAAGCCAATATCCCACTGAGAATGCCAATAGTCCGTATCACACCCTTCTTATAAACTACCTCAAAAGAAATAATTAAAACCAACAGAGAGTTGATTACCTCCTACATTTCACTAGTGATCATTCTGTATCCGTTTTGCAAGAATGTAACACTCAGGCCAGGTTCATAACTGTGAGAACCCTTGCTAGAAATCTTTTCCTGTGACCCACGCAAGCTAAGTTGTGGGCTTCATCAATTTCAGTAACACTTTTAATTGCACACTCCTAACTATATCAAGGCTTGGAGTAAGAGGTGGTTTACACAATCACCTGGAGTAATCCTGCTTTCACTTAAGAGGGTGGGATTTCTTTGCACTTAACTTGACTAAGGGATTTCATCTGCAAGGTTTTAAGAAAAAAAAGTTTGCTTGTGTATAAAGGCCAGAACTTTGAACTGGACCTCACATTGTACATATAGCTACAAGGACACACTATTTACTCTCCCAGTGTGCTTTCATCACCTTTCACATACCTCTGGAAGGGCTGAGAACTCCCTTATCCATCTCTGAGTACCCAGCAGTCTAACAAGCAGGGGATTCACATGTGATGCATTAAATCTGTTTCTGCCCAAGTGCTGCAACCACAGATGTGTTGTGTATACACTTCTTTTTTGTGCATCCCAAAGCACCATCATGAATAAAGGCTGTCATCTTTGCATTTCTACTGTACATAGACTTAGAGGACTCTGTAAATAGGGCTTATTGCTAAAATAAATTATATTTAGAAATTATGTTAACCTCATCTTTTAATGCTCTATGCAGAATCACAGAATCACAGAATCATTAGGTTGGAAAAGACCTTTGAGATCATGATGTCCAACCATACCTGTCCTCTACTAAACCTTATCCCTGAGCACCACATCTACCTGTCTTTTAAATAATATTAAGGCCTGTGAATCTGCTAACAAGAAATCACACTGGCTGGAATGGAGCCCAGGCTCAGAGCATGAGTGACTACTGCTGCAGCTACTGCTACACACCACTTGTAGATACATGATCAGCCCCTTTCCTTTTATGGTTTTATGGGATGTGCTCCTGCTTTAAGATCATCAGGTTGCTGGTCCTTTGCAGCATTGGTTATATATAGCATAAAAAGGGTTGAACCTTGGATTCAGCTGAAGGAAGAGGACCTCCTTCCAGAGCCTGTGGTATCTGCTGGAGATCGGAAGAGAGAACAAGAGCTGATGAGTATATTAGTTCCACTTTTCCTCTCTACGCTCAAAAGAGAAGGCTCTTTGCAGGGTAAACACAGCATGCTTACCACTGTCTTTGTCACATGTTTTAGGTTACATGGACCCCACAGAGAGGGGAGGTGCTGCAAGAAGCATAATTTGAAATCAAATATCCACAGCTCTGTGATTCAAGAGAAGGTCTGTTTTCTATTTCACAGCCAGCACCCTTCATTTCAGACACTGCAGGACAGTCAGTTTCCTGACATAAACACAGATATGTGAAATTCAAAGGTAAAATGTTGTGCAGTGCTGGTAAACCCAAGAAGCCAGCTCATGCTTGAGTGCAAATTGCAGCCAGGCAAACAAGCTGGCTGTGTAGTCAGCGTGCATTTCAAGAAAGCCAGGAGTTAGACAGAAAGAGCTCTACAGCAGAGGTAACCTTAAAAGGGACTAAAACATGGCATCCAGCAGCAGTAATGGGAAGCTGCTGCCACTGCAGGTGTGCCTCTTCAGGGCGTTCCATTGGCAGCAGGTGAATATAAATAAGGTGCACAGCGAAGGAGAGGAGGAGAAGGGGAAATTAATGAACAGTCTAACTGCTGAGCTCAGTAACACAGAATGCAAACATGTTGAACTTGACATGTCTGTGCTGCTGCTTTTGTAAATGCTGATGGCTAAACAGAGTATCTCTTTGATTTATTTAAAAAAAAAAAAAAAAGCAAGCAAGCTGTTATGTATCTCAGGGATGTTATGGCAAACAGACCATTTGTTTGGTTAATCAATAAAAAACTGATTATCAAGTGTGACTTTGGTCCTATTCCTGAATGAGGGCACTTAGAGAGAACATATTTTCTAACGCTGGAGTCTTTTTTTGGGAGAAAAAAAAAAGGTAAAATTCACAACTCCTTAGGGGGCTGTAATCTTCAGTGCCCAGTATTATCCTACATCTTACAATGCAGGACTGTGCAGAGATACAACAAGTCCGGTAATCTGTCTCCAGAAGAAGCAGCAGCTGAAATCTGTCAGCATGGTCCTGTACAAGTGTTATTTGCACAGCTGGAAGTGTAGAACAGATCAGATTAAAAAACTTTTAGTCCTCAGCTAGTGTCTCTCACACAGGGCTTTGCCGTGTTATGCCTCAGCCTCACTGGGACCTGGCAGAGGGATTGCTAATACAGCTCATTTCTGCTTGGAGCTGACGTGCCCCTGTGTCTCCTGGTAGAGTTCCCGCAGTATTTACTGCTCCGTAGATGCTCCATCCCAAAACTGCTTCCAGTTTGGCAAGATTTAAACAGATCAGTAACTATATAATGACTAGGTCCTGTCAGATGTATTCCTCAGACTGTTCTCTTCTAGAGACTGTATAATAGAAATTCATAATGGATCCTTGAAAGCTGATTCAAAGATGACCCTTATTCTGATGAATATCCTAATCCCTGAGTTGGAAAATCACTCCTTTCCCCGGGGAGACTTGTAATTGTTTCATGTAAAGGGGGAGTCAGTAGGATGGGTGGAGAGTAACCCACCTAGAAGATCAGGCTGCCTTGGACATTTCCCATGCCTTTCTTCTATCAACAAGGAGATAAATGAGCACAATTGCATATTTCTCTGAGCTCACCTTTTTGGTTTGGGGGGAATGTGTTCACATTAGCTTATTTTAGGAGATGGTCTTGCTTAAGAGTAGTTCTACTGCCTAAGAACACATGGATCAAAAGAGAATCTTCTCCCAGTGTTTGCACAATCTCAACATAGGATATGGTGATAAAATGTGGATACAGACAAAGCAAAAGGGAAATTCAGCCTAAGAAATTAGGCATCCATAGCACACATGAGAGCTTACAGTGTACATACATCCAATATTTATTCATTGTGGTTTTGTTGTTGCTGCTGTTGGACATGCAGCAAATGAGAAATATAAAGACAGTGAAATATGAATGTGTAGCAAAAGATAGCAGTCTAAGCTGATCAGATGCAGGAATCAGCTTTCTACTTATCAGAAGATGATGGATAATTTGCAGACAGATTCTGGAAGTGAGCATAAGTGATGAATCTGATGCAACAGAGAAAATGATGTTGCAATAATCAGGATGTGAAGTGAGCAGATACCATCCAGGAGTTATCT
This sequence comes from Hypotaenidia okinawae, assembly GCA_027925045.1. Classification (NCBI taxonomy): domain Eukaryota; kingdom Metazoa; phylum Chordata; class Aves; order Gruiformes; family Rallidae; genus Hypotaenidia; species Hypotaenidia okinawae. Next base: position 22,022,155 of record BSDF01000003.1, read on the forward strand.
TTATATAGATTGACATGAAAATCTATATCATGGAGATATTACACAATAAATATCTCCAAGGCCTAGGCGCAGGCTTCTATCTAGGCTATGTTGAAGATAATGCCCAAGATATGCACCAGAACAACTGATAATAGCAAATGGAAGGAAGCAAGGAAGTCTGGGTAGGAAGTCATGTGTCAGAAGACATAGCAAAGTTTGGGGTTTTTTCTTCATACTAAACTTAACCTATTATTAAACACAGCTGAAGGTAAATCACAGAGTCAAAGATTTTATTTTGGACAATATGTGACAGTTTTAAGTTTCAACAGAGAGCTTGGCAAAGTGCTTAGAGGAAAAGCATAGGGAAAAATGCTGTGGTGGCTAAGAACCAAACCTGAAGGCAAGTATAAAGAGAATTCCCCAGCAGTATGCTTAGGGAGGTGAGAGGATATTACCTCAGAGCTGATGGGCTGAAAGTCGTTTCAAGATGGCAGGCTGATGGACAGTGCTGAAGGGGATCAAGTCAGAGAGGCAGAATTTAACAGCAAAGAGACCAGAGAGGAACAATACTTACCACAGAACAGGAAAAATGGGGAGGGGGGGTTGTTGGACAGAGGGTATGAGGGTTGAAATCCAGTTGCAGGATGCAAATATGTTAAGACAGGGAAACAGCTGATGTTCAGCTGACTCTTAATCATGGTTGCTGAAGTATGAGAGGAAAAAAAATAGTGAGAATAGCAAAGATGCCATCAGTCAAAATCAGGGAGGACTACTAAGGGAAGGTATTGAATGGAGCAACTGGAGGCAGCAGAGTTTGATGGAGGTTGAGGAGAGGAAGGCTAACTGTAGTGTTGTTTGAAAAGAAATACATGGTGGAAAGGTTGGAGAAGAATGGGAAAAGCTTTTTGTACACAAGGAACACACATCATCTGAGGGAGAAACAGCACAGGCAGGGTAACAATGAGGAGCCCTTATGCCTGTCAGCATCAGTAACACAAGAAAGGAAGGATGGAATGGTCTTGGATAACTTTGTGTGAAAAGAGATAGAAACTCAGGAGTAGAAAAGGCACAAAGCCCACAAGATTGCAAGTAGTCACACTGGGGAGATGGGCAAGTAATGCAAATAAGGTGGATAGAAAGCTGGCTGGCTTGGTACAAATGTTGGTGAGGGGTGGGAAAGAGGGAGGGAAGAAGTGGTAGAGCTCCCCAACAACAACCCTCAACAGCTCTATGTGCCCTGTATCAAACAGGATCTGAATCTTCTATTTGCCTGCATATTTCTAAACTGATGACAAGATTTGTAGTAGCAGTTTAACTTCAGATCTGTATCTAAAATGTGTGGGGAACCAAGTCTCTTGAATCCTGTGTTATTAGTTCTGTTGCCAGGCACCAGTTATTAGGTCTGTTAGCAGAGCATCAGTCAACTCCTTTAAAGTCTATGAATCTGCTTCAGTGATAATACTGACCTTCTGGTTACTCACCTAATGGATCGGAGATTAGATGTTATAATTAATCAATATATTATTACAATTTCTAGCCAGATCTGAATATTTATTAAACAGATGGATCTAAGAGAACTTTGTTGTAGATATAGAGGGTTTTGTGGTTTTTTTGTTCATATAGGATGGATGTTAAGTCATGGTAATTAACATTAAAGTGTTTCAGAGGACAGAGCTATAAATCTATAAGATATTAATTTTCTTGCCTTTTCCAGCTCTCGCTTAATGCTTGAAAACAGTTATTCACCTTAACAGGTTCATATCTATTTTTCTTTCATTCTTTTGTTAAACAGATATACCTATACCACCCAGAGATGGATTGAAATCAGTCTGCTCCCTTGAAATAACCTACCTCTGCTTTTAATGTATTAAAAAATTTGTTATTTGCCTGCAGCTATGTTGAATGAAAGAAGTTTTTCAAAACTCTCCAGAAACAACTCAAGTAAAAATAATAATAATGTTAAGAATATTTTTTTTTAAAAATAATATAAAACTCCTGCACACTAAGATGCCCCTGGTGTTGTTACCTTTTTAGTTGTTAGAAAACATTTCCATGAAATGTGTTCTTACAAGCTGGTCTGCACCACTGTGAAATGCTGAGTGATTTGTGCTGAGTGGCATTACTCTTGCAGACCTCTTGTAAAGGTGCTTTATCAGGCGATGTTTTGACAGATTTTTGCAGGCATGGTTTTGTTTTCCCTTCCTTCTCCCATGAATAATTGGAGAAATTGATTTAAAATCTCTCCCCTTCTTGTGTGTTGAGGGGGGATTTATTATTTTTTTTAAAGCCTTTACCTACTCTTGAAAGGGAATTTAAAAAAAAAAAAGCAAAACACCTGCAAACCTGCTGGAGTTAGAGTTACACTATTATTAGGAGGAGTTAGCAGTCAATCGACCGGCTTTAACAGCGAACCAGATCCTTGCTGCTTCAAAGCAGCAATTGCAGATTCTGAAATATCCTGAATTTAAGGATGCTGTGTGACACCTAACCGGCAACCGTCTTTCACATCCCCAGAGAATGAAGAAAACGTTGCAAAGCAGGGGAGGCTGAGAGATGCAGAACTGTCCTGTAAGGCTGCATCAGTCCACAGGTAACTGACACCACCTCTTCCTCCGAACAACTCTGGCCCCTCTTGCTTCTCTATCTTCCTACCTTCCCTGCCATCTGTTCCCGCTGCTCCCACAGCCTCCCCGCTCTCCTCCCGCCAGAGCCTGTCTGAGCAGACGGCTATGAGAGCCTCTGATGAGGTAGGCCTCAGGCCCCTCCATCACTCCTCGCCACGAGGAAAGCACCAGCTGTCTGGCTTCATTTGCATTTTCTCTCCAAAATAATGAAATTAGCCATGAGTATCCTGAGGTGATGCGAGACGCAAATTTAGGCTGGATGTGTCAGCATGCACTGGGAAGGGAGAGGGAAGGTCACGGAGGATGCTCGCAGCATTGAAATGGAGGGCAAGACATCTCCTGCCTGCTGCAAGGGCCCCGCAACCCAGGGAGAAACTCGACGTGCAGCACACCTCCCCACCACCGTCAGCCCGCGCTGACTGACCTCCTCATGTCCGACAGATACGTCCACTCTGCTTCGGCAAAAACTCAGGAATAAAGCACAAGTGTGTTTTAGCTTCTTGCCAGCCTTACCCAGATGTCAGCAGTCAGCTCAAAAGTGCGTCTGGGAGGTATTTTAATGCGTAGGTAGCTGTGCTACAGCAATTTCTGATCAGGCTGGTCTAGCCTCCTGTCAAGCATTTTCCACAGCGCTAGTGATTTTAACTATCCCAGTGTTTGTTCAATCAGGACTGGCCGCAGCTGTTCTATGGCAATCCTCATCTCCACTTTGTATTTCTGATTGCTTAAGTAGAGAGGAAGATTGAACCGTTCTTAAAACTACAGGTAGCACAGCTCTACAAGGAGAACAAACTAAGATTCAAGCCTTGCAAGCTGTCATTGCACTGGGGACAGTCACTGGTTCTTCTGTTTTACCGTTATTCTTTGAACACATAGAGTTTATTTATTGTGTATGTATTTGTATAGTGTACAAGTATTTACAGAGCATTCCAGGAAGTTGGTGTTTCACATTCTGCAGTTTCTTTACCTTAACCGTTCTCCAATGATAGAGTCTGTTCAACTTTAAGGTGTATGTAGAAGAATTGCAACAGTGGAATAACACTGGATCTAGATGAAGACTTAAAATATTTAGAAAAAAGGCTTTTTGGAAAAACAATACAAAACTGAAATTTAACTTTATTTTTTCATATAAACTTATGAATTAGTTAAGATATGTAAGGAACTTATTTGGAGTGAATTTTATGAAATATTTCACAGAAAACAGAATTTTTGTCTCTAAAAATGAGTATTCTCACAACTGGACTCTTCATAGACATATCAGAGCTAATCAATGCATTCTGATTTTACTATCAAATACTCACATTAAACTCTTCATGAGAGCAAAGGGTTAGCTGTGCATCATGAACTAATCATGGACTAGTTCCAGGAATTCGAACGTTCAAGAATATGGTTGATTACAGGCAAATCATCTAATTTTAAAACAAATTATTTGCTCTATTGCAGCAAGCAAACTATGTACATATAAATGTGCATCACTGTGCCTTTGCCCACATGGAAAAAAAGTCCCAGCTGCAAGATCATGAGACTTCATGAGGCCACTCATGACACTTCCATACCAGGTTTGTGGTGGATTCAAGAGCTCACAGGCTGTACTTATTCTTGCCCATGTGAAAAGCTCAAGTGTTTCCCCCTCCATCTTTATGTCTTTTGTTTCATGTATATAGCAATGGTTTAGGCTTTCCATCCAAAAGGCTGATTCACAGGTCTTAAGGTCTTCTGCTGAGGGCACCCAAGACAAGACAAAGTATTCCACATGTAACACTGGGTGTTGAAATACACTCATTAGACAATCATTTCTTGAGCAACTGGCTATGTTCTGTTAATATACAGGTTGTGACCTATAAAGACCTTTACTGTTTGGACTACAGATTTTGCTAGCAGTCATGTGTTATGCACAATCCTGTTGCATGCTCATATTACCCAAAACAGAGTGGGAAGGTTCATCCAATCATGTACTGGACTATCTTGGAAAAATCACTTGCATTTTAGTAACTGGTAGATTTGTAAGATTTTTCTAGATTCTTGAGGATGAAAGTGTGGATTTTTTTACTTTGTACATGCTTAATTTCTTAACTATACCCTGTAGGCAATATTCAAGTCAGAGTGAAGAGAAGATACACAATTACAATGAACAAAAAATTAACACTTTCCCTTATGTGCTTGGAATTTAATAAAAAAAAACCCATATGATTTGAGTATAATGTGTCCTAATTTACACTAAGGGCGAGGTTTTGGTGATATCTTCAGCTCTAATTCTTCACTTTTATCTTCAAACTTACTGTACTTCATTATCTGTTATGTCCCACCACTGATTTCCAGCTGTGCTTAAAGAGTAAACAACTGTAGAATACACTGAATTGGTCTTGCTTAGTTTTTGAAGTCTTCCTCTTATTGTGAAATGAAAACAGATGTCATAAGACTAGGACAAGATATTTTCATGTTCATGAGAGTTTCCAGAGGTTGGAGTGAAGTTGGCTTTGCTATATGAAGTACAGCAGAACTCTGGCATATTCAGGACATGAGCAAAGACAGAAGCTATCTTCTCTGATATTCCTGCACCTACTTAAGGAGGATAGAGGTATCTTTTCTCACAGCCACGAAGAGGACAAAATTCACCTGCGAGTGGTGACTGTCTGCTCATAGAATGCATCTCTTTCTTAGGAGTTTCAAAGTCTTGGCTTTGTAATATTCCATTTGAATGGGAGATACATATCAGGAGATGTAGATATACCCAATTGTCTCAACTGCCTAATTAATTGTTTCTCCCAGATGTTTCTGTACTTGCTTGCAGTTCTGAATCATTTATCATTTCAATGGGGAAATACCTTTTTCTACATCTTATCATGGATATGTTCGATATGAGGTGCAATACATGGTGAAATATGTGTTGAAAAATAGTGCCAAGGGCTAAATCTTAACTATTTTTGGGGAAACTTTAAGTTTGATGAGTAAGGGAAGCAAGGTTGGTACAAAGCGTGAAGGTTCCCTGAGATGGAGCAAGATAAGAAGCACTTTGGCATCTACGGTGATTCTCAGATACACTGAAGATGACCATTTTTTATGTTTACCAGATAGAATGATTTAAGGGGATGGTAAACAGATGATGGGAAATCTTCATTACATCAAACTTTAATTGTCCAGATTTGAGCAAAATTACACTCCTTGCATTCTTTCTTTCTTACAATCTGGTTCTCACCTCTTCTTTCTGTGGGAAGTGATTTTACCAAACACAGCAATGACTCAGACCTCTTCAGTGCTTATTCACTGCCTATAATGATGCACCTTGCCTGACAGCTTTTCATGTCAGTCAAAAGTCTAGGTCAGGCACTTATCAATTGACCCTGTGTTAAAGGTAGACCCTCATTTCAGCACCTGTCAATAGCAGCTTTTTATGCATTTTGAGTGGAGCCTGTATCAGTAGAGTTATTTGTAAGTGAACATGCATGGACTTTAAAGAAAGGAAAACACTTCTAAAACTCTAAAAGCAGTTTGGTGTTTGGATTATTAGTATTTCATAAAAAATTTTTTTTCTTTGTTGTCCAGAGGACAATTTTTGTTACATTAATATCACTGAGAGTTGTGTTGATAGAAGTGTCATGAGTCCTACCAATGTACACAGCTACAGTCCTTGCTAATCTCACATCCCTTTTCTAATATAAATGAACACAAATAAAATGCTGGTCTCTTGTACTGTGCTAATGTGGAAGGAGAACCTTTTGATTATTAGCTGCAGTTACCATGAGCTCCCAACCTGGTATGGTGTCTACACTTCTCCTTCTGAGGTGTTAATCACAAATCTGCCAATGCTGTCCCACTTACAAGACAAGGAAAGAAATGTGAACATGTAAAAATTCACAGAGGGGCCCAGGAAAATTTCCCTGACACACTCCTGCTGTGACACCACAGCAATTGAAGAAGGCCTGTCATTTGGTTGTCAACCTTTGACCTCAACCAGACATATTTTGAAATGATGTGAAAAGAATTGCTGTGCTGTACGGCTGGCTCCTTACAGCTTTGCATGTCTGTCCTTGATGTCAGTCAAAAGTAGTTAACTGGCACCCATGGAGTCTAAAAAAAGCTCCTTTAAAATATCAGTAATGACTTCTGTTAGCAAGACTAGCTCTTGTCAAGTAATGACTTTATGACATAAGGTATTGTTTATCTAGGCATCGTTCTCTTACTTGCATTTTAATGAGCCTAATTAATAATAAGTTAGAAGTCCTCAGCTATTTCTTCACAGCTGGACCATATGCACTAATTACACTGAGTGTGCAAACTTAGCCTAATCCCTTCGTCAAAAGAAATATTTTAATTTAAAAAACCTCAATGTACTTTTTTTTCACCTGATTACTTTAAAGATATAATCTTTTCATTCTGGCAAATTTGCACAGAATCAAAGTAAACCCTGGAGTGGGAGAATTCTATAATTTATAATATTTCTAGTGGTAGACTTGATTCTTAAAATAATTGAGGAAGATCATTCAAGAGCAGAGTGGTGTCAGGTTCATTTCTGATGTGCGTTAGGTTCCATAAAGGTAAGGGATAATAATTTTTAAGTTGAAGGATAATCACCAGTCTCTAGGAAAAAAACCTTCCTCAGTAGAAGTATAAAGAATACCCATCCTTAGGTGCAAGCAAGTTGGGGATGTTTCTATTCCCAAAATGCAGCAGAATGCATAACACCAATCAGATAATTCCCTAAAAATGATAAGATACTACTAGTTCCAGTCTAATAATAACATTGTCAATATTCAATCAACCATTACTATTTAAAAACAAGAAGGGGCATTTTGCCATTAATGTGTATATTGTTTTCATAATAATTCCTTGTTTTCTTCTTTGAGGTAGGTCACTTGACTGATATATTGGAGTTTGATTCTTTTCCAACAAGAAAAAGGCCATGCAACACTTTTCCAATCCAAAATTTGATGACAAATTTAACTATACAACTGTCCATAGATTGCATTAGAAGCTAGAATCAAGAATTATAGTTAACTTCATACTGATTCTATCACTGTATTAGATGGCTAAGTACCCTAATATCAAAATAGGAGTGGTACTAGCAATTCAATAACTAAGAAGATGGTAAAAAAGAAATTATCAAAATCCTGCCAGCATATATGGAAACAGCCACTCATCAGACATCCATTTATTTTCTAACCTCATATCAGTTCAAAATCACATCGGTCCATCTTCACAGTAAAAGCAGAAATGAAACAAGCCACGTGAAACTTGAACACCCCCAAGCAGGATCACTGTTGTCAAGCTATGCTGTTTTCAAACAATAAAATCTTGACAGAACTGGACAGTCCACTTAAAAGCTTTTCAGGTTACACAATGCAGTGTGTGATGACTATATCCATATGTATTGAAAATAGTTGTATTCTCAAGTCTGTATGTGAAAGATTTTAGGACACTACATACTATCAGGTAGTCCCACAGTTCCCACTTCTTGTTTACTGACTTGAACCACTGTGAATAACCAACTTTGACAGCAGCAATATTTTTCCTTTCTTTTCTTTTCTTTTCTTTTTTCTCTTTTCTTTTCTTTTCTTTTCTTTTCTTTTCTTTTCTTTTCTTTTCTTTTCTTTTCTTTTCTTTTCTTTTCTTTTCTTTTCTTTTCTTTTCTTTTCTTTTCTTTTCTTTTCTTTTCTTTTCTTTTCTTTTCTTTTCTTTTCTTTTCTTTTCTTTTCTTTTCTTTTCTTTTCTTTTCTTTCTTTTCTTTCCTTTTCTTTCCTTTTCTTTCCTTTTCTTTCCTTTTCCTTTTCCTTTTCCTTTTCCTTTTCCTTTTCCTTTTCCTTTCCTTTCCTTTCCTTTCCTTTCCTTTCCTTTCCTTTCCTTTCCTTTCCTTTCCTTTCCTTTCCTTTCTTTTCTTTTCTTTTCTTTTTTTTCTTTTCTTTTCTTTTCCTCCTTCTCCTTCTCCTTCTCCTTCTCCTTCTCCTTCTCCTTCTCCTTCTCCTTCTCCTCCTCTCCTCTCCTCTCCTCTCCTCTCCTCTCCTCTCCTCTCCTCTCCTCTCCTCTCCTCTCCTCTCCTCTCCTCTCCTCTCCTCTCCTCTCCTCTCCTCTCCTCTTTTTCTTCTCTCTTCTTCTCTCTTCTTTATTCCAAGCTATTGTTAGAGTGGGGTTAGTCTTCTCACTGGAGAATGGTGCTGATGACTCTTCTGCCTCTTTTGCATTTTGCCTGTAAGACTCCTTCTTGAAATGAGCAGTCACAAGTTGCTCTCAACAGCTTCCATAGCTGTGCATGTAGTTTTACATGCATCTGCTCTGGTAACTTATCTTTACTACTAGCCTCTGCTGATGGAACCAAAACCACTTAACCCAAAGAAAACTTTCCCATTTGCCAAAGCAATATATTGCTTCTGCATGTGATCACAAGTGAAGCCACTAGACAGATAAAGTCATCCTCTAAGGGATCATCCCTCCTCCTTCATTTCCTCAGCTCTTACCTCTATGCCAGTCTCAAAATAGTTTTAGTTCTCTCAATCAGTTACCCAATATCTGTAACCTCAGCATAGAGATGGGTTCTTTCTTAGCAGAGATGCTGTGTACCTGAGTCTATGTCATCTATTGTTAACAAGTTACACTGCTACTTATGGTTAGCAACACTATTAGCTGAAGTGTCCACGAGTATTCTATTAATTAGCATACAGTTTTCAGTGGTGGGACTGGAATGAGCAAATTGGAGTGAGCAAATGTTGCTATCAGGAAGGAAAAACTTTGGTTATAAAATAATCCTTATATAGGTACACATTGAAATATCTTTTCCAAAAGTTTGGTTATAAAGTAACCCTTTTACACTGAAAAGTCATTTTCCCCAACAAAATATGTCGTTAAGCAGTTACCTCAGCCTGGCTGCACATAAAGAATGTGAGGCCTTTCAGAGCAAAGGAAAAATTGATCCAATGTCATGAAATTTGGTTCACCAGACAGTGACTCAGTTTTGGCCTGGAAACTCACTGATGTGGAACTGAAAGCAGTTATTTGTGGAATTCCTACCCCTACAGCCTGGTCAGAGGCCACATTTGTATAATTCACATGCTGTTCTGAGGTCTTTTTTTAATTATTTATTTAATAGAGGCACAAACCCAATTTTAATCTGGATTTTTTTCTTTCACCAGCTAATTCTGTTCTTCCCACTTACACTTTGGTCCTTCCACTGCAGCCACAAGCTGGTTGAGTGAAGAGATGAAACCAGGCAACTGTAGCTTGAAACATTTTTCTCATCACCCATGCTGACATTGCTCTTGCCACTATGGTGTATTCTATACATACTATTGTATGTAGGTTAATTTTAACTATTCCAGAGACTTTCATCAATTCCAATGTATCATTTGGGAGGCTTGTTGGCCATCTAATATTTTTTTCCAATAAGAACGTTTTCCTCATGTGCTCAGCCTAAATTTTGCATGTCTTATTTTCTTTCCATTAGCCCCTGCTGCACTTTGCTGTAACCTTCTATATCTTTTTAATCCTTCTGGCTCATCCACCCTACAGATAACTGCAAATCATTAGCTCATCCTCTCCTTTTTGTTGTTTAGCAAAGTTTCACTATCTATCTTCAGACCTTTCAACCTTTGTTTCAGTGAAGTGCTATTAACCTTTAAAGAATTGACTCTGGAAATATGATAGTTTTTTTCATTAGTTTCTCCATGCATAATAGTTTGCATGAAAATTCCATAATGATGCTTTATCTTCTTTTAGAAGAACAGTTATGATCAAATTAAGAATATATTTTACAAAATTATAACAAGCATTTTTGTAATTTGGAACAGAGGAAACCTTTCCAGCAACAAAATTAAACAAGTTTGGGGTCTCTATTGTACATTGCTCTCCTGGAAATCTGAATGCTCTTGACTACTTGTCTAATTTGTCATATTTCCCTGGGTCTTGACAGACAAACAGGGTTAACACACCAGACAAAGTACCCTCGGTTACATTCTAGTCCTGAGAGTTTATCTCCATGCACAGAAAATCTCTGTCTGCCTTACACAGCAGCTTTACCTACAAACAGACCTTACTGCTCTAAAGGGGAACATACTGCTGGGATAAAAACATTTCAGAAAAGACAGTGCCTTCCTCCTCCTATTGGGCATTGGCCTCTGTTCACTTTTTTCTTATGGAAATGCAAATTTTGGGAGCAGCTACAGTACACCTAGAGATGTCCTTGGTGTCAAGGTGAGCCAGAGGTTGTCAGCACTGCTGTGCTTTATGGAGCCCAATAGAGAGTAGGAAGAAGGCATCAGGAAAGACTCTGAGCTGAAGCTGAAGTTCAGGTGAAGTTCCTTCTGAAAGACCAGCCACCAGCTACAACAATGCAGGGCCTAAACCAAAGCTACTGAGAATCCACCTGTTTTCATTTTTGGTGGTGTTATCAGCTGTGGCAGCACTACTACTGCACACTCAGGAACTCCAGTTGTGAACCAAGGCACAGATGGAAAAAGAGACTAACTGTACCTAAATTGCCTTCTCTGTACTTAATTTATGCTGATGCTAAAGTCTGTTCTCTCAGGACCTTCCAAATATAGACACAAAATCCTGTTTCTATTGGAAAGCTGAGAATCTCTCCCCTCCAGAAGGTTACCGCTCCAGTTTATAACCTTGATATATTGTCTGATCCTAACCTTGTTATTTAATTAAGTCTGGGCTCCAGAGCAGTGTAATTCTAAGGTGCTAATACCATGTTCAGTGAAGACGAGGACATTGCTTTGCTTTTTTCAGGGGAAAGCAGCAGTGTAAGGAGGAGTGCTTAAATACAATGCTAATTAGCAGACGCAGGAATTACTTTTAGTGTTATAAAGCCTTTTATTCTTCTTTGCTTCCCATAAGAAAGATCAAGCTAATTTAGGTACATACACAATTATTTTTAGCAATGATTAATGGATTAATCTAACCATATAGAATTAGTGTATTAGTCTCAATATAGCATCAAATGTCAGATTGTATTTCTGGCTCAGGACTTTGAGAGTTCATAGAATTGTTCTGGATAGATTTGGGGAGTGGGGAGGTGAGTGGGGTTTTTTTTTCTTCCTTTTTATTTTTGTTTGATTTCTCTTTGCTTGTTGTTTTGGGTTCTTTTTTGGGGGGGGGGGGCAGCACAAACAGTATACTATTCCTGGACTACGATGGGAGCCTGACCACATGTCTCGGTTTCATCATACAGATCTTTTCAGGGGCAGTAAGATCTCTGTTAAGAGCTGTGATAAGGCCTGTCCATTTATTGTATCCCTCTTTTTTGCCATTTATGGCCCTTTAAAATGACATGAAATGAGTTAGCTGAAGGTTGCTGACATATCCAGTGTTTACTATGGTTAGATAAACCTGCTTTATGTATAGTGGCAGGTTGTTTTGTGTTTTTTTTTAAGGGAGCCGTTTGATGTTGATCAGATCTTTTAAATGATAGAAGTGGTCCCAGTGGAGATGGATTAGTAAGCAGAGGGTAGATGAGGCAGTCAAAAGCGCAAACTGCAATTTACCACATGGTCTGTGTAATTTATCACACAAACGCCTCTGACACATACGTGGTACGTGTGTATCCTACAAGTTTGATTGTGTTGTGCTTATCTACTCGCTTAAGATGTTACCCAGCTTTCTCCTAGTACTGAAAAAAAAGGCTGTTGCACAGGGACTTTGCTACTATTTGGTCTACAAAGCATGGTGGAATATCAAAAAAATTCGAAGCAGAAGTTCTTCATGATGAGGATCACCACAAAATTTTTATTAAGGCAGATGCTGAAAATAAGGCTTACCCTCAGGTTTGATATGAATGCCCAGGAAAGAAAAACATAACCTTAAGAACCTGACACTGGTTAGTTTAATCAGAAAATACTCTGTGCATGTCTATACAACCTAAATGCAGTACTGCGTAGAGGTATCTGTGCTAGCTAATACACAGAGATGTATTTTTTGTGGTCTGCAGATAACTGCATGGATATTAATGAGATTCACTCATTTGTGCTAGAGGCAACATTTCTCCTAGATCGTTTTATTTGTTCCATATTTTTATCTAGTGCTGCATCAGAAGGGTTTGGTTTGCTGGAGTTTCTTTAAAAATTACATCGTGAGAACAGTGCAGGCATCATGCTGTGTGCACCTGATAATGTTCTGCACCATCAGTAATTCCTGCAACGTTTTGTGCTATTATGAAAACACTGAAACAGAATCAATGTTTTTATAGGAAGAGTCTATTGATTGAAAAATTACATATATATATATATATATACTTTTTTTTTCCAGATAGGACTATAGGTACATCAACAAATAAGAATGTCACCAGTAAAGAGCAAATAGTCACCATTTCTCAATTACATTTTAAATTAAAAACAGAAAATTCTGCACATGTTGCTAAGACAGCAATATTAAGACAAAGAAAAACAGGACAATAGGATGCAAGTTTAAGGATAGATTTTAAGCTATACTGTAAGTTAAAAAATGATTCATAATATATTTCTATTTGTTAATACTGCCTAATAATTTATCATAAAATATTTGTATGTGCAGCAAGGAGGAAATCCAAGTTCCAGGTTGAAGAATACATAATATTTTCATAGTCTAAGGTTTGACCAAAGGGATACCCAAGTCAGATCAAAATGAAATAGCTTAAAAAAATGCATGAATCATCACAAATCTTTAAATACTTAAGAAGGAAAGTAGCCAGAGGATCATTCTGAAAAACTCAATGGAGATAGATCAAAGGATTTGTCACTCCTAGCTCTGTGTACATGAACAACCACTTATTTATCAGACCCGTTAAATAACCGGCAAAAAATGAATGAAACACTCCACTTTGTTCTATTTTAAGGTAAGTGCATTTTGCATACTCCCTCCTTTCATGTTGCAAACATAGGACAGCTGGATTTTAAGACACGTTTCAGAATTCAGATGAGTGTTCATTTGTTCAAGTGCAGGAAGATTTAAGCAGCACTGATGGTTGCTGATGAACTGTTACTTAAGAAACCTACTAGAGTTGCCAGAGGAAGCTTGTGACATGCTGTAAGTTTAATTATGTTCAATTCATTAACACAATTAGAGCTGTGAACAAATTTATTGACACAGCCAGAATCACTTAGAAACAGCTAGTAAGTCATAGATTATGGGGACTTGTTCTCCATCCCTACATGTCAAGCATGATTCCCTGGCAAAATACATCAGTTGGTCATTTGGGAACATGTCTTTGATGCCAGAGGTTTGCTCTTTTCCCTGGATTAGATTAGTTGTATTTCAGCAGATAGGTCTAATCACATCCTATAATGAAAACCAGCTTGAGAACAAGGGCCTTAACATGCATAAATATCAAGCAGTTGACAATGATTCCTTTTCTGGATTTACTTACTGATTTATTTGCTGATAAAGGAAAGATGCATTTCAGGTCCAGAACTTGATCAAAATTAGAATCCTCTCACAATTGGGGAGGGGGTGGGGGGAATCTCTGAGAACTCTAGTTTTGTTCTGATCATGTGTTTGTGTGTATAATAAGTGAATGAAGGGATGGATAGGTGATTCAAGGAGGAATGTACAGTAGAAGTCTAAGGGGGTAAAAGCTTCCCAAAGTTTCTGTTTTGTGCTTTTACCACAGCACTTCCCTTTTTGTGATCCACCCCTCAAACCTCTGGCTCACAAGAAATTTCTGCAAGGTCAGAGTAGTCTTTGTGAAAGCCTTTTAATGTTATTATTCAACTACTTCCCAACAACTTGACTACTCTTGGGCAGGATTGCTAACAAATCTCCATTGCTGTATTCACAGGCCCACTGTGATAAATGAACCAAACAGATGGAAGTAAATGATATGAAATATTTGGGGTTGTCTTCCCTTGTCTGTAGCCTGATTTCTCTGCTTTTTCTCCACCTCATGAGTTCGGAGATTTGAGGAAGTGAGCCAAGAGCATCTTTACTTTCTTGACTGTGTGAGGAGCTTGTGTGAAGGGTCCCATCTAATCACAGGTGTTTGAGAAATAAGATCAGTCCAAGACTGTGCGGTGCCAGGTTGCTTCTAAGGACTGTTAACAGTTGTCGGTGTGTAACCAATCGATAATAAAGGCTGTATAGCTTTTCCTTTTATTTTCTTTAATGCACTTTTAAAGCACAGCTCTCCTCCCCTTGAGCTTCCGGGCACAGAGAAGTCTCAGATAAAAGAGTAAGTTTCACAGAAGTTTGCTTTTCATATCAGCCAGCTAGGAACAGCCTAAAATGCATGGCCATTAGGAAATCTACTTACAGAGATGTGCAGTGAAGCTCCAAAATAGCCTGATTTCTTTTTCCAAGTAGGATTTTGTAGCTCTGGGGGAAATGCAACAAATCACAACAAATTGTGGGAAGAAGGTACACTGCTTGTCACTAATTTGTGACAGTCAGGCAATAAACAGGATCATCACTGTTCCTTTGCTAAACTTCATGAAAAACTTGGATGGTCTTGATTTTACCTAACAGAGGGCAAAAGTCTAGAGTACCACATAATCTGGTTCATTGAAAATAAATTTGGCTAAAAATTTCCAGTATATCCTGACATGGAGGATGTCTACAAAACCGCGTCTGGTTCCCTGTCTCTGTTGCATCCTGTGTAGAATGTATAATTTCTAAGTGTGACTTCTCACCACAGCTGAGTAATAGTCTGTAGGACTAATACATATTAACTTTATTTTCCAACGTCATGATCTATTATTATTATTATCATCATTATTATTGTTATTATTATCACCATCATCATATTGCAGAATGAGAAAAAGATGTGTCAGCCCTCATCATGGGTCAGGACTGATGATAACCAAACACCTGGCTTTAACTGGGCTGGGATGAACTTAGAAACTTGCAGATACCTGTAATGTGAGTGAGAGGAATCTCAAGACTTTTATTTTCCCCTGCTTTCTGCAGAATGACTTAAAAATACGAAAATAAAATACACACCCTGATATATGTATTGCAGAAGTAACACTCATATATATCTTTTGCAGCATTTACAATATATTAATGGCAGACACGTATCTAATAATTTAATAGAGCAGATGGATCTAGCTTAACTACACTACTGAAAACCAAATATACTGTACATATGCTATTTCATAAGCAGTCTGTAGAGCATCTGAGGGCCTTTAAATGCCATCGTCAACTTTAATACTGAAATATGTAAAGGATAAATTGTCATGAAAATTGCAGAGGAAAATGATGACCTATGTATTTAAATGAAATAGCTTACATGTATGTTACGGTGTCATATTCACTTAGTGATTTATTGAAAAGATGTGTAGAAGGGTTAGATACCCTGATGGTTTAATGCACTAGCTCTTCACTTCAGAAGACTGAAGTCAAATTTGATTTTGACTGTGAGTTGGGTTTTGTTAGGTTCCACTTCTCAATGAATCTTTCAAGCAGCGCAATTATGATAGAGTTTAGTATAATCAGAATTAACCTTTCCTGCACAAGAGGAATCCAGGAAAAGTCTATCTGAGGGCATGAAAGAGGCTGCAAGGGAAAAGCTAAACTGCAAATCTTCCATCTGACCAATTACACCTTTAATGTTATTAAGCAAATAAAAGCAATTCACTGAGTTGCTGCTATGAACATTATTTGTGAGCCAGTAATGGACTGGCAATAACAGACGGTCCTTTTTATCATTAACTGAAAGACCAGGGAATGCGATTATGTGTAATTACATCCACATCTCACTGTGCGGCACCATGAAGAGGTCCCAAGCCAACCCTGCTTTCAGACATGTGTACTCTTGTACGGATTCACGTGTCTGTTCTGGGGAAGTAGAGCTTTGTTCTGTCCCCACCATCTCTGTTTGGCTCTGTGCCATGTCAGACACACCTTCCTGACTCATATCACTGCAGGAATTTCTTCTGCAGTGCTGGTGGGCATCAGCGTAAACATGTGGTGACTCCAGAAGATAATTTAACTGGATTCTTTATAAACTGTAAAGATAAAAAAGTTTTAGATTTACAAACAAACAAGTTTTCAGTCCATAACTATGCTTTCCACTGTCTTAACACTAACCTTTTTCTTCACATTAGGTTTTGGAACAAGCTCTCTGTGCACAATAACAGAAAGTCACTGTGGATCTACCATTGCCATAGCTGTGGTACAGAGCTTCCCTTTAATGATCAGCGATACAGTTCTGCCCCTGGCTCTCCAAAGTTGAGCTAAACAGCCTCTTGCCTACAGCACAAGAACTGTATCTGCTTGGAGTTTGAATCAGCAGAGTGGCTGAGACCAACTCACATGCACAGAAGCTGATTGATGAAGCATGATGCATCCCTTAATTAAGCAGAAGCTACTAATAAAAATGAACTTACTGGATGATTTGTGTGATTCTTGCAAGGCAGCCATATGTGCTGCACATGGGTAGTGGGAAAGGGTGGTATGCAGCTGATGCTGGGAAACTACAAAAGAGGAAACTTGTTAAGGGAGGCAGTTTGGGTGCTGTCACTATTTCAGGGCAGTCCATAATTAATGCCCTCCTCTCTTATCCTTGCTTCTGCGATAAGTCGTCCTTTCCTCCCTCTCTGCACACTTCCAGCATTAGTCCTTGCCACCACTATTGCTCCCACAAATGCATCTATTTTTACTTCTTTAGCTGTGACTGCAGCATTTGGGGGGATAAAATTCCTTGAATCTGCTGTTCCCTTTTCTGTGAGCTATAAACATGTGTTTGTCTCAACAAACCTTCACAGCAGTCGGGGTCCAGATGCCTCTTCCTGTACTTGTCCACAGCACTTCACTGCAGCACTTTCCTAGGAGCACACTTGGTGGGTAGGAGGAGGAGTTGGCTCCTGGAAGCTATTCTCTGTGCCATTGGCAAGCTGCAGTTGCCTTGCCTAAGCATGCAGTTCACCTCTTGAAGACCCAAACTGGTTTTAGCAAGATGGTACAAACTTGCAGGGTTTCATTGCCAATTAATCCACTCAGAGGCCAGGATGTTGCGAAAATGTGGCAACTTTCTTGGTTACTGTCCATGGTTTGCAAGAAATCCTGCTGCGAGTCTGAGATGCAAGATTTGAATTTAAAGGGATAATTGATGTGTGACTCTTGTATCCTCAAGTACCCCACTCCATATGTCTGAGAATTAAAACATTGCTTCCAGATATACATTCCTTTAGCCAGCTGAAAAATGCAGACTCTTTCACCTCATTGCTTTGGAGACATGATAATGCTTTCATGCAAATAAATATTCTTTTTCTGCAACTGTCCACACTGAAAACCAGCAATGAAATCCCTTCTTCAATATGTTCAGTCAACTTTTATTAAAACCAAGCTGGAAATGAGTGGCTAGGTAAGAGTTCTGTAGGGAAGGATCATGAATTTAGCATGAATCAACCAAGTCAAACCTTAGAAAAGAAGCAATCCTTCTACCAAGGTACATCACAGGAATTTTGTCCATAGGAGATCTGACACAGTCCTTTTGTGCACAGCTAAGAGTGCAGCTGCAATGTCCAGTTTCCGATGCCACCTTTGAGAAAGATGTAGTCCCAATACAGGGAAAACAAATGATCAGAAGTCTAAATGCAAGAAAATAAAAGAACTGGGATTGCTTACTCTAAATAAAATAAAAAACAACCCCTCCCAAACCCCAAAAGAGCTGAGAAACATAGGAGTGATCTTCCCATTTTTAAAAGACACATGGGAAAAAAAAAAAAGGAATAAACTTTTCTCCATGCCCTTGATCAATAGAACAAAAAATAGCAAGTTTAAATTGGAGCAGTGGTGATTCATACTTAAACATTAGTAAAAACTTTCAAACAACAAGGATAGTTAAACACCGGAATAGATTGCCTAGGGATGTTTTGGAATCTCCATGATTGGAGCTTTGTAAGAACAGGTTAGACAAACATCTGTCAGGAATGATTTAGGTACAGTTGATCTTGCCTTGGGGTAGGGGGATGAACTAGACGACCTCCAAAGGTTCCTTTCAGCCCTCTTTCCTATGATTCTATAAAAAATACATAAAATGATCGCATGTAGAATTGAGTTTGGCACCTTTTAGTAAATCTCATTGTTTCTGCTTTTCTGTTGCTCGCTTTGCAGCTCAGCCATGCTGAAGACTCCAGGTTTCAACAAGAATCTTAAAAAGCTGTTTGATGCCAAATAGTGCTCTGGTTCTTTTACACTGTTACATTTAATTAGGGTTTCTAATTAATCTTCTCTGTGTATTACACTATATCCAGCCATCAATGTTAATAAAATCTTTGCTTAGTTTAAAGACTCTGAAAGTTTTCATTTGGAAAGTGAGACCATCTGGCCTCTCTACCTCACTAGGATTAGATTCTGGGTAAAGAGTACTCCATCTGCTTCTGAGATTCATGTTCATATTACACAGGAATGTGTGTTGGGGCAAGGCTTTGGAGGGATTTCATTGCCAAAATAGCTGAAATACAGTCAGATCTGTCTAGAGAATCTCTTTGATACTCTGGAGACAAAAATTAAATACATTTCCTTTTCAAAATGTGCTCAACGTCTTGTCAGAGGAGGGGGTTTTATTGTTTCCTATTGTGTGAGGTGAAGTCATCCACTGAGAATATACACCAAACCTGAGCACGTTTAGTATCCAATATTGAAATGGCAATCCCTGTTCTACACTGGGGTTCCGATGAGAGACTCCTCAGCCTACCCTGGGTATTGCTGAGGAGTCCCCACCAAAGGTGTAGTGCTGGGAGCTATGGAACTCTGCTGCTGGCAGAGAGTACTGCAGTGGAGAACAAGCCCACGGATTTAAACGCAGTTAGCGAGCTAAGATGAGCTCAGTCCCACCTGCTTATTCATTCATTCATATCCCTTTAGCACCCCACATATGGTGTCTGGCACCTCCTTGAGTTTATTACATAGGCACATCAAATGCTTTGATTTACTAAACAAAGTACAGTATGTTTTCTAAGTGGGAATTCTGGCAGTTGTAATGCACCCCTGGCTGTGGTTATACACTCACTTTTTAAAATGACCATCCATCCACAGAGGACCAGATTTCCAGCCTTTACTCTGTACGCAGTGGGTCATTTGCAGCAACCTTGTGGTTGAAGCCCCTGTGATCTGGGTTCTGTTCCAGCCATAGCACGAGCCTCCTCTTAGTCTCTGCTCTCATCTTATTACTCAAAAAAGACTAAAGATGTAATGGGGAGGTGGCAGTCACACCCAACGATGTAACTGATGACAGATGCTTATTTTATCATTTTAGGCTAATTCCCTTCTTGTTCTTGATCTTTAAAAAGATCCTGGAAACTGGTGTCCATATGAAATTTTTAGGTCAGTCATAGATTTCTGTCCACTACTGGATGGAGATTCAAGGTGAACTGAGTTTTTCCCACAGTATTTTGATCAGAACATTTTGTAAGGATTCCTTAGATTTAAATCTATTTCTGATTTGACCTTGAACCACGAACTGTACACTGACATTTAACAGGGATATCAATTTTCCAGGCCTCTTTTGTTCAAACTCGTTTGCCATAATCAATAGACTGTAAACACTGAAAAATGCCACATCCTGTTGAGTTCTCATGCTTCTTGACCGACACCCATGGAGACAAAATATGTGCAAAAAAGCTTTGAACATTAAAACCATTTCATTAAAAATTACCATATGGAATTTCTTCCTCTTTTCTAATGTGTCCCGGTTTTGCTCTTGTGTTGTATAAAAAACCAATCAGACAAACAAACAAATAAAGCAGAAGGAGAGTTTTGAAAGAGATGAGTATGACAATTTGACTCCTGGATGTAAAGAACCATTAGCTGCGACTTAGCTTCCTTAGCACAGCCATTTAGAACCTCGAGTAGATAACAGTGACTTTCATTGATACTGGCAGATTTATGGGGCCATCATTAAAAAAGAGCGAAGTGGCCTTGATCAATGTTTTCAATGGATGAGGTACATACTTGCTTTCCATCAATATCAGACATGCATCACTACTCTTCCTGCCTGCTCCTTTTTCGAGAAAAATCGTAACCAAGGGAAGACTAACCTTTTTTTTGAGGTTCACTGCTACAGTTTTTGATAGAACAGACAGAGATCCACACATAATTTTTGTTCTGCTCCAAACCTTCCTCTTTTCAAATAGGTTCCATTTCATATCCATAAGTAAAGACCTGGATTATTTGAGGTCCAATTAGGCCATTTCTGCATTTTGGAAAAATTTCATTTTCTCTGACACATGAGAAGAACAGATTGTATCTGTCTTAGAATCCATCACTGAGTAACAAATACAAGCAGGCTTCATTATTGGAAGAGTCATCACTAAGATCACAAGGAGGAGTATTTTCAGCTGTTAATTCCAGCTGATGACAGGGAAATACTTTTCACTTTCTCTAACATTATTGGTCAGGTGTACTTTTAAAAGTTATCTCTGTCAAAAAAACCCCAAACAAACCAAAAAAGAATATCCCATTTTGGAAGCATTTTTAGCAACCCATCAAAGGCTTTACGATGGAGAACTATAAAATATAAAGCTTCTACCTCTAACATTCCAGGAGTGGTTCAAATCAAGGCAGCCAGTTGGGTTAGACCCACAGCAGGAACTCCGACCACTGGTAACCCCCATCACTATTCTCTCTTACTTTTCTCCTCAGCTGTCAACTTTTTTCACCCTCCAGCTTGGTGCCCCATCACAGTTCCACTGTGAAAGAGAACACACCTTGTGCATTAAGCTGCTTGGGAGTCATTAGGTAGAGAATGGCCCCCATAGTCCTATTTTGTCAGTGCACTGGTGTCCTCTCAACATAATTTCAGACAATACCTTTTCACACTGCTTTTCAGTTACTTGTAAGTGTTCTTTCACCCCAGGCATATTCAGATTTGGTGCAGGACAAATATTCTAAAACCACTGTCATTGTCATTAGTTCTGGCTAGCTGCTAGATTTTGAGAAAGCCAATGTTAGATGAATAACAAAATTATGACTCTTAGTAAATGTTTGCAAAATTAAGCCATGAGTTTCATTTTTTTTTAAATTTCCTAAATTGTCAAAACAATATTTTACCCATTCCAAGGCAATCAGCTTTGTGAAAAACCCAACCTGTACTTTCTTTGCTAATTCTTTATCTGTTCTTTAAAAAAGCTATAACGAAGGAACACATTTTTTCAGCTTGACAATCTTCACCTAGAGTGGCTTTGAAAATCTTTGGCATCTGAACACCTTTACATGTGTGCCTACATCAGTCGAACGTGTGAAGAGTGTAAGCAAAGGCCAGTGAGAGGTGGGAGTGTCTGATTGAAATGTACAGATATTTGGAGCAATCTTTATAGAGGAAAGATCAGACAAGTGGAAGAATATGATAGGAAAGAGAAACAGATATCTGGAATAGCCAGATCTTACACACTTAACTGCTGGGGATCCCAGAAGATATAATTATGGGAGAGATCTGCAAGAATTGTAATACCCTGTTAACTCAAATCAATTGCTGGTGCACAAACTCTGACACATGCCTGCCCTTACTCACAGCTTCTAAAAGCCTCCCCCCAAAATTGTAAGTTTGAACAATGTCTCTTTACCTTCTTCAGGACAAATGAGAAAACCTGCGAGAAACATTTCCAGATGGTGGACATCCTCTCGCAGTCCAGATGTGGTGATCTACCAGATTACTACTGAGCAGCAAGTCACCTATCGCGCTATGCCTAACAAAGCTATGACTTTCTAAGTGAATGCAGGTGGAACTATTGCAGCACTGTGGAGTTCCCAGTTCCAGAGATCTATATTTATTTTTTTGGTGTGTTAAATACTGATGCAGCAAAACCACTTTTAGCTATGATTATACTGAGTCATGAAGTTTCACTGTAAAAATACGACATTAAAAAAGGAGACCAGCACTTGGAAATCTTTCAAGCATCTTAAAGATTGTTATTACACTTGTTATAACATAGGTGATTCCATCTCAATGCATAGTAGCTGTGAATAGGTAGGCAAATGGATATACTTTACAAGAAATTAAATGCACCATCGCTGTTTTCACATATCTAGAATATGCTGGTGGTTAAATGGAAATAAAATCTTTGCAGCAAGAGAAGCACATATACTTTTTTTAACAAGAAATTCATCTTGTTATTGCAAATGATCAGATATCACTGTTCAATTACGCATTTGTAAAGTATAAAGTCATCAAAAACCTTTCCTGATTCTTGGTGTTCAGCAACAGCTGTGAGATACATGACCACGAATAGAAATGAATGAGAGCTAAATCATGTGTTAATCATTTCCAGAACTAGGTCAAACATAAGCTCTCTTGATGCTTACAGACACAGCTGTCTGTCACGGTCATCCTCTTCAACTGTCATTAGACTGCAAGTGACGAACTAACAAGTTGCAGGAGCTGTGGTACCAAGCATCTATGTGAAAAGTGGTCTCAGTCACAGTTCCTGCCTTCTCAGCAGCAACAGTGAATTTCCAGTTTCTTCCTTGCCACAGAGCTGCAACGTTGGGTCACGGCGCTGTAGACAAAAAGTGACTGGTTATTACTGGTTTGGATAAAGCAGGGAGTGACTTGCCTGCTTGCCCAGAATACTTCTTTCTCTTACTTTTTCTTTTTTGAAGCCTGGATAAAATGCTCCCACTACATTCTATATGCTGGCTTCCATAGGGAAGATTGGATCTAGGGTTTCTCCAGTGACTGCTTTCTTTGCTTGCTTGCCCTGGTTCTTAAACTTGGTGTATGGTCTTCTTCCTTTTTAATGAGTTTCTTTTTCCTTTAAATCTGTGCAGCAGCAGCAGCACAGAAGAGTCTATGTTCTAAACAGGGCACCTGAACCATAACAAAGTCTGTGCTTACAACAGACCCCTGACAAAAATGTGATGGGCAGAGAGCTGGGTGAATTTTCAGATATGTGGAGTCCAGTGCTCACCTGTTTCTGTTGAACACTGGAACAACGATGCACTTCAGTGGAGTTGTAGCTGATGGCATTGATTGTAAATGACTATGGAAACAGAGCCTACCAATATGGAGAGCTTAAGTAATCATCTGGGCTAAGGAGGATTTAGGGATGAAATTTAAGTTTTAGAAGTTACTGCTGTAATTAAATATATGGATATATTCTGAATGAAATTAAGATACAAGCTGTTTAGCCAGACCAATGTTTGTAAAATGTTCATGTTTATGGCACTGTCATATGTGTGTTCAGAGGAATGGAAAGAAAACAGAACTTTCTGTTTCAAAGAAATGTTTAGATGTTGTTTAAAAGCCACAATGACTGCTTCAGAATATCTGCTGTCTAGACAAAAAGGTTGACGGCAGAGCAGCTCTTGCCACATCTGCACATGGCAACATTTTGGAAATGCAGGCAAAGAAATCTTACAGGTGAAAATTTCTTAAAGATTTCATCTTTTTACTCCCAGCTGATCTTGAATTTCTGTCAAGGTTTGGTTTTTTGGTTTTTTTTTTATGCCATTACTAGGCTAAACCAGAGGTATGCTTTTTTTCAGGGAAAATGGAACAAGTTGGAGAGAAAAAGCAAAGATCAAGCACAGAAACAAAACCAAGAAGGTGAATGAACCCTAGCAGGTGTACAGAAATCTCACCTATCTAGCACACAGCTTTGGAAAACAGGGAAAATGAAGCCAGTAAATGTCCGATGATATAACGAGAGACCCATGTCAGAGGCTGTTTGGTCAGTGTCTGAAACAACTGACTATGCACTCTTTTTCAAAGCTACAAGACGAATGTGAGATCATTACTGCTGTAGAAATATCAAGTACAGGCAGTCTGGTTCATACTTCATATACACTATGCATATTTTCTCTTAGCAGCGATCCACTGACCCAGATTTTGGTCAAAATACCAGTGTGAAAAACCAAGAATAATATTCCTACTCAAGAGAAAGGAATCACATTAAGGAAACATCTGTTTTCCTTATGTATGGGCGATTGCAAATCTACCATTCTACTCCTTCCTTTATTCCTACGCCTCTCTATCACTGAGTAGCTCAGACTTTTTTATAAAGCTAAAGAAGAGTGAACAAACTGGAAGAATAACAGTTGCTAATAGAAAATACATACGCTGGAATGAAATGAAGTGTCTGGACAAGGGATGACCACAGTGTTGTGCTGCAAACTTAAAAGGTGAAAAGGAAACTAAACCTGGCCTCACCTTCTTCTCACAACAGTACACAAGAAGCATGTCTTTCTAATTTACAAACACTTGTCCTCTTTAAAACCACTGTGGGGGAAGCATGCACAGACTGCATATGCAAAGTGACCCTTAGTTGCACCATGAGCAGAGAGATGGGAAGTAAAAGGTTGGGTTTTTGACATCATTAAATATCTCGACCCAAACAAAAACAACCTTAACATGCATTAGGCAGCATGAAGTAATGAAGGGTAAGAAAGAAGGTTCAGCTTGGGGTAATTCTAATCTAATTTATATGTGTAGTTAGCTGTTGTAATACTCTAAACTTGCATTTGCAGATGCAATCATGTCACACATACAATAGTGTCAGTGAATTAATATTTTTTTAACTAAATGTATTATATGTGGATTGTCAGTGTTTTTTCTTGAAGTGCCTGAGTGATATCTCAACAGCTTTCTGCACTTAGGAATTTCTTAACCAAAAATATTCTCAAAGGAAGCAGTTTAATGCAAACTCTCAATATGTCACATTTTGGCAGTGATTGCTTAATGCAGCAGTGCACTAATGAATTGCTCCACTGCATCCTCTGATCATGAATATGAATCGGAGCACTATAAACTGAACTCAATGTACTGACAAGTGACTGTATCTGATTGTGCCAGCAGCCAGATGATTTTCTCATTAATGAGCTGAACTATTAAAAGATGGCAGAATGTGAAGCCAAGACAGCTTTGCATTGTCTGAGCCTCTTTGCCAATATTTTCCCAGGCCTACCAGAAACCTTTGTAGATTTGTGAAAGAAAATTTAAAAGAAGAAAAAAGATGGTTTACAAATGGAGTTATGAAAATTGAAAGCTTTAAGGCTTCAAGGCTCCAATTCTGGGTTTGACCACATGGATGGGACTTGGAGTGCTTCTGCTTTAATATAGAGTAATCAAGATTTTAAAATTAAGAAATTAGGTGCCTTATCTGCTTTTCAGTCTCTTCTATTGTGAGTACAGGAGCCATGGCTACCAGTAAAAGACAGAGCTCCTCATCCTTCTAACTGACTCTAATATGAAGAACTTGTAAATTAATTAAATTGAGGACCATGGATTTATGAAATGCAGGTTACAAACACATCCTCTAGAATAATAGTCATCTGTTAGAAATCTTTTTTTTTTTTTAATTTTGATGCTTGCAGAGTCATACTCAGCATCAAGCAATGATATGTCCAACTCCATTACTGTTTACAAGCATCACCATTTTGCTTTGCAGTTTAAGGATGGCCGCATGTCAGCTGGAGACAACTTTGGCACAAGTCCAGAATGAAGCATCTAGATATGTTGCAGAGCCCCTAATGGTTCTGGACCATTGCTCCTAGAGAAGTGTGAAATGTGACATATTTAAAAAGAAAAATTAAAAAAAAAAAAAAAAGAAAGGAAGAAAAGAGAGAAAGAAAATAGTTGTTGCTGGAAAGCTACAGCATCACATTTGGACCAGAAAAGTGTAGAGTGAATCTGCGGCCAACACTGTAATAGCAATTCTGCCTCTAGAGGGCATTGCAAGCTAAATGTTTTCCCAGACAAGCTTTGAGAACATCTTGGATCAACCCAGAAGATAGATTCTTAAATTACCTAAATTAAGATATTTTTCTGTGTTTACAACATCAGCTATGTAGAAGCCAAAACAAAATTATTGGGCAGCAACACTGAAAGATCCTTAATCCACTGCGTAACAGCAGATAGTTTTGGTAAGAAAAGAAGTCACCAGATATTTTCTGATATCCCTGAAACCTCTCATGATGTGACACATTGTGAACAACCCTTAGCACATTGCTGTTCCATTTTAATGGCTTTTCCTGCATCCTTTTTATGAGTGCTGTGATCCTCACTGGTGGTTAAACCCAAAGACCATTGGTCATTAGCACAGAGGCTTTGAATCCTTAGAGCCTGACATGTAGGCCAGTATATTGGATACAGAAATAAATGACATTATCATTTGACTTTCTTGAGATCTATGATCTATACAAATTGCTGAGGTATTGGTGGATATCAAAGTATTAAGTTCCAGGCCTTTTACACATTAGGCAAAGGTATCTAAGTGACATACCAGAGAGACTCCGTTTGTGACCTGATATGAGAAGTTCTTCCCAGTAAGTGCTGCTTCCTGAAATGCATTTGATAAGCCTCTTCAGCCACTCATTATTAAAATACCCTACAGTATTTTTTTTCCTGCTGTACACTTAGACTAAATCAGTCCAAATCACAAAAACCATTTGTGTTTACATGGCTGAAATGCAAGGATCACACATGTCCCACTGCATGCTGACAACCACATTCTGTTACTGTGGAAAAGAGCAACCAGGTCGTTTTGGTATAGTTTGGCTAGATATGTTTTACTGGTCACATTTGTTCAACTGCAATTGGCTGAAATATATTTGATGAGGCAATTAGAGTAATTACACTTCATACAGCTTCTGATATTTATCTATTTCACTGGCATCACATTGATTCTTTTGGATTTTTAGATACTGATGTAAGTACATTACTACATGTTGTAGGCAACTACATTTCTGAGAGGCTACAAATCCACCAGACCCGTCAAGGTCCACAAGTCCATTTCAAATATTCAGAGTGCTTCCTTCCCTGCTGCCTCTACCTATACCCATTCTGTGTTAAATTTTGTACTGTGAGAATAGATTGTAGCATCCCCTAAAAGCCAGAACAATCTTCTCTAAAGTATACACCATTCAGTAGTGGAATGTTGTAAAACAAAGATTTTATTAATGAGGAAAACCTACAGTAAATGAAATATTAAAAATAGATTACTGAAATATATTACAAAGAGTAATTTGATAATTAAAAGTACAAGGAAAACTACATCAATAAGAAAGATAAACATGAGTAAACTAAAATCACTTAATCAGTGTTTATATTGATGGACAGTTACATGACATCATCAAAATTCTTACTCTCTCATTCACTATAATACTGGGGTGAATCAAAATATCAAAAATTTAACTTCAGCTGGCTTTAGATAAAAATTGTAACTTTGCTACATGCAAATGTTTTGTTCTACAAAGGAGCAAAATGAAACTTTCTCTGCCTGCCAGGCACATTCGCTTGCTTGCAACAGAGGGTTACCAAGTGGAAGCGGCTGTCTGTCCCAGAGTAGCAGAAATTAAGTCAACTCCAGGGCTAAAATTTGTCTTTTATCTCTTTTCCTATTCACTACATAGTTGCTAGCATTCCCTTCCAATTTTTTTTTTTTTTAATCATTCATGATGTCCGATTCCTTTACCTAATAAAAACCTACAGGTGTTCCCTGAGCTCTGTTTTGAATTCTGAGCTTCTTTTGTAATCAAGGGAGTCCAACACACTGAAGGTATCCCAAGACTGAGTTACTAAATTATTACTTGCTGTTCCTTTTAATAGTTTTCTCTATCAGCCTCATCCATATGCAGAAAAAAATGGTACAGGCAGTTTCTCTAGTTCACTCTCACAAATCCAGGACTGTGCAGCACCTGTATGGGAGTTAAAACTAAAAATAAAAGTTGAGAGACACCTACAGTTTCATAGATTTATTTGCTTTCATATTTAAAAATACCTTCAAGTTCATCTTCTGTTAACTACTTCTGTTAATATCAGTTTGAGAAAGCAATAAAAACAACGTGAAGTCTCTATATAACGGAAGAATTGTTAAGGTCCCAGTAGAGTAATTATCACATGTACAGAATGAGTGCTGATCATATTTACTGAGAAAGGAAAGGATTCTGGGATTACAGTGAGGCCACACAAAACAGTTTGGAAGTTAAATGCCCATGAATGACATAAATTCTATGTGAACACCAGTTAAAGGAAAGTATTGGATTCTTTATGAAATATAATTGGCAAAAGAACCCCTCGCCCAAACTTGACAGGTAATACGGTACTACTTCATTAATTTGTGGATGTTTATTTAGCTAATAAAATGAACAGACTTTTTTTTTTTTCTAAGAAGGTTCTGGGAAGTAGCTAGCCACTAGCAAACAAAAAAAGTGTTGTCTTTTTTTCTTAAGCAGAGGAAAAGTGTGTATATATCAAACAATTAAAACGAGAAGTCTTGGTTTTAACCTCCAGCTGTGCTGCAGACCTTTAGCTATGAGCACTGCCACCAGCGCAGTGCTGGTCTGCGTGGTGGGCTTTGTTTTGTCCCAGGGTCAGAGATACTGAAAGGAAGAAAGAGAAAGAAAAGATTAGTCTGATAAAGGTATTGCCATTTCTAATCGGACTGATGGGAAACTGTGGTATGGAGTTAAAGAGGCAACACGGGGTGAATTACTGTGATGAACTACCTTAAAGCTCAAGCAATCAAATTGATAGCTCTCACATATAAGAATCACTGTGGCCTCTTCATTCATCAACATTTTTGCACAAGTGTCTCCTGTTCAATCCCTTCCACCAACTACTACAGCACTCATCAGATTAACTTGTACTGGGGAGACTCGGACACTGAGGTGGCTTCTTCTTGCTTCCCAGAGTTAATTTCTCATTGGCATAGAGAAGAACAAACTTTTCAAAGATTTAAAATTACAAACTCCAAAAAGGAACAACACTATAGCTCATAACCTACTGTAATGGCATTGAAAATGCTTTTGTTTGTGTGTATGATTGCAGTAAAACTTTTCCCCATGGGCTGACAGCTGAAAACCTGCTGCTGAGGTGACGTTTGTGCCTCCTAGCTCAAGAAGTATTCGTGGAAGCAGACATCTGATGGAGGTTTTCTCCACATTTGTAGAGGACAGAAGAATCACATACCAAAATTCAGTAACTGATTTGAATATTATAAACAGATACATTCGATTCAAATACAGTCAATGATAGGAAAAGCACATGTATCCCAGAAAACTTGGCATAAAACTTCTGCAAAAATTCATTCACGTAACTTTAAGAATGAATTTATGATTTGCTCTTAAGAAATGCTGAAGTCTTCCCACAATGTTGAATTCTTTGATTCTTTTGAAGTTAATGGGCTCTGAGGATGCTCACTGTTTTGCAGGACTGCATGCAAGTGAACACAGTAAACAAATATCAGTTTTGTGTGGTCAGATGCTTTCCTCTTTACCAAGATGCCAAGCATCACACAATTTGCCTTCCCACATGTCAGGCAATTTAACACAGCATTAGGAATAAATACACTACTAGCTATCAATAAAGATCAATAAAGAAAATTATGTGTATATATATACGTGTATATAGAAAAACTGATCATATCATAATGTATATATGTTTTTAAAACTTTATTTTTTTTACCCACTATCCTGTCCTTCTGAAGGGATGGATCAGTATCCAGAAAAGATGTATACTAACACTGACAATATAAACAACAATGATGCATTTTAGCTGTGAGAAAAAACCAAGATGTAACTTGTAAAGCTTTTTCTTTTTTTAGTGTTAACCTCACTGAGAAATCTGAATAAAGAAAAGGTGATTTCAAGTCTTTTACTTCAGTACTCAGATTTTGTATCCTTAAGGATTTACATTAAATACAATACAGTACTTTCAGAAATATTTTTCCCAGGATAATGCTTTTTTTTTCTGCAAGACCACAGGGTTTTTTTGTTTTTTGTTGTTGAAAGCTGTATTGCTTAAAGATCAAGCAAATCAATTAACACTACTTCAGACATATTATAACATCACTTTACAGAAAGAGTGCTTTATGGGACATTCAATCAACACACTGCTGTGCACTTGCTGAAATACATTTATTGATTACTTATCGGATGCTTATATTGCATAGGTTACAGGACTGTTACACGATTTGCCCAGTTCTGGAATAAGTTTTTCCGAACTTTTCGAAGAGAACAATTGATGGTAACACTGTTTGAAAGTCCTAAAGAAATAAGAGAGACAAAAGACATGTTAAGGTTGGCTTTTGTGGTTTTACCTATTTCTTTTAAGGTGTTTTACAGCTCTAGATAATGTCTTCTAGCTAAATATCATTGATATCAGTTAGAATGTAAACTATGCAAAAGATTATATATAAAACATACATTATTATATTATATGTACATTACTTTGAAGAAAAGCACAAGAATTTAATTATTTAATTGTAAGTAAATATGTATTTCAAGTTCTAAGCAACTATAGGCACTGCAAACATTTCCAGCTCCAAAACCAGGATTTTATATTTTTTTGCAAATCATGGTATACAAAATTATCATCTCCTCCCTAGCAAACAGGTCAGTTAAAGACATCAAGATATCTTTGCAATATTTTAACTTTAGTACCCTGTTTAATATTAAAACATGGATATAAAACTACTCCATGAGAAACGGTAAATAAAAATATTAATATATATATATAAAATAAATATTAGTGGGAACAACAAATTAATTAGGAGTTCCGGTACAAAAAAATACAGGGTGATTCCTGAACATGTTTTTCCAGGAAAAGTTCTTGGTTATTGCAATCATTTTTTTAAAAACAGAAATGCTTACAAGTCTAAGTTGAATAAGAGAAATGCAAGTGAACCTGTGCCTTAAGAGTACAACATTAATGCTGCCAACAAACAAGGAAGTAAAATAAGCTAAGTATTCTGAACTGTACTTTGTTTTAGCTACATACTAATACGTACTCACGGGAAATGATTAGCAAGTCCGTGGTGTTTAAGATCAAGGTTTTAAAGCATTTTAATAAAATTATTTTCTTTGACCCTGAAATATCTGGAATAGTATCAGCAATGCAAAATATTTGTTTTGCATTTAAATAGTTTTCCCTTTCTGAAACTAACATGCCACAGATGAATTATCAGCTTTCCAGAATCTGGTTATCAGTTTTAAGAAAGAAGGTGGTCTGGACATATTCTATTGTTTTTTATTGTTAAGATGATGCTCTGTGAAAGAGCTTGGAAATGCAATGTCTTCATAAAATGTCTGAGGCCATGAGCTAATTTTTTACCTTTTCAACTCATTTTCCAATTTGAAAGTTTGGTTTTCTCTCAAAAATAGAATGAAAACTTTTGTTGTTGTTGTTGTTGTTGTTGTTGTTGTTAAGTGATATGAAGCAGAATTATCACTTCCTGGATAATTAAGATTTAGCTACTTCACAGACCACAGTTCAGCTGAATCTCCATAAAAAGACAGAGCAACTATGACTTCTGGTAAGCTTCACACAAGCATGGATGTGGCCACCCAGGTTGGGTGTGCACTATGTATTGCCAAACTGTGATCATGTAATTTCTTACATCTCACATTTCAAGTTATTTGGTATGATTCCTCCAACATTCCAGTGCATAAATCTTAAAATATCAAGGAACATACATATACATTTGAAATTAAATGTGGTGTGTCTACTGCCCCATTCTTCACTATTCACAAGATTTAATTTTTAATGTTTCTCTGTGCCTCATACTGACCAATTTCTTGCCCAACAGAAATATTTCCATATTATACTTTAAGTACTGCAAAGTGTTTTAATTTTCATCCTGTGTCTGGCATCACAAGCACCTTCTTACTGCAGGAAAAGTTGCCCATACAATTGTTATAATAAATATTATAACTCCAGGATAACTGCAAATAGCTTCCTTCTAAAGTGAATCTAGTTATATTTAATTCAGCAAATTCACCAGGCTAATGTTGTTCATGGCGATGGAAAAAATCCCCAGCTCTAGTTGCCAAGAAAGCAAACAGATAATACAGCTATGATTTTGGAATAAGCAGTAATTCAGAGCAGAATACAGTATCCTTTATTTTGGAAACAGGGAATATATTTTTATTTATACGCAGGGCAGCTCGGATATAGTTTAACAAAAAAATGCAGTGAGCTTGGGGTGAGACGGGGGAACCAGTAAAAGGTGGACATCCTCCCACATCAGGATAAAATCAGGGATGGTAAGTCTGAGCACTGAAGAAGTCTTCATTTGCTGGAGCAGACAGCTTTTGCTATTAGGATGCCTGGCCAAACAAAAACAATTGGCTGCCAAAATTAGCTCCTTGGGACGATTTAGGAGCCTTTGAAGTGAACAGTTTTTTGAGCTGGAACTAAGCCCAGGTCCAGCTTCAAACTCATATCAAAATGACAAAGAGGAAATTTTCTGTGCCACACGCCCCCTCGGTGTAAGATTACTTTGGTTTGGCAGCTGTACTGTTTATCTTGTTATTTAAAGCTATTTCACTAGATACTCACAACTGAGCATTTAAACAACTGGCTCTGATTATGACGACAGCAGTTATGTTTGACCACATTTAGGAAACATCACACAGTCGATGGATAAATAGAAGTTTTGCTGGCTTTGCAGTTAGACTAATTAAACAAGGTTAGAATGCATGCTAGATAAATGTCACAAAATAGGCATATAAAATATAAATATAGCTTTAGGAAAAGAACCCCAGCAGTTTCTGGATTTGAAGACACAATTTTTAATCAGGTTTCAACAGTGTGAGAGAAGGAAGGCCTGAAAATCACACCTGGTCTTGCAAGATCTACTTCAGAGCCCCAAAGAGAGCCTACCCCACTGCATCATCACTGCAGCACAAAGGCAAAGGAATTGAAAGCCAGGATGTCATGTCTATCTAATTTGATGGTGAAACAGAGGTTCAAGTCCTGCAGGAAAGCACTGAAATGCACTGCTGGTTGATGCTGGTAGACGGATATAACAAGTCCTGCCAAGATATCTGCGTTTAAGCTGATGGCTGCATCATATACAAGTTAGAAAGTTACATAGATAGTGCTTTAGAAGCTGCAAGAACAAAAGTCATGAGCAGAGAAAAACAGACTGCTTCAAAATTATTTTTATCATCAGTCCCTCATTGTTGGTAGGCCAGAATGAATTAACTTATAAGGAGGAATTCCCACGTATTGGTGAGACTGACCCTGCGATTTTGCAGTCTCAGGACCATAGGAGCATTTTATGGATTTTTTTTCCACAATGCATTCTTAAATCATGCCATATAATTGTCAGCACCAGTGACCTGTAATTCTCAGGACCAAGACCTATTTTTAAATTCCAAAGCAAAGTTAATGTAACACTTCCTTTGTAAACTTGTCAAGCTTTGGCTCCTTTCACTCTAGTAAATTGTAAGTGACTCAAGTTGAACTGGCAGAGTTTAACAAGACCTATGAACCCTTTCGATGTATTTGCCTACTTGGCTGTCATATGTGCTCATCAGTTCTAAACAGCGGAGTAGAAAAAGGTGACGTAAAGCCACCAAACGTTTGTCTCAATCAGCACACTCTGATGTCATAGATTGGACTTGCCAAATGCTCACATAGATTCTCTTTGGAATGTTATTATTAAAGAAAAGTCTAAAGAGATTTTACATCTGAGTATGCAGGCATACATAAATACAGACCATGTACAAATAACATTGGCAAAACAACCAGACCGTGTAGGCCTACCTATCAGCTTGAAGGCATTTGGAAATGCATTCCTTCACATTCTAGTGCTAAACTTGCCCTAACAGTGGTTCTTTCCAAACAATTTTGAGAGTACTGTACAATTTCCATAATATAAAAATGCATTTTGGAGTGAGACAGGAATAACCATGAAATACCTTTTTGGAAAGTTAATGAAGTTAAAAGCCAGATGCTTCACACCAAAGCAAGAGCAGGCAAACAGCAGTGGCATATCTACTTACAAATTTTAAGGTCAGAACATACAATTATGACCATTTATTCTCAGCTCCTGCATACACACTTCAGGTAATTTCCTACAGCGCATCTATCAAGTCATCAATAATTATTACTAAACATGAAAAACTTGGAACAATAAGCTTACAATACATTTATGATATCTGATTTACAGCTTTGCATAGTCCTTCACCATCATGACAAAGTTTCATTTTGTTGCTTAGACTGAGATGTGGTTGCATAAATGGACATCAAAGTTGCCTTAGGTTGTATGAATGCAGAATTCCTTCTGCAGGAGAAGGACCATGTGAAGATGTTTCAAAGACTAACTGTACAGGCTCTCTAATGAAAAGTATCTGAGTGATTCAGAGTACCGAGTCCTCTTCTGAGCTGATGTAACAGTACTGAAGACAATGTGTAATTGCACCATGTCAAGCATGAAACCATGTGCTATGCAAAAGGCAACCCAATCCACAGAAGGTCTGGATCTCAGAAAACCTCTTTTGTAGTGTTGGAATTTTAGCTGTGGAGAAGAGTCAAGGCAGAAGGAATAACCAAAAAGTGGTGCTAGAAGCCAAATTCTATCTTCATGTTATTGAACAGTGAAAATGGGGAACAGATCTCAATTTTGCTTGAAATCAACATCCACGGGTGCACATCAAGAGCATAGGAAATGCAGTGGGAAGTCCTGTATAAATGCCCATGCAGTAGTTATGTCCTCCGTGTAGGGTAAGCCAACCGATCAATCTTGTTTACCCCACAAGGCTGGGCCAGACCTCATGTGCACACCTTTGAAAACCAGGCAGTACCGCCAAGTGCCACTGTACAGCCCTAGCCCACAACCCCCTCTGTTTAATACTGAGTGGTCATATTTAAGCATTCCCTATGATCCTAAGGCTTGTAGTACTAAAATTCAAGTTTTAAATTGAGCTGTCATAGTAAGCCTCTTGACCTATTAATAGCCACAGAGGTCTCTAACAAGGAAGCAAACCAGAAATGGCAAGCTGTTACACAAGTAAAATGTTGATCCAGCTAACTTTTATCCTTAGCAAATTTATCAATACTGGTTAACAATACTTCCAACTAGTACAGGGCCTTCTGACATGACAAAATGAGTATAACAACCCATTCTGTCAATACAACACAAATGTCATTTCAAGTGCTCAAAACCCACTAAGCTACCCTAAAAAAGATTGATTTATCTGCTCCAGTGTTTCTTTGGGGCAAACTTTTCTCACAACTGAAACCAATTAGTGGGCCTGGCACTTGTAGTGCAGAATGTAGGTCAGCATCAAGTAATAAAAAAGTATTGACTTTTCTCTGTCTGTAAGCAGCATGAAAGGGGTGCCATGGCCTTGTCGTATATGAAAAGAGCTCCATTAATTTCACTTATTTCAACCAGGGCTGTCAAATACTAATGCTTCTATTGCACTTTTCACACAAAGAACATTGACACCAATCCTGGCCCCAGTGAAACAAGTATACAGTATTTCAGTCAGTGAAAGGGGTACTATAATTTTAAATTCCCTGTTGTACATTTAGTCTCTTTAAGCAGCACTGCTCATAAGACCTATCAAGAGATACGAGCTGGGACATTAATAACGGCTACACACTTCTTCCCATGGGCAACAGAACCTATTTCTTGGGCATAGCTTCAACAGCTAATTAGCCATAAAGTTCAGGAGACAGTTGTTCGGTGTAACTCTGTTTTTGTGGCTGGTGGGCACAGACTGCCGACTTTGCTTTCCGCTGCGGAGAAATATCCAAAAAACAAGGAATGGGTCTTCTGTGACTTAAGGCTATAAAATTGAAAAGCTGATGTGTTAACCAATTGGGTCAACTAGCCCCTTCAAATAAGAGATAATAACAAAAGCCTGGATCACGCCTTAGGGACCGGATCTCACTGCGTCAGCGCAGAGGGATTGACTTCCAGGGAAAAGCATGTCTAATCGGAGTTCCCTGTGCTACAGTGGACAAGTGACCACTCCTGTGCCGAAGGGGTGGAATTACACCTTTCCCTATTCAGCTTGCCAGAGTAGTGCAGAGGAGGAGAGTAAGGAGCCATTATCTATTTCCTCCTTTGACTGCCCACTGCTGCTACCAATTCTAAACCCTCCCGGTTTTGTTCTTTTGGGTAAGTGCAATGAAAAAACTGTGCTTCCACAAGGACTTTATGAGCTTCTCCATACTGTGGATCGACACAGTGGTGGTCAAACTGACCTAAATTTTTACAATTCTGTTTCCCTCTAATCTCTGCACTCTCCCTTCTAAACTGCCTGCTATTTTTTTTGTAAGTGAAGTTCATGGTTTTTCTTGACAAGCTTGAGGGCTCTGAGTGTGATGTCTAACCCATTCCCTAATTACCTCCTGCAAATGCAAACATCATCAACAACAATAAAACCCTTTGATTTAAAAAGACTGGGTGACTATGGTAGAAGGCAATTTTCTACTTGCTTTAATGACTTCATAAGTGCAAATCTTACCCTTTGAATTAACTTGCTATTAGATCTTAAAATAAAATGATATTGTATAGCCATCATAAAAGGCAATTTTATAACCTTCTGTATTATGCTTACATCAGGCAAGTTTTTTCTACTTGTTAGATTTTGTTGACATTATGATAATGTGTTGTAAAAAAAAAATCAGGAAATTATGTTCACAGTAGGAAATCTAACAACGCTGTTTTAATATCCTGTCTTCCAAATAGAAAGAGAAAACTTTAATTGCTCTATAATTTATGCAACAAACATTTCATTACTATTAAACTTAAATTTTCACGGAGATTTATAACTATCACTGGCTCTCACACATTTCATCCTCTGGAATTATAAAAGAGAAAACCCAATTCAAACAGCACTTGCCAGATATTATGAAATATTTCTAATTACAGTTCATGAATTTGAAAAACCACTGATCTGATAATCACATAGGTTGAGATACTTCCTGTGTGATGTGCCCGGTACAAACAGCACCACAGTGCATGCTCCTCTGTGACAGCCCAACACGGAAATTATAACTCTATTCCTCCTTTTCTCTAATATTCTGAGAAGGAAGTGTTCTGCAGCTAACCTGCGCTCACTGAAGTTTGCTGCCTTAGCTCAGCAACAAAGATGTGCTAATTTGTGCTTTGGAGATAACTGGAGATAACTGTCTAACAGAAGCCAAGCTTGAAAACTTCTTGTCCTCATCTGCAAAAGGTGGGAGAGGGTGTGTTCTATGCTTGAAAAGAGCCTATTTCTGCTCCTGCGTGGTTAGAAGCAGTTTGGAAAAAGGAACAAATGCAAAGGAACACCGTACCCTTCCATAGCTGTACAAAATAAGCTGTGACATGACAGAAAGTAATGATGCTTTTGAGAATGCAATAGTTTGAGCCATTGTACAAGGGAAGCACAAACGTTTCTAAACAAGTCAGATATTTTGCCATGGTTGTGTTCATTAAGGATTACAGATGTGTCAGCCCTCACAGTGCTTTCTCACAAGCAAAGGCAAATTGGCTTTGATGGAAGTTTTGTGTAAGGAAGGACAAAGGAAAAAAGGGGAAAGATTTGGTCCAGCGCATTACTTTTTCTCGTAAGTATTGCCTCTCCGAAATTAACCTGAGATCATATGTAATATAATGAGCAATGAAGATTTGTGGTCCAAATTTGCATTTGTTACATTTACTTAGTAGCCCACAGTTGTGGTTGCCCAAGGGGAAGAAGGGGTGGAATTCCCAGCTGTACCCTCCATTTATTGATGATCTGCGAACCAGACACTGTCTGGTCCTTCCTCCCAAACATGTACTAGCTTTGCAATGCTTTAAAAAGAAATATATTCTCCTTTATAAATAACTGTTCAGATAACGATTTTGTTTAGGTGAATAGACCTAATCCTCTGAAGAAGAATAAATCACCTTTATGTTGACACTTTTTAAGATACTTTTAGGCATATTCAGAGCCAGTATCAATATTAAAAGTATAGTTTTCCACACAGAAAGTTTACAGTGCATGCTGCACCATACTTCAGTCAACGCTATGAAACAGCAGCACCCAAATTCTGTTCTGTATTTGTATTTGAACCAAAACTGCCAAATATAATATTTTTTTTCAACTAATGTAGCCTATTTTTACAAGTAAATTAAATTAAGAAACCATTGTGAATTTCTCTGCATGCTATTTCATACTTGGATACCCTTGAACTTTACTGAATCTGGGCTGAAAAACAAATGTGCCAATGAAATATGTAGGTAGGCATTCGGAATCCCGAGAGGTGTTTATTTGTCACTGTCATGAAAATGTCTATTTCTTGCAGGGTATTTCCACAAAATATTTTTGAAAAGGGGAGTAGATGTCCATCTTAAT
This sequence comes from Hypotaenidia okinawae, assembly GCA_027925045.1. Lineage (NCBI taxonomy): Eukaryota > Metazoa > Chordata > Aves > Gruiformes > Rallidae > Hypotaenidia > Hypotaenidia okinawae. The sequence continues at coordinate 22,060,719 of BSDF01000003.1, forward strand.
TCATTTAACATGTAGAAATAACATTGTCAACTGTGAAAACACACTGATGAGTAATACATAACCCTTTCGTGAAATTATTAAATATGAGGTAGAACTATGCCTAACACTACAGTCCTGTGCACAGAAAAATGTAGTTTTAAAAGCATCTGATGAAAAAGTAAAAGATGCATTTTTATCACAGTGCTTGTATTTTTAAACCTACTCCTCCTGTCCATCACACACTCTCTGCTAGCAACAGGACTTGTATTAGAAAATAATGCACTTAGGGATAAGTACCTTGACTTATGCCATTTATAAGCTGCCCCTTTCATTGTCTAATCTGTTCAACCACTACATTCTCTTTCCAGCTGAAAATAAGCCAGTGCCGAGCACTGACTGCCAAGACAAACTCAGAACCACTTTTAACCTGCTGGATTAAAGCCAGAAAAATGTTTAATCTGCCAAGATCAAGTTGCAACTATCTCTAACTTGCCAAAATAATGCCACTAGGTGTTAAGGAGGAAAAATTCTGAGTTGAAACCCTGAAGTGAAAATATTTTTTATCTCATCAGGTTAAGTTGTATCTGTTTGGAAAAAAGTTGTATTCATTTAGAATCAATTAAAAAAAAAAACCCCACCACACATTGATTGCACTTTATTTGGCATCTGCATCAAAAACAATACTCCAGTTAGATTTCATCTGGTTTGACATTGTTCTGGATGATGCTTTCAAACCTGATTGCTTTCTGTGATGAAATGGCTTCCTCTGCAGTTTGAAGGAGACCAAGGGATGCTGTCTAGCTGAGCTTTAGCAAGGCTTTCAACATAAGCTCCCAGAGAATCCTTTTAACCAAGTTGCTAAATTATAGCCTGGATGTGCAGACTAGTAAATGTAAATAGCTGTCTGGAGTATCAGGTTCAAAGGGTAGCAACAAATGGTTTGTACTCTAACTGGAACCTAGGTACAAATGTATTTCCTCAGGTGCTATCTTGGGACATATCTTGTTTAATATCTTCATTGGTGACCTGGAGGTGGAGATGGAACGCGCTTTTATCAAGTTCACAGACAGCACCAAACCAATGGGTGCCACCAATATCCCTGAGGGTGATGTAGACAGGCTAGAGGAATGGCCTGACAGAACCTCACAAAATGCAGTACAGACAAATGCACCTGGCACAGACTGACTCCAGGAACAAAGGCTGGAGGCTGACAACCAGAGTAGCAGCTCTGCAGAAGAGGATCTGGGGGTCCTGGTGGGCAGCTAGCTAAACATGAGCCAGCAATGCGCCCTAGCCATGATGAAAGCAAAAACCAGCTTTCCTGTTATGTAAATATAAGCTGTCTTCATTGATATGAGCAAGCAGGAAAAGGCCTGTCTCATTTTGCAGGCAGCTTTGCAGACTAGAAAAACTACTCATCTCCTACCCTGTGTTCACAAATGCTCTCATTAATCAATGAAACTGGAACAATAGCTCTCAGCCTAAGACCTATTGCTATTTTTTTCTGTCTGTGTTTATTCAAATATGATAACGTATCATCTTTAAGTGTCACGTTTTTCTTCATTTTTCAATGGCACCTTTTCTTCTGTGTAAATCCACCAGTTCTTTCATACAGTTTGTGATCAGCATCAGCAACACTGATTACTCACTCAGCTGCCACAGATTTGTTTGGGCATTGACATGAAGGTATTTCTGTCAAACTGCTGCTGGTTAAAAAACTTCAGGGAGAGGGAAAGTTGATGTTTATAGCCAAACAGTATTTCAGATTCAATAGTGTTCAGAAAAATGAAATGGATTACACATATTAGCACAAATTTAAAAAAAACCCCACAGGCTGTTCAACACTTCAAAAACTAAAATCAGCTGCCTTGGTTCTGATATGAACACACGTTATATAGACTAAATATAACAATTTGTGTAAACATATTCTGTAGTAGTGCATAAGCAAAAGTTTATTTCATTTTTTTTCAGCTGGATAACTTCCAAACTAAATTCTGTGCTCTGTTGTCCATGATGAGGAAGGAATTTAGCCTTAGACTTTCTTTAACGTCTCTGCCTTTAATGTCTATGCACAACTTTCAATGTATAGCTGAGTACTATTGAACCTTTTAAATGAACAGGAACTAGGAACTTTTATAATGTTTTATATGCTAATTTATTCATTGACAGTGTAGTAGCAATATAAGTTATACTGTAAAGTTTCCAGTACTTCTCTGAGGACATTGGACTTGACCTGAAGTGTGGAAATTCTTTAAATAGCAACACATTTTGGTCTTTCTCCTTCCAATGGCTTGGGCATCTGCAAAAACTACAAATCATGCCAAAGTCTTTGAGTGATATATGGAGGACCACAACCCACTAGGAAATAAGCTAAGACCAACTCATTCATTTAGGTCCTTCAGTGGGATTTGAACCATCCAGCCCACAAACCATGTCTCATGAGATTGCAGTATACGTTCAGCCCACAGTAATAATGATTCATATACATATATGTGTATATGCTTTATTGCTACCTTTAGCTGGATTAAAAGCAATATATCAAATTTTATATTTCTGCTTCTTTTATTAGCTTTCTAGCACTTGATCAGCTGATAGAGGCAATAATGAAATGTTTTTTTATAAACTGGAGTTTTTAAGTCCCGTCCTGAGAATGTAATATTTCAAAAAATAGCCTAAGCTTTGGGGAAAAAACCAATTACAGAAACAGCATTAAAAATGCCAAGCACTGGGCAGAAGCAATTCTGGATCAGTTTAAAAAAGTGATTGATGAAACTCTAATCTGAGCTGAAGGAACAGTTTCACGACAAGCTGTGACCATTCCACACACTTCATTAGCTGCCATAATTAGCCTGGTGTTTCAATTTGTTAGAACTGGTGGGGACAATTTTACTCAGAATGCAAACATCAAAAAACAGGGTGCCTCAGACTTCAGAAGAGGCTGATGAGAAGCTTTTCTAGTCTCTGTTAACTAAAAGATTAATTACAGCTGATGGGAGGCTGTACTCTGATTGTCACTCTGTCTATGTGCATTACTTTTAGCATTAGAAGAAAGACATGGTTGACACTGCACTGCTCAATCAAGCATCTTCGTATTAGTGCACAAAGTCTCTCAATGCACAATGTTTTCATTGTTTCTCTTTCTTTTTATTTTTTCTCCTAAATTTTTCCCCCTCATACCCATAAAGTTATACTTTAAAAGAGCAGAGTATTCAATTGCTAATGATAAGCGCTTACCACCTTTGCTGTCATTCCTTCATGCAACTACAGGTGAGAGATTCTAACACGTCTCAAAGTGACTGGCTGGGAATATTATTAGTTCCTATTATCACAGTCAAAATTTGAATTCTTACTCAAATAGTCTCCTTATGGAAAACTAATACAATACAGTTGTGAAACGAATACTGTGTGCATCACAGTCTTATCCCCTTCAGGTGTTTATTACCACTGTACATTAACTCATCAAAGCTTCTAAGATTTTTTAAATGGAAGTGAAGTCTGAATTTAAAGTGCAAACAGTATTCCTCAATAATTCCATGGCTTTCATTCTAAATATTCACACACGTTAATACACCTATGCATAAATAACTCCTTATGCAGATGTGCCTTTCTATTTCTCAGCATATTTTTTTGCTGAAATTGGCAAAAAATTTAAGATAAGAAAGAATATAGTTCTTAGCTCTATCAAGGTGGAACATCCTGGGTTTATAAAGGGAATGTTGAAACCAGCAGTTCATTGCATTAAATGAACAAACACTGAAGTGTATTCCAGTGTAAATATCATATTCCTATTTAAAATGGAGGCAATGAGTTCAGAGTTCATTCAGGACATTCAGAAGAAGTAGCTACTTATGTCAAACCATTAAGGCAAGAACCAGTTTGTATTACTTACAGTATATCTTTCACCTCAATGTAAGTGCACAGCTTACTGTGATTCTTCCTATTCAGGGAATGTAGATTACTCTAAAATCCATTTACTGCTCTCAAGTCCTACTGCTCTGAGAATAATCTGCTCTTGCTCTCTGTAGAGACCATTGAAACAACAGAAACTAGCAGACTTTCTCTCAGCTTGGACATATACCTGGCATAACCTCTTAGAATCCATCCAGAACAGCTATAGGTATTATTAACATGACAAATGACACAACTATTCAATTCTAATGGGTCAGTGTAGCAAAATATGTCATTCAGACATAATTTTAAGATGAAACATTCTGTAGTCCTAAACGTATCTGTTGCAAGAAGTTATCAGAGTATGTGCTCCTAAGCACAATTCATAAACTCATTAGCAACATGCATCTAAAGAGATTAAAAAATCCACCCAATGTCTATTTTTTCAGACTGTGAAAAGTTTTCTGTTACTTTCATTTCAACTCTATTCAACCAGAACAAATAAGGTCTAGCTGGTTATTACCAAATAATAAGTAGTTTGCTATTGCAGATATGTTCCACAAAGGATTTTAAGTGACTTCAAAATGTAGCCTTTTAAATTCAATCCTGTGGCAAATTGAATTTGTTTTGCAGATATGTTTTGGCAGATACATAAACAAATCTACTTATTTCCGAGAATGCTGAACTGCTTATTTAAAACAGTCATTAAAAGGCAAAGCCAAGCACTTTCCAGTTTAGTGTGAGGATTTTTGATTCTAAGAAACAAAATAGTATCCAAATACTGAACAACTAAAAACAGTATAAATAAAAGATATTAGGTGTAACTTCAAACTCTACTGTTTCCAGCTCAACTTTTTCTTTTTCCTTTTTTTTTTTTTTTTTGGGGGGGGGACACACATTAAAAGCTCTGCCACAAATTACTAGAATGAACTCTAAGCGTGTACTGAGGGAATTGGTCAAGATACTCTCTTTCTAAAAGGGTTCTGATTAAACAAGTGGCTTTAAAATTTTTAAGCAATGTGTACAATGGGAATTATTTAGAAAGTTAAAATGTACATATATCTTCCTGAAAGAAATATTGGTTAAAGTTAGCTCTTACTAAAAAGTACGATTTTCTTTCATGCCTCTAACATACAAGTTACATTATTAAATGAGGAAGGTAGGAAAAGCAAGACATCTATCATCCAACAGACAAATGACACAGGATTGCTAGTTAGACAGTATAATAAGTACCATCTAATTTTCTCTTTCGAATCAATTTATTCTTCAAAGCCTTGGATCATCATCAAGGGACTGCATTCTCCCGTTGAGAAATTACAGAACTGAAAATCAGGTTTTATAAAATATTCAACTAGTTGCTGAGAAACCCTTACATATAACCACTAGAATGGTTTTGATTAGAAGAGTAGTGACAGAACCTTTTCTTATGCAAATAACTGAATGGTTTGATTCTTCTCAGTCACTACTTTATAGTGTTCCTTCAAAATCAGATCCTGTAACTCATCAGTAACCTTCACCAGAAAGTTTTTCCAGCCTTTCTTTTCAGCCTTCCAGTTATCCACAGATTTGTTTCTGCATTTAGTTAAACAGTAGCCAGAGATACATTTTGTATGTTTTAATCTGCTTCACAGTGTTTACCTTCCTTCTACACCTAAGAAAGTAATTTGAAAAATCACTGATAGTTAATAATTATTGGCATTACATATATCAAGAGGTGTTTTTCAAAGGCAGCCCAGCAGTGGTGACCTTAAGGTTTTTCTCGGAGACAATCTACAGCTCAAGAACTTTTCCAGTGGGAGTTCTGAAAGTGATCTGCATAACAAAATGTGTTTCTGTAAATGTGACACAGTCATTGAGTAAGGAATCTGGAAAGATCATTATGTCAACAGTCAAAAGTTGAAATTGTCATTTTCTTTCCTGGAAGACTGAATGGGTGCATCTCATAATGAGAGCTATTCCATTCTAGTTCTGTGAATGAGAGGTAATGCCTGGTGTTCCCACTGTTGGATATAACCTACTTTTCTTTCTCAGTAGTACATTATGACATTTACTAAAAAAGCAAAAGTAGAAGTTGCAAAAGTGACTTTAAGCCATTTTTTGTTGGCCAGTTTTCAGACCACTTGCTTATTAAAGCTGATCTATGATATTAAATTGGACAACTGCTCTTTTTTTGTGCTACCTAACCAGTACCTAAGCTCCAAGGAGCTCACAGCTCTGAAGGGGAATGATGCTGTGGGAATCACCCTACGTGGAGGCAGGAATTACTCTAGTTGGTTTTTGACATGAAGATACAGCAGCATTCTGATTCACAGTGGTTGTTTGAGAGCAGAAAATACGTGCTACAGAGTATTCTTTTCATGAATATTACAGGATGTATCATTGCAGGACCAGATTCTTGGGTTTAAATTATTTGGTTTGGTGCAGGACTCAGGATAGGAAGAAAAGAGACAGAAAAATCAGCCTTATCTTGGAAACAGATAGTTGATAACTCACACTAAGGGTCTTTTTAGACCATCTGAATAGATACATCAAGTCATGCCAGCAGCAATAATCATACAGGAGCCATGTCATTGGCCAGGGATTGCTGGAGTGCAACACACTTTGGCAACATTCCTTATTATTCCTGACATGGCTCATGAGGAAACTGGTAGTATAGCAAGCAAACTCTTACAGATGATCTAATAATTCCTGTACAATAGAGTCACTTCTGGCTGCCACATTATGTCAACTCTGCATTGCCTAGGAAAACACATTGCAGTTGGATTGGGTAACTGAGAATCTGATATTCTAAACATATGCTAGCTCTTCTCATTGTATATTAGTAACTTCTGTCACAAAGCATACTAGTAAATATGGCCTTCAAAGTTTTAATACATGTAATAAGGCTGAGAGTATGGGTACACATTAATTAGTTGATAACACACCGTATTAGAATATATTCTTGTGTCATATTTTTCCCCAATTAAAATTGTCATGTAGTAACAATCTGAGAGAGAAAAATTTTAAAGCTTCACACTTACATTATACCTATATCAAGTCCAATCACTGCAAGGTTAGGAAAGATGGAGTTAAGGTGAAATTTAAATAAATTTCAGTATAGGCAGGGATGGAAAAGCATGAATAGTGTATCAAACAATTGTGCCACATAATGATGTCACCCACTAGACACATGATTGTTGGTCCCACAAGGGATGAAACTAATTTTCAAACAGAAGAAATTACTTCCCCCCTCTGCCCTATTTTTCCTTTTCAGTAATACTGTACAATAATAAATTTGCTGTGGAAACAGAGAACATGGTGGTCACAGAAGAATGTGGAAGAAAATAGGTTGCACATGGCCATGTTGAAGATTCACACTCACTTTCTAAGGCACTGACATTTTCAGGCCATATTAGCTTGTCCTTGTGGCCCTCTTACCACGTGCCTGGAAATTAGGACCCTACTTATAATGTGATTCCACTTGGGACATAATGAGAGCAACAATGAAAACCTCAGAGGTTATGAACTTTCAGAGGTAGCAGACTATATAAAATAGGATGAATTCCTTGGACACACAGGGCGGGTCTCTTTTTCATCATAGAAAGTCCAAACTAAGTGAAGCCATGTGAGAGTAATTATGTGGTTAACACAAGAGATTTGATCCTTACAATTTTCTTTATGGTAGAAAGGAAACCGAAAAATGAGATTTTTTTCCATAGTCTGTCACCCCAGATGTTTAACTGTTACATATGTCATGACTTAATTAAATACTTGTGCTACTTCATATAATCTCAGTTGAAAGTAGTCACTGTCCTACAAAATCGACTGAAGCTGCTGATTGTGCCTTTATTTACACTGGCTGAATTTGGGCCTGTAACTCTCTGCCTCTGGTGACAAAGATGGAAGTAATATCATTTTAATAAGAAATTTTGCTTGCTCTCATGGCAACACTGTATAGCTTGAAAATGACACTGATGTTGACTACAGCCCAATTCTACTGCTCCACCACAAATAGAATTGTGTTTATGGTGAACTACAAGGGCTATTTTCCCTAGTCTAGGCAAGGCCATGACAATCAGAAATATTAGAACTTAGTATTTGATTAATGCTGGCAGTATTCTGTAAGTGATTTCCACTCAACGACATCTAATTTTTTAATTATTTCCCACTATTAATGGAATGAAACAATTCAAAACAAACAGCTAGAATGACTGTTTTCCAGGAAGCTCATGAACATCAATTTGCACATGGCTATAGAAATCTTCCTAAAATTGTATTAAGCTGGCCTGTTGAACTTGAAAGGCATATTTTATCCCAATCAATGCATAAAAGTAAAATTATCCATAACTAAGGCATGTTTCTCTGCTGTACAGTTCAGCTGTAATGATCCCCACACACTGCACTTGCACATCAATTATGATAATCATAATCACGGTCGTTAAGCTGAATGTTCATTATTATCAGGATGCTGGTGACAGCAGATTCAATCATCGGGTGCAATGGGCAGGCAGTCACAGTCCCACCCAAGTTTCTGCAGACAGCGTTGTGCCACATTAAATCTATGATGTGTTCCACATCCCACTCCATTCCAAAAGCTGTAGACGGTAAAGGTCAACTTTATGTTCTGTGCAATATGCTTAGGTTCTCTAAATTAATTCTTTGCAGTACTGGGTACTTTTATGCTTTGTAGATAATAAAATTCTGTTTAGGGCCAAAATGCCTGTGCAAATAATGAAACAGTGATGCAGTCGTACTGTAATTCACCTATAATAAGGCATCAGAGGAAAGAATCTATCAGGAAGGAACATCTTAAAATGTCAGTCCCTGAATTCCGCAAATAAGAAAACATTAAATGCTATCATTAAAGTCAGTTTTCTAAAATGCATAAGCAAACTAATTCCGATACCGATTAAAGGCTGTAAGCTATCATTTCTGCCTCAGTAAACCTGAACATATGTGAGTGTTTTGACAACTGAAAGATTGTAGTTAGTGTACTTGATCCTTTGACTGTCCAGCTACAGTGGAACCTATCATTGTAGATTAAATTCATAGAGACTGGTAAATTTTGTATATTGATACTTCTCACATAAATTCTATCAAAGGCATGCCAAGGTATTTAGAGAGATGATATTAAAATATGCAAGTATTTTTATTTTTATAGTGGTTTACAACTGGATAAACTAACTAGATTCAGTTTTATTAGAGGTATAGTATTTCCATTTCTTGTTTATTTTTAATGAAGAGTTAGAATACAACAATTTTTCTCTTAACTCAGAAGCTTCTTTGAAATGTAAAAGGAATGAGATAAATTTTTCCAGATCATAACTAGATGAAAAGAAGAACTATTAACTTTTCCTCACATAGATATGATAATTATTATGTTTAGAAGAAGTCTATGCTAATAACCTTTCATTTTACAGAAGAAATACAACAAGGCAATATTTTTCATTGTTGTTCATTTTGTTTCTAAAGTAATTATATCATTTACATACTAATCTTTTTGTGACTTGAATTAAAATGTATACTTACAAACACACAAAAACCATAGGAAAATACAACTAGGACATGCTCATGAACACACACAGACAGACTTTTTAATATATAGTTTTTTTAAAAAGCAGCTAATACCAGCTAATGCCAAGTAATCTCTGAGCAGCTCAGAGGTGTCATTGATACCCTGACCACTGAATTGAATCCTTGGAAGAACTTATGCAGTGGTTTGTCTTACCAGCAACGACAAGAGAGACTTCTCTAGTATAATGATGTCAGAAGCTGAGCGTACATCATGGCAAGGTTATCAGCTATTCAGTTAGTAACCTAAGTGGCATCTACAAAATTATCACCTCATGGGAAACTCATAGGAGGTTTGTGTTTGACAGACAGTGTTAAGCAAAACAATTGATGGTTTGATACACACCCTTTAGCCTGGCAATTCATTAGAACAGTATATTTTTGTTCATAGCACTGATACAAAGTTTGAGTACAGTTTAGAAATAAGAAAGCAACAGAGAGTTCTTTTTCAAATTTCGCAGTTGTGAAAATACAACCTCACACCTGCTTATAGAACCTTTTCCATTAAAAAATGGTGAGGAGGTGGAGGTTTTTAGCTTGAGTTCTCTTCTGATAATAATGACCCATTAAAAGAGCAGGTAGGTCATAAATAGCTCTTTTCTCCTCTTATCTCTCTGTTTGGGTAAGCGACTCCTAATTGAAGTTTCATATTGATTTAGAATTGGGGTTGGGAAGGCTGTATGTCATGTTGGGTTAATGTATAAAGCTATTCACCTCTAGAGATTTAGGTTGAAATCTATCCAAGATCACAAGTAAAGTGAGTTTAGTTGTATTAGCTAAGCCCATAATTTACGTAAGATGTGTTATATGATATAAATATCTTTACATTGTTTGATATCATCATCTGAGCCTGAGCAAGAACTCCTAAGCACTGGAAGAGTCTTTACTGGACAAGATGAGTACTACCAATAAGGCCTTTAGATCTTTTTTTATATGTTGTACTTACGCTGTGGGATTCCAGCCTGTCATATCTTTATCACCCTTACATTCAAAAGACAAACTCAGACCTTTCTGTTTGAATGTTGATCTTTGTGTGTTTATTTGCAAAGAGATTTAATTAATGTATGTTAAAGTACTAAAATTCTACCCTGAGCTCATTTTTAAAGGTTAAAGTTTTGAGAAACAACTCATTTAAAAAAGATTATCTGTCAAACTAAGATTCCTTGGAACTTGTTATATATTTATGAAGGTTCAATTACTTTCAGGGAAATAAGCAATCATATCATCCAAAATCCCAGAATCGTTTAGGTTGGAAGACACCTCTTGAAATCATCTAGTCCAACTACCCTTCTCAGCTAGAGCAAGTTACCCAGGACCGTGTCTGTGTCCAGTTTGGTTTTGAGTACCTCCAAGGATAGAGACTCCACAACCTCTTTGGGCAACCTGTGCCAGTGCCCAGTCACCCTCACAGTTCTTGTGTTCAGAAGGAATTTCATGCATTTCGGTTTGTGTTCACTGCCACTTGTTCTGTCACTGGACACTACTAAGACTAAGAGGATTCTGGCTTCCTCTTCTTCATTCTGTCCTCTCAGGTGTTTATTCACATGGGTAAAATCTCCCTCAAGTCTTCTGTTCTCCAGGCTGAAGAGTTCCAGCACACTCAGGTTCTCTTCATACAAAAGATGCTCCAATGCCTTAACTACCTTTGTGACTCTGTTTTGCACTCTCTACCAAGTCCATTATCCTTGTACTGGAAGATTTTAATGTGATTATGATACCTTATACAAATAGAAGTAATGCAGACTTTACAAACTCAGGTAAGAACATATTCTGAAGGTTGATCTGTGCAAAATATGCAATCTCTCTTACATCAGAAAAGGTAACACATAACAAAACTTTACAAAACTTATATAACACTAACTGTTACTTAACTGGTCTTTTAAATCTTCTGTTGTAGGCAGGAGAGGTGTTTAATTTCCTCAAATTGAACTTACCAGAAAGAGAGTTGAAGACGCCTGACATATCATCACATCAGCGCTAAGTATGCAATTTTATAGCATAATAGAAGGTTTCCTATTGGATTCCATGATATCTGGATCAGGCCCAAATTCACTTAGTTCTAATACAGTACTGATCTAAAAAAAATTCTTTAATTCTTGCAGCGACTTACCTTGTCTGCTACCCACTTCTTAGGCTGTACTTCTCGGAAGTGTTTAATTCCATAAGTTTCTTGGCCATATTTGCCTGACCTATGAATTGATGGGTCATACTTCTCATTTTTATGATATGAAGAAAATGGCAGAAATCTGAAATTCAAATATATTTAAAAATCAGTTATGGACTACTTTAAATTATACAGGATTGATGTAAATCACAGATACCAACACTGCAGGAGGTGACATGCATACATGCTCCTGCTATCTTCCACTACCTTCTTACTGTTTCCCCTCAGTATTTTGAGAGGATTACTGCAATTTCTCCTATAGCTGCTTTTAAATTAAATTTGGAGATAAGAGATTTAGAGTTTTCACAGGATAAAATGAAGACTCTTTGTATGAAGATATAACTTGGTTCACTTGAATTATTAGATTATTACTTTGGCTATAAGTGCACTGCCAACTGTTGTGATGTGAAGAGTGAATGATCAAGGTTCAATTTGCTGGGATCTGCCTGTTGACACCTCAAGTCTTAGCAGGCGGTGCATCTGTGGCAGCTATCAGTGGCAGGCACACACCATGCATGAGTAACAGAGCTCCAGCTATACACTTTAGGCATGGAAGATTCAGATGGATCTCCCTAACTCTCATGGATAAGTACAGGTTTTCTAGGTAGGTACCACAGCAAAATGTATGGAGGAAGGTGAAAGACATCTTCTATATAAAGGATCTGCAAGAGACCCTACAAAGACACCTTAGTTCCATCTATTTCAGTTTGCAAGAGAGGGATGAGAGCAAATATTTACACTTTAATATAAAGTCTTGTGAATTAAGCTTGTCATTGCCAGTAGTCTGAAAAAGCAACATGTATTCTATATTCCACAAGTGCAAAAAAATTATTCTACAGTAAAATTAGAAAGATATGCTTTGGAAGTTTAACATATCACTTAACTGCCTTGACAAAGATGTAGTTAATTAAAACCTTTTCCTAGTTGAAAGCTTTTCAGAATCCAGAGTCCCTGTAAGAGTTAGACAGTCAAACAAGTTTTTAATAAAGATGGGGATTAAAATACCTTTCTTTGTCTCTCAGCTGATATACACTCAGAAAATTATTTATTTGGACTAACTGATCCATCAGCAACACATTGAGTGTTTTTTTAAAATTGCATGTCTGTCTTCCCACTTAAAAAGAGACTATTTTAGAATCTTGCCAGCTATAACAATTTATTCTATTGAGTACCAAAACCAAATGTCATGTAAAGTTAGCAAAAGAAAAACACTGAGTTAGCAGACTTTTAAATAATACAAAGCTTTAGTAGCATGTGTATACTCATGGGAAAGGACACTCTCACATAAGACAGATTATGGTACTTGTAATGCTAATTTGCACATGGGATGGACATCAACACACACACAAAAATTAATGTGGCCCCAGTGTCCCAGAGAATACATCGAAGGTGCTGTGAGCCGGCTGCTCCACTTGCAGTTTTTATCACTTCTGAATTGCATTTTAATAGTACATTTTTCTTTTGTTCAGACATGAAAGAAAATTGGCTTTCTCAGGGGACTGGATAGCTGAGAAGACAAGGCTAGCAGTTTAGGGACTTGCCCATATATGCATAGAATTTAGTTGAGCTATAGCATTCATAATTCACTATGAATACTCTGTCTGTAAAATTTATACAGAAAATGGCAAAAAAAATCTTGAGGAAAGTAGAAGATAAAGTAAAGTATTATAGTTTCCCCTATGAATTTTCCAACATAGGGGGTTTGATTTTACTGTGGATCAGTTAATCTTTGTCTTTTTGGCAAACATACAGAGTAATCTGTGTTGTGCCATGATTCCAAACATATATTGTAACACTAAGACACAGCTAACAGCATGTTCTACACGTAGTTTAGCATAAATATATTCTGGTGCATCCTGCTGCATATCTCCTCTAAGTTCATTAACTGTAGTATGGGCCATACTGTCTGGAATGTATGTCTGTGGTTGAGTAAAAGAAAAATTAATTCAACTATGAATCTTTGAGGAAGAACATTGAACAATCCAAAAATACTAAAATTTAAATGAAAGAATATTAAAAATGTAATAGGGTATAATGGTATAAAGAAGTTTAAAGTAGAAGCTTTCCCTTTTTTTCTTCTGTCTATAGTTCTGTCAGAGCTGGGTGGGAAGATCCTTATAGCAATAATGATCTAACTACAAGAAAGGATCATATGCTTGCAAATTAAATGTCTGTTTAAAGTAAGTGAGAATTTTCATTAGTCTATGTGAAGAAGAAATTAAAAAGAACATTAAAACAATTTTTTGTGTTAAGTAGAGTAACTAAATTAATGGGAGTCATACAAAAGTCATTATACCCCCACAACCAATAATAGTAAAAAGCAATAGCACTGCAAAACACTTCAGTAATGGTATTGTGTTCTGTAGCTCTCCATATACACCTGACACAGCTTTTCCCCAAATTAATGACAATGTTTGCTCTGAATGTGACAGAAGAGTGATGGAAGGAGGAGAAAATTAAATCCAGACAGTGGTGTGATGCCATTATCAATGCAGAAGTTTAGACCTCAATATTTTTATTTTTTTTTTCCCAGAAAGAGCTCACTCACAGGATTCTTACATCTTGGTTTCAGCTTTTCCGTGTGATTTAAGAGTAAATTCAGAAAGTCAATGATTTAATGGGAGGTGAACTTTCCCTAAAGAAATAAATTTAAAAATGAAAAATTATTTCATTTCATTCACAACAAAAACTTGAATGAGAGATATGCCATAGAGTACATTCAAGCAAGGTGAAAGACTTGGAAACAGAAATGTGAAATTGTCTCAGGTCCTACAAATAGCAGTATTAGACACATACAACCTGAGAGGGGACCAGGACCAGAACTGGCAGTGTCACTGGTAATGAAAGCCAGCTGCACTGTCGCCAGGACCACACTATGTTGAACCTAATTAGCTTAAAAACACCTAGGAGCCTCAACTTAGTAGCCAGTGCTGAACCTGACAGCTGCTAGTGGCTTGTATTTAAATTTCAAAAGATACCCAGGATATTTGTTGTCAACAAAAAAAAAAATTACTTTCTCTCACCCTTCACTCATTCTATCCAACACCTCCCTGCTACTATTAATTTAATCTTTCCAATCCTTCTTTCCCCTGAAATGATCTTTCTTCTTGTATTCCTCCTCTACCATTTCTTCCTTCCATTCTGCCTCTTTCACTGTAATATCTCTCACTGTTGCAACAGGAGATGGAAGAGGCCTTTTAGATGCTGAAGGCTTTCCAATTGGATTGACCGAAACTAGAGAAGCAGCATTAGGTACTGGTCTCTAGTGCTTCTGACAGTGTGGGAGGAGAGAGCAGTGCACAAACAGGAAGGAGGATTTCACAGGTCCATCATTTACTGTGGGGTGGCAGCATCCCAATGCTATATGGTACCCATCAACATAGTTCAGAGGCATTTGCTTTTGCTTTTCCTTTAATTTAAATGGCAGCAAAAAAACAAGGTGGTTTGGGTTTTTTTACCTAAGAGGCAAAATCCTAACAGTCCAGCAGAGCAATCATGTAATCCTGGTACCAAAACTGCTTCAAACTTTACCCAGGCTTCTGAGAAAACCTTGCAGTAGATCTACTGCCAGATTGCCATACATGCTGTACTGCCAGGGTACAATAGGAAACATTAAGACCAGACAAGAAATATTATTCTGCTTACAAAGTATTTGTATGTACTGTAAGCTTTTGTAATTTAGTAGTAGAAATAATTCCAAAACCATAACTCTACATGTGTGATACTGTTGTTAAATTTTATCTAAAGTGGTTCTATGCAATAGCAATCCAGTTCCTTGTTGTCTTGATCTAATACAAATAAAACAAGAAACCAGTGAACAACTACCTCCAAACAAATTACGCTTCTCTATTGGGAAGCTGTTAACCTTTTCTCTTTTTTTTTTTCTTTAAATAAAACATGAAATTAATTATATGTAAGCTATCAAATTTAGGTTATACCTGAATTAATTTCTTTATCAAACCAACAGTTCCTATTTTTTCACTTGGAGAACAAAGGAAGAAGCACAATGGATTTCCATAGCAAAACAACTGAAGCAGGGCAGCTGTTATTTAACTCGTAAGAAGAGCTTATTAAAATCAAAGTGTTATTTACAAAAAATAATTTTTAAAAGGCAGAATATTTTCCTTAACATATCTAGTGTAGTATTTTTGCCGTAACAAACTTGTTTTGTGTGCATTATTACAAATATTGTCTACAGCAATATACTAAATTCATGCTTTTTCAGGTAATTAGCAATCCCTTTTACCCTAACATCAGTGTATCTAAGAATCCGCTGGCTGGTTGTTTTGTTTCTTGTTTAACCCCTCTCTGTGCTAATGTAAAGAGGCAAAGAAAAGCATAGCCTAGCTCTTGTAGGAAGTAAAAGCGATCTCCTCTGCAGCAAATTCCGGAACTTCTTAATTATACACAGACTTATTATCTGCATCCCCAGTGTTATAAAGTACCAGAACTTCATTAGAAAAATTAAGATGGAAAAATGAAGGCGCTACTTTGTAAATTTCCAGTGGAAATTAGCTGGAAGAAGCAGAGGAATACTGGATCAAAAGAGGGTAATCATGCTTAACTGTGCCCTAGAGCACCCGCATGTATAATACGATTTGCACAGTAACTACCTCTCCTATTACTGCTTGTTTGGAGTATTCTGTGTTAATGGGGTTAGCTAATTTAGTATTTTAACTTAAAAAGACTCTGCTGATTAATAAATGTTGCACACTGTGCTAGTAATTAAAATAAATGGAAGAGTTACAAATAGAAGTTGAATTGTTAAGAAAACATTATCTGAAAATATATGATAATCCCTGTTTATCATAATACAGTAACAGTCCGGAAAATATGCAAATTGCTGAAGTTGCAAAGCATATGAAAAACTAAGTATAATTTGAAAAAAGTTTTCAGATGTGTTATATTTATACGCCATAAAGTGTTGCGGCCATTTTCACTGCAGCTAAGTCAGAAATACAGTAAAAGGTCACATACACGCAGAAATTAAAGATTTTTTAAAATCTTAAATCTTACCAAAGTGACTCGCTTTTTGAATTTTATTGCAATAAAAAGCAAGCAGCTCATAGCACTGATGCTCTCTGAGTAGGGAGCTTATTGAGGCCATTAACTTCTCTGTAAGCGTACCTTTTCTGCATGCCACTGCGTAGCGCAGAAGCACCTAAGCTAGTTCTAAGGGAAAGTATTACCTTGCTGAGAATAAGCCCACGAGGAGCTAGGTCCTGCAATGTTCGCACAGCAGGTGAGAGGCTGGGTGTATGCATAAGAGACCTTGGCTTGGCTTGGCTATCTTTGCTTGGCTATCTCCAGTATTGATGCCTGGCCTGATGTCACACCAGAAGACTACAATAAACCAGGAAACGTCAGTCGTACGCTATTGCTGCTTTATCCCTATTCTATCACCACATTGCAACTCATTCTGATGTACACTAACTTTGGAAAGATGCTTAATAGCACACTTTGAAACATCAGGCACATTACATGAGACAGATTTCAGTGAAGCTGATGAAAATAATTTACCTTTTTTTGTTCTGTGGAAAATTAGGCTAGTGTGCAACTGAGTAAAGAACTTTTCATGCTTAGTGATCTAAATCTGCTGGATCCAGCAGTTGGTGTCTCAAACTAGGCACTAGTTTTTTAAGTGGCCATCCCAAAGGAGTCCAATTGTCATTCCAATCCAAGCGGAGGGGGAAATCACTTCATTTGTATGAAAAATAAGATAATAAGGCAGCAACAGCTTCAATTACATGAGAAAAAGGAATCACTCTTATTAGGCTAGATTACCCAGTTGCTCTTTCATTACAAAAATTCTAGCAGTTGCTTTAAATAAGCAATCTCTCTTGATTTCATTTGTACGGCTCTGCCTGCCTCAACCTCTCCCACAGCTTTTTCAATTATTTCTGCATTTTATCAGAAGAAAAAAAAACTTTCTCAGAGCTTGAAACACTTAGCAGAAATGTATTACCACTTTAAAGAACCCTGATAGTCAGAGGTGAGTGGGAATTCTGAATGTTGTCAGAAATTGCAGGTATACACAGACAATTTTTCTCTCTTAAGAGGTACCACACAAAGCTCGCTCCGGAAACACACAGATCAAGGATTCAGTTTGCCACTTTATGCAAACACAAGCTCTCTCAACAATTCCCACACACTTCCACTGCTCACTCTCTCCTTATTTTCTAAAATAGGAGAAAAATCAGCATAGGAAGCACTACCAGGAAGAAATACAGTCCCAAAGTACACAATTATGTAGAAAGAGACAGAAATTTGTCAATTGATAACAGACACTGCTGAAAAAAAAACAAAACTACTGAGGAATCTGAGTAACCCTTTGCTGACTCCTCCCTGGAGACTTTCATCCCACATAGCAGCTGCAGCATTGCCAGTAAGCCTTAGTCCTGATGATGACCTGCAACTCTGTCATCACCTTTTCAAGGTTACAGATGTGACCCTTCTATGGTTGGTTGAATGTGAAGCACAAACGGAATGATCACAGCCTGGAAACGTATAATATACTGTGCATTTAGCATGCATGAACTCAAGAATCACTGGTGTTAGGACACTGCTTCTCTGCATCAATGGTGGCACTAAATACTTCCTTACCCTTAAGGTAAATAAAGACCCCTAATTAATTAAGATCTGTCAAAGATGGAGACTCCCAAATTTAAATAGTACTAGTCCAAAGCTTTACCATCCATTCACTCACTAAAAAGAGTCAGTGAAATATTTATTACGACAAGATTGGGACTTCTGAAACTGTTGACACAGTGATGGTGGGGGGTAAATATTATCAAATAAAGACTGGGCAATATAATCACGCCTACAAATGAAGGATATCATCCACCTTTACTTGGAATGCGTAAGTTTAAAGTTATTCAGTTAAAAGAACACTTTCAATGAGAGATAGAACAGTGATAATTACTTTAGTGATTTGTTGTGGAGTTTTTTTTAATTTCTCTGGCAGAAGCTAGAAATAAAAACTTAAAAGAAAAAGGCGCAGATTTAAACTGAGATGTGAAAATTAAGCTGCTTTCCCCTCACCCCAGTAAATGAAAGAATACAGAGAGGAACAGAAAACTGAAGTACTTTTTTACTTGTAGCTTAACACAACTTATGTTTTTCAGTATGAAGTAAAAAAAGTACTATTTTTCATATTTGGCACCAAACCTAAAAATGACATTGCTTAAAAGTGGAAAAGTAGCTGAAAAAGGGTTTGTTTTTTTTTCTTTCAAAATTGTTTTGGAGTAGAATTTCCATTTGAAGTCAATGTTAATATTCAATCAGGGAAGAATTGAGGAAAGCAATCCAACAACAAAAAAATATAAAAGCCAAACCATGCAAATGCAGTTGATTCTGGCATTCTTAAGTCTCAGTCCTGAAGCTGACACATGGCCACATGGAGCATATAGAAAACAGATCAAAAATAGCAATGCTTCGTGTCCCAGTGAATCACTGGAACACAGGCTGCTTGTGAGGAAAAATGATTCCTTTCTGTCCTGAATTCTGGTATTAAAGTGTGGAAGGATTGCCAGGACTATTGAATTCAAGGGAAAAGTTGACAAAAACATCCTTTGTTTTCCTAGCTAGCTACAAAGGCAAAGCAGGTGACTTCACAGGCTTTGATTATGATTGGACAAGAGTTCCATCATGATGAGAAAAGAATTAGAAATATTTTGGCAATAGCCTTAAACCTTTAGAGATAGATTACATCTGTATATGGGATTACATGGAAAAGAACTGGCCTGTCTGGTACTATTACAGGAAACAAAACTGCATCAAAGATTATTATAGTTTTTGCATCATGTTCTAACATGTGCAGTGTAAGTTCTCTTCCCTTCCAAGTGCACTTTGGTTCTCTACTAGGAGAGAAAGCAAGTCTCATCTGCATGCAACACCATTTTTAACTCCTGTAGTGCGCAAGCTCCCTGAAGACGAAGACTGAAACAGTACTTTTTCCTTGTCAAGGTGCATGTGGCAAAACAGAATTTGCATTTGTTTTCTTATTTCCCATTAAACGCATCTGTTGCATCAGATATCATTATTATTATTACAAGTTCTTCTTTAGATTCGTAGATATGGATGGCACATGTCACGCAATTACAAGATAGGGTCTCTGCCCTGAACAATTTATAATCTAAGGACACAGAATTTAGAAGTATGTACATAGAATGTTTGCTGGTAAGCTGTCAGGTTTGACATTTCATTTTGTCAGGCATGAAAGGTTTCTGAAAGCATCGGAATAAAGAAAACATTCTCATAACAATATAAGAAAAAACAACTTACTCATTGTCATGTATACTGTTTCTCCATTCCTCCCTCTTCATTTCTGCTCTGGCCTTCTCTAGTGGTGAACTGATTGATGCTGCCACTCGCAAGGTTGGTTCCAAAGGCTTGTGGCGCTGCTGCAATACTTCAGCAGTATTCCGGAAAGGCCTCTAAAAGGTATAGGATAATGTAAGGGTCTTATCGTGGGGTTACAGCCTTTTCTTTCCTCCTTTTATTCATGGCATATTGCTGATGAAAGAGGATGCCGAATGTCTGGGAAGTGTAGCAAGACTTTTCTTCCAAAATAATTACAGCAGTTCATTATGGTAGGGAGTTACAGATAACACCAAGGTTGAGAACATGCTCTAAAACTCCAAAGAGAGAATGAAAAATGTGCACTCCAGATTTATTTAACTACTAATAAATATTTATTGTTTTAAAACAATACATTGTCAGAAAAGATTAGGAAAACTTAGTTTTTCCTTAGAAACAAATATTGTCAAAATGAAATCTCATACACAAGTATCAACTGCATATAGAGTCTGCTTAAGCAGAAAGCCTAAGTCTATTCTTTTTCATAGTATAAATAATGTTTTACCTTAAAGAACATGGTCTTTTCAATTTAACTATAAAGTTACCTGGAAGGGAACTTAATGCAAGACTTACAATACAATTCTTCTAATACAATTCAAAGTAATGACTTCAATAATACAGATATCTTTGAAAACTCTAATTCCATATTAATTTTATTATTCCTTGAAAAAAAATGAAATATCATAATTCTTTTACAACTCATTGTATAAATGCCCATATATATCTTTTGTTCCTAGGGTATACTGTTTAATAACTGTGCATATCAACAACTACCATTTAATAAATATAAACAGATAAATAGCAGTAGGAAGTCCTTTCCTGAGCTGACATATCCTATGTCTTGCTTTTAGTACGAACCAGTAAGAACTTACCTGGAGTATGATTAGTGCCATATTATGCTCAGGACAGTTTAGTAGCAATTCTGGGTTTAGAAGTGTTGCTAATTAATTTTTGTTTTATTTTCATCATTGTTGATCCTGCAATGAACTAGTGAAACCTTCTGAAACTATGAACAGACAAAGAATCCTAATCACAGCCTTTATTCTTAAAGATATCCTTCTTTAAATAGGTTATCACTAACAAGTCACAGCTGGAGTTACTGCAAGCACTGAGTGAAGACTGTGGGGCTAATAAAAAGAAATGATTCACGCCTCATTTATGTTCACTTATGTTTTACATTAATAGAAACCAATAATAGGAACCAGTTACCATAAAAGTCATGGACCGTAAATAACACAAATGGCAAATAAGTATCATCTAGTACTTTTCACAGCTGGACAGGAGGATTGCTATATTTGAAAGTAGTTAATGGATTTTTATTGGAACTTTACTTTTTAAAGGCACAGCACCATGTTTTGGAGAGCTTTTTAAAGGTCCAAGTAAGCATATGAGCATAGCATTTACACTTCTTGCATATATTTTCTTGCTCCTAATTTCTAAGTCTATGAAAAAAGCACGTTCATTTAATATGACCATATTAAGTCTTTAAAAACAGAATGAAAATTCTTATTCCTTCTGAGACAAAAATCAATAATGAAACAGGACATTAAAGATACTAAACAATGTTATATTATTCTATAATCTGATGATCCAGTTATTAAAAAAAGTTTTGAATTTATAATAAAAAATGAATACTCTGTATTGTAAGATGTTTGCATGAATTGGATATGTGGAACAAAGAAATAAATGTACTATTGTCAAATAATATCAAGATAAATATGTTTGCTTTTAGAAAATAGTCCTTCAGAATACTGTATTTCTTCTTCATTGTAAAATATTGACTCATGGTCCACCAGGGTAAGGGCCAAATCAGCTATCCAAGCAAGGATTTGTTTCTATCTTTAATTTCTAAGACCTTCTAATGGTTTCTCAAGCCATAGTTCAAATGAAATGAGCAGAGCCCAACTACTAATGCAAGGAGGAAGGAAAGAGTGCAACTACGCAAAAGTCTCTCAATTAGGGCTGTGTTACCACTAATGAAAATGGGGTTTATATGTTAGAATATCAAGATAATTCTGAATATTCCCTGCAGATTTTTCCATTCCTCTGCATCATGTATTTGAAGAAACTTAATTAGCAATAGGCAGCTAAGGAATATATCTAGTATGACATGACCTCTAAAGTACCTTTACTTATGTCACTGCATAGAATCACAGAATGCTTTGGGTTGGAAGGGACCTTAGAGATCATCTAGTTCTAACCCCCTGCCATGGGCAGGGCCACCTATGTCCGTTTTACAAGATTAACTTTAATCTGTTGTAGAATTGTGCTGACAAACCTTTTCAAATTGGCAATGCCACCAAGCATTTTAAGGCATCTTAATTCAAAATGGAAATCTTCTTGGGAGGTCAGGCTCCGAAAGGAAGGGAAGGAATCAACAGTTTTCACCCTGAAAGCAACTCATACAACTTCATGTTCTATGATTGGCATTTGTACCAAATAGCATAAACCTCCTTGCCACCAATTGGTCTGCCAAATAAAGGTTAGCAGATGGGCATTCTTATGACTTTATCATAAAATCAGCAACTCACGATAAAAATTATGATCAACGTGAAATCATATGTTCTTCCCTGTCCCCCCACTGGAGGAGACCTAACAGCATGCAAAAAATCCCCTAAAAATGGCAATACGTTTTCTGTTATTAATGCCTTTTAATGAAAATATTACTAATTTTAGCA
The DNA here is from genome assembly GCA_027925045.1 of Hypotaenidia okinawae. Classification (NCBI taxonomy): domain Eukaryota; kingdom Metazoa; phylum Chordata; class Aves; order Gruiformes; family Rallidae; genus Hypotaenidia; species Hypotaenidia okinawae. The sequence goes on from BSDF01000003.1 coordinate 22,083,336, forward strand.
TTATCTGTGTTTCCATCAAACCGTAATTCTAGTTAACTCAGTAATAAAAATGATAGATCTAACTGAAGTTTAAGCATCATTAAAACTTTTCCTTTAAATACACTATGTGAACACATTGAGCTTACCTATAAAACGCTAAATACCTATTTCTCTAAGAGAGCTAATTTCTGTTCTTTTAAACATCTATAGTTGACATTCTCACATAAAATATCCAACCCTATGGGCAATACAGATTTTAGATACCCGAAAGAACAATGAAGTAACTAGTGACTCAAGTAGGCCTGACAGATATTAGAAAAAAAGGCTTGGTGCCACAATGTTACCACAGAGAACTAGGACACAAGCATATCTAGTAATTAAATTCCTTATTGTCACACCAGAGAACTTGCAGGATGATGTGTTCTGATGGGTTTTCGTTTCCAGCTGTTTCATCAGCTCATACCAGTGTCCTTTTCTCAGACACACAACCCTAAATTGTCAAAGTGTTGTGCAGGGATTTAGCCGTGTGACTCCCATTAACATCAATAAGAGTCGCGCGGCTAAATCCACGTGCTGTGCTTTGAAAATTTACCCCACAGTGTACATCCCAGGGTGCTGAAAGGATTAAAGTATTATATAGTAAATTCCCTCTTTGAGGTGCAGAAAATAAACAGAACTCTTCTGGTTCGCTCTAAAAGGCTATCTGTGCACGACTGCTGTGTGTGCATCTGAACTTAGAAAGGTCTATAAAATATTCAAAATCCAAAGAGAAGCTTGTAAGATACTTTGTATATAGCAAAGAGCTCTTGCAAGAGCAACTTAGAACCAGAAAATCTCTCAGTTCCCTCTTTATGGGATGGCTCCTATACCATGTCCACTAGGTTAAATCTTTCCCTCTATCCTGAGAGACCATGTATTCCATTGCACCCCACCTGAAGGACCATCATAGCCCCTTTGGACCAAGAAGGTAAAGCATAATGTCATATTTATCTCAACTCCAAACTTCCTGATCACCCAAACTGTTGGTTCACTCTTTGTCTCAACTCTAATGTGGGTCAGTGAGTTCAACAAGGAAGCTCAAGCAGTCAAGGTAGGGACAACATAAGGAGGGAAGGACAAAGTTCAAGAATTGCCCTGAAGTTGATCCTTACTTTTATAAGCAGCGTAGATCTCTGTGTAACTCACCTTAACTTCTCCAGAAGTATTCTGGCAGGCCTGCCTTTTCTTCTCATGCCCTAACCCAATTGCCTTTGCCTTTATTTTCCACCACCAATACAGACTCATCCTGCTATGGACAAGTCAATGATGATGTGAAGAAGAGAAAAGCCTCTTTTATGTGGGTTAGCCAGTACACTCACAGCTGACCCCACTGAAGAAAAATGTGAATGCAATCAATAAACCACAGGTAAATTGTGGCAGATGGCATGCATAAACAAAAAATGAACCCAGCAGTAGTTCAAACTTAAGACTGTGTTCAGATTGCCTCTACCAAGGGCTGTAATAATACAGTGAAAATAACCATATTGATTTAGAAGAGTAAAATACAAATAAAGATACAGTATACACTGGTTATTGCTCATTACAGTTGTTTAATTTTTGAAGCTGAATGACAGGTTCAGTGGAAGCTACTCTGAAGAACTCATTTAGAAGCATTGTCTTTCTAAGCATACAGAAAAAAAGAATTATAGAACAGAGTTAAAAAAAAAAAACTAACAAAACCACAGGTTCTGAAGACATAACAGTCATTCAAAGTCAAACCAGCACTGAAAGTGAATGTACAGAGTAAGCAGAAGGTTCAGTAGATTGGGCGCACTGAAAATTTCTTCAGAATGGAGGGAAAACCAGAATACTTCTATACCAAAAGTATCAGGTGTTTACTGGTAAAAGCTACATGTCATTGTACTGTCATCAAGTGAGGAACATAAAGGCCTCAAAAATCAACAGATCTACATATAAAATCAAGTCCACAAAAGGGATTTTTTTTGCGTCAACAATCCTTAAGGCTTCGACGACAACCTATGATGAAAGATATGAACAAAAGCTGCTTCAGAGACACTGAAAAATGTTACCTGAGGTTTTTGTCTGCCAATAGGTGGCAGAGGCTGTGCTGAGGAGAAAGTCAGAGGCCTTTTACAAGTTGGCCAGTCACAGAGCTCATAGGCGAAGGGGCTCTTCACCGGCTGCTGTCTGTGGCTCAATGGCTTTGACTTCCTTAGCAGCAGTTCCATTGGATCTGGGGATTTTCTGAATGGTGAATTGTATATGCCTGCAATCTGAGCAGAAAACTATGTTATCTTTGACTTCAACTAACTTAAAACTCATTTATTCTATAAATCAAAACAATTAGAAAATATACAAAATAAACAGTTTCTAATGACTACTGACATGGCATTGATCTATTATTTAAATGCATCTCTGGGAATTGCCTTATAGTTTCAAAAGGATAATGTAATGTGTAATCTAGGTTTCAGTTCCTCAAATGGAGGTAAGCTTAATTTATGGAAAAGAGAGTTTCCTGTATCTCAAACTTGTGTTTTCTTTCAGCCACATTCAATCTTCCACCTTTCACTTTCACAGGATTCAATGAAATATGCCAGTTTTCCCTTAAAAAAACCCTAAAATTGTACAAATTTGCATCTAGTTGTAAAAGCAAACTATCATGGTTGTTTTGAAATTTAAACTTTAATTTCAATCTAAATTCCTACACAAAATAGGAATCTAAATATAATACCTACTATTTTCAAACATGCTCATAGAGTAAAATAAATGTGTATGCAAAGGAACATAGCTCTTATTCCTTTAAATTCTGTGCTACCTGACTCAAAGTGTGGACTAAAAGAGTGGTAACAGTAGCATTTTTAAAAGTAAACCTGAGTGATTGAGTATGGGGAAATACAAGGAAATTTATGGAATCCCAAAAACACAGTAATTGCAACAAAATCTTCATATAAAATTCCTATATATAAAATTCTTCATATAAAAGTTAGTAGTATAAAAATTGTGAAAAAAAATTCTGAATTCTGAATTAAATTGAAAGATTAATTCTTCATGGAATTTCATATTTCATTTTTTTCAGGATGCATCATTAATTGCATCTCCAGTGTGATCAAATATATTTATTTTATATTATTAATATAAAGCATGCATGCATTTCAAATTCTGAACTAGGAATCTACATTTTAACAACTGTGACTATCTGGCAAGTCAAAATTATGTGACAGACTGTTCCCAAATCATTCCTTTAAATGTAGGTATTTTATCAATTGTTTAGAAACAATTCTCAAATAGACATATGTGAGTTTGCTGAATTAATTATGAACTGCTAAACACTGAGAATTTCTATACCATATTGCACAAATCCACTAAGTCTCCTATAAAACAGATGATAGATGCTTAAAATACCCCTGGCAAAAATTAAAGATACTGAGTTGCTTTAAGAATAATTACATCTTCTACGTCAATATACTCAGAATATGCTTAAGAATTTTTAGAGTAGATTTGCTCAGTTAAAATATATTGTCCTTTGTTTTTATCATAATTTTAATTGCTAAGAAGTATTGAGTAAAATAGTAGGGAAGGAAGTGTTTCTTGATGCAGGGAAAGGTAGGGAAAAGAGTAAATGTTTAAAATCTTGCATTTTTGCTTTGGAACACTACTGAGGACCCATGAAAATGAGGTAGAACATCAGCCTCCTCATAAAGTATTAATCTCTTGGGGCTGAGAGGATTGAACACTCCCCAATTAGCTCTAATGCATTTTTCATTAATGTGTCCTAGTGGGAAGTTCCAATTTCTTGTGTCAAAACATTTAAGTAAGGCCCATATAAACCTTATTGTTTAATGGACAAAAAGTATGGCAGATATGTTGGGTTATTCACAATTTTATGGGCTATATTCTTCAACTCTGTAAGTGATCTGGGCCTAATGACAATTTATTTTGTTCCTCTATGCTCCCCTCTTAGTACAAACCCTATAAACTATTCCATTACACTGTCAGTCTAAAAGTGTGATGGGAAAGAGGACATGAATAAGAGTGAATGCAAAATTGCAGGTCCATCTCTATGACCTGTAACATCCAGCTGCTTCTTAGAAGTTTGGTTCTACAAGTATAGATCTAACTCATATAAACAGCTCCTAAAAGTTACAGATTCTCCTGGTGCTGTTATTATTTCTGTAGTATTTAAGACATTGACCTATTACAATTTTTTTATCAGCCCAGGACATTTTTTGCACTTCATAAACACAAGTTCTGTATGAAATCTCAGGCTTTATTGTACTGTTCCACAATTATCAAATGCAGCTATGCTATACACTTGTTACACAACTTCTCTCAAACATAAAATGCCACAGTCAAGGTCTTCTATATAAATTAGATTCCATGCTGGAGATACACAAACCAACTCCATGCCATGGTCATTTTGGTTCTTTACCCATTAGTCCTACCATGGCGATTTGATCTGCCTACACTCTGATCAATGAATTTTTGCCTTCACTCTGTTGATAACAGTAAAATAGAAAAGTGATTCCTTGCAACTACCTGAACAGGTCATTGTATTGTTACTTAGTCTTTCCACCCATTCCTATGCCATCTATGTTCTGTTGTATCCTGCCTAATGTTGAGATCCTGTACTCTATGCATGCATAGGTCGGCAGAGGTCCTCAGTGAGTGAGAGAGTTGATGCTCTCTCACAGTACATCTGTAAAACACATATTTTATAGAAAACTACAATGCCGCTGAAAATGTAAACGTTTTCCAGGAGAAAAACATCTCTATGTGCACCACTGAGAGTCAGGATTATCTAGAATAAAGCACTATGACATAATAACAACTCTCTGAAGCTGGCAAGCATGGATTTGTTGATTGTTGCAAATCCTGATCTGCATTTCCACCCCTTAAGCCTTTTCTTAAAAAAAATAAAGTAATAGTTTTAAAAATCTGAAGAGCAAACTGGGTAGGAAATTTTAACAAACAAAAGTATTTCAATCTTCATAGCACAGGTCTGGGCCTTTTGGGGTTTGTTGCCAAAAAGTGGAAAAATATTTTTTTCCTCTGAAGAATTACAGGTGAGAATAACTTCAAAGGGATGTGCTGTCTGGGCTTTCAGAAACGTTGTTGCTCCTGTTAGTCATACTTAGAGCAAGTATAAATGGTTCTGTGAGTAAAATGGCTTTCTTGAGCTGCATTTTCCAATCCATATTGAGATACTGTGCATATTCTACTTTTAATTTCTTTTTTCAAATGTTTGGCAGTAGAAAAAAAGTTCATAAAGAACAGCTCAGAAAAATACAGTTCATAAAGGCTTCAAACACTGTGAAATGCTCCTGAATATCTCAAGGTGCACAAATAGGATTGACATTAAGCACTTTTAATTGCACCAAAATTAACTATAATTGGTGTGGGAATCCATTGATTCAGCATCTTTTGAATTATTATTGCTGAAAACATCCTTTAAGCCATATTTTGTTGTTCTTTTTGTACATACTATCAGATTAAACAGACAGATAGTGTATCAAGTATGAAAATGGATTTTGAGTTTTAGTAAGGCCAGCTGGACACTTGAGAAGTTATTGCTTCTTCTACAGTTGAAACTCTTTGTAAGATCTGGGTCAAAATTGATTTTGAAGTGCATTTTTAAATAATAATTTTTCAAGCAGTCTTTGTTAATTACTTTACATTTTAATTACATATGTTCAAGTATTCAAACAGACAGATAGCAGAGCAATCAGTAGAATTAGTATCTAGATAGATAAAAATAATACTAATTTACTTTAAATTCCCTAAGGTTTGTGGTAACTTTTTCTGCCGAGATTTAAAATTGGAAAAGTTTTGTAGGAGAGAATAGGGGATGAGTTTGGGTCTACTTTCCAGTTCAGACCATTCTCTAGCAAAATTGCTTCCATGCATTTTTAAATATCTCTGCAAATCGGCACCTTTATTTTTTGTAATTTCTTGCACATGTGCTATGCGCTGATGGATGCCCTATTCATTCTATCCTCTGCAGGGAGCTGGCAGTCTGCAGAAGTCTAAGAATCTGGAGGATCAAAGCCTTTAGTATTTAATAAATTTGCATATCTTCTTGAGACCAGTACAACGTGTTAAAAGCGTATCTTCATCTTTTCCCCACTTTATTACAATATTCTCTCGACCACAAAACCATTGTAGTTAATACTGCTTTTTCAATGATAGAAGAGTATCTGTCTTGAGATATTACCTCATACTTTGATTCCATTATTTTGCCTGCCTTTAGTCCATAAGAAAATCTGTTACTCTCCAAAATATTATGAGAGGTTACAAAAAAATACCTCTTGTCTGCAGGGAGAGTAAGAGTTTTCTGTACCCGTGTTCTTCAGAACTAAGAAGGGCCTCTGTCAAAGCCAGCTTTCTGGGACTGCATTTCCAGGAACAATTTTCTAAAGTGACAAACACTATGGGGAAATCTGTGCTAACTGTTAAAAAAAACGACAACTGAGTTATTTGCAGTACTGTCATGCCAACTTCCACCTCAATAAGACCATAGAAATCTCAGGAGGGGACTCTGCTAATAGCTTCTTACTGACCTCCTTGCATCAGGCCCTTCTGGTGAATGGTGGCCCAGTGGTGAATATGGTAAATGAGGTGTGAAAGCACAGATATTTTTTTTAAGACTCTTTCTGACTCGTCAGGGAAAATAATAATAAAAAAAAATTAAAAAAAAAAAAAGAAAAAAGAAGAGAGAAATGAGTTATACAATAGATATCTATTTTTCCCCTAGAATTCTCTGCCTCAGACCTTCCATCATGGAAACCCAAGCATGACCTGGAATATTAATTGCATCAGGTCAAGCATACTGGCAAATGTACCATTTGTTACCCAGTCATCCTTAGCATTACATTAATATTTTGAATCATTTTGCATTTCTAACACTCTATCATTTAGTTTCCTCCCAATCATTTTCTTATCTTTATAATTAATGGTGGCATATAAAAAAAAAAAAAAGAAACAATATTAATTTAATGAATATTAGCAAAGAAAAGATATAGTTGTTGGGTTTTTTAGTCTATGCTGTAGAATATCCATTTTTTGTCTTTCCTGTTTATCATTTCTATATGGAAAGAAAGATTTAACCATTTTTTCCCCAAAATACAGCAAAGAAATTAATAAGGAGATTACTGTGAAAGTTAAACTATGAAGGGAGCAGGAAAAAAAAGAAAAAAAAAAGAAAAAGGAAAGAGGAAGGAAATAGAAGGAAGAGAAAGGGAAAGAGAAGAAAGAGAATAAGAAAAAGGAAAGGAAAGGAAAGGAAAGGGGAAAGGAAGGGAAAAGGGGATGGGGGGAAGGGGAGGGGAGGGCACGGGAGGGGTGAGAGGGAGAAGCAAGGCATGGCAAGGCATGGCAAGGCATGGCAGAAAAACAAGGGAGAAGAAGGAAGGAAGGAAGGAAGGAAGGAAGGAAGGAAGGAAGGAAGGAAGGAAGGAAGGAAGGAAGGAAGGAAGGAAGGAAGGAAGGAAGGAAGGAAGGAAGGAAGGAAGGAAGGAAGGAAGGAAGGAAGGAAGGAAGGAAGGAAGGAAGGAAGGAAGGAAGGAAGGAAGGAAGGAAGGAAGGAAGGAAGGGAGGAAGGAAGGAAGGAAGGAAGGGAGGAAGGAAGGGAGGAAGGAAGGGAGGAAGGAAGGGAGGGAGGAAGGGAGGGAGGAAGGGAGGGAGGAAGGGAGGGAGGAAGGGAGGGAGGAAGGGAGGGAGGAAGGGAGGGAGGAAGGGAGGGAGGAAGGAAGGGAGGAAGGAAGGGAGGGAGGGAGGGAGGGAGGAAGGGAGGGAGGGAGGGAGGGAGGGAGGGAGGGAGGAAGGGAGGGAGGGAGGGAGGGAGGGAGGGAGGGAGGGAGGGAGGAAGGGAGGAAGGGAGGGAGGGGATTAAAAGACAAAGACAAGGCTGTATTGATTATATTAGAAGGCTCTTCAGAAAAGATCGGTGATCCCAAGTGGTAAAATAAAGTGTGAAGAGTTTTCCATGCTGTATTTATTTATGAATGGTTTCTTATTCTTCTTTCTTGACTGAGCTTTTTAAGTCTACATATAAAATTCCAAACAAAATATGCCCTAATACATACAGTGTAGCTACTGCACTGCAAATAATTGCATACATTCAAAATTAAAAATCCATGAAGTTGAGCTGCAGATAAAATGCAAACATGAAATTGATAGTCTACCCTTATATTTGTAAAACATTTTACTATAATTTAACTAAACAATAATCAAGATATGTTCTATTTTAAATATTTTTCCATATCAACTCTCAAAGTCTGAAATAATCAACATATATCATGAATATAAATGTTTCATTTAACTGTCATTTAATCTTGAAAAAAATAGCTTTGAGGGAGAAAGCCTTTGCATGTTATCATCACAGTAAGAACCTAAACAGAGTCCCACTTACTCTGGTCTTTTAATGAGGAGTTAAGCAAGAAGAAAAATACTTCAACAAAACAGGGACTTAACTTGAAAATCTTTTTTTCTCTGTTGTAATTTGTAAAAAAACTAAGCAAGCTGAGAGGAGAGGTAAGAGGTCTTTAAAAGCCATAAAAGTAAAAGCATGAAGGAGAGCTGTGAATGAAATATTTGCTAGAGATGGGATTGCTGAATCAACACTGACCAGTGCACTTCATCATAATTATCAGGACATACTACTGCCAGGGGATTTATAAAAATCCCACTCAGCAAATAATTGCCCTGCTGTTAGGAGATAGTCGGAGTGTTAACACACTGTCACAGTCCAGCGTTTAGTAAGATATTCAACATTCAATTACTCTTGCTGAGAACTAAAAGGAAACATGATCATTTCTCAGCTACTGCAGTTATGCTTCCACATGAATTCCAGTGAACAATCTTGTTAATCCCCAGATACAGTTTCTCTAGGAGGTAAAAGAAATACCTTAAAACATTAATGATTCACAAAGAAAAAACATGCTTAGATGGTGCTGCAACCATGTCTGTAAAATAAAATAAATTTAAAACTTCCAAATAGCTAGTTTATTACAGGCTTTCAGCATATTCCATACTTAGTGAAAATAAAAGTATAAAATTTTTAATATTAAATTTATTGGGGAAAGAGACACCGATAAAAATTCTATAAATACTCTTTTAGCAACAAGTATAATCAAAGTATGTCCATGGACTCAGGTTGGAAACATCAAAATATTTTAGCTACAGTAGAATGTATTGCACTAGGAACAGTCTGTGATTTGTAACTAATATAAACACATTTTAACATTAAAAATCTAGGGAATGTAATGTAAAATTTATTCAGCTATTGGATAAATACCATAGTGTCATTCAATATTCCAATTTGGAATAAAATTTATCATGGCTGATAATAGGAAAATTGTCACCCAGCTTTATAAATGCAGGTTCAATTCTCACTGAGCTAAATGATAGTCCTTAGGCCTGATCCCGTAATCCTTACAAAAATATACTCTCAAGAATTTAATCTAAATCAGAATTGGAGGACCAAACCTGCTACTGTACCAAAGGTATTTTGGCTTTGTTTGAGACACTGCTTTTATGCAGAGATTGAAGAATTCATAAATGAGTGATGAGTAGCATATATTCTTTCAAGTGGGATTAATTACCTGTCTTCTGTTTAATATATATTCTGTTTAAACAGAGTAATAGAAGCATTAATTATTGTTATTCAGCCTTCAGACTGTAAAGCATGGTTTGGTCCTCTTCATCTGTGAAATGTTTGCTAGATATCAAAATAACAGTGCAGCCATGTTTTAAATGTAAGTTTATAAGTAAACCAGGCTACACTTCTATGGGCTAACAATGAAGTGTTAAGGAAATATTCAAGTCCAGTATCCTGGCTACAGACCATACAATCAACATCTAAATTGCAGGGAACAAAACTGCCAATGAGTCTCGAGATACCAACTGGTTGGGTATTTAGGCAATGAGACAAAAGAGAAACAAAATCTTAGGTCAGTGCATGGATCATTGGGGCACAATATCCAAAACATAGCAGCCCAGCAAATGTAGAGGCATCCCAAAAATGTATCCGCCTTTCATTAATTCACTCTCTCTCTGAGGCTTACTCTGTCAAACCTAATTCTTATGCAGGCTTTTGATAACTCGGCTAGATCAGGGATAATACTTGAATGAGTGAGTGATGGCATGGGAAACAATAGTCTTCTGATGAAGACACAGAACAGAGACAGAGCATTCAAACTTGTCTTACTGACTTATTTTACTTCTGATTTCAAAACACACAAAAAATAAATTTTTAATTTAAAAATTAATAACTTTATTTACATATAGGAATGGGAAATTCCATTATTGTTATTTTTCTTTAAAAATTGCTAGGGTGATATGGGATCACGTGCAAATTCTAGGACTCTCTGAAAACACAATCTCAGTTCACTTGAAAGGAATCTCAGTTAATGTTGCTTAATGTTTCTGTCAAAAAGAAGGACAAAGTAAGGTAAACTGAAAGCAGCCAGTGACACAGCTGTTTGTGATTCTGCAAGATATCGTTCCTGAACAAAGAAAAATGTTTACATCTAGAAGGCTACTTCCACTAGGTCCGAATTCCAACAATGACCTTTATGCAATCTGCACACACACTCAGAAATGTTTAGCTCTCTTAGAATTTGACTCTGGATCTTGCCCTTTGGGATTATGCATCCTGGGAACACTTAGGACTGTAATTCTACTATTCAATACAGTATCATGGTGGTACAAAGAGACCAAGTGCTGGAAGGCAACATGCACCTCCAGAATCTTTCTGGCTCACAGTCTGCCAAAAACATTTAGGGGCAAAGTTCACAACTTCCATAGATTTTGCAGTTTTGCTCACATTCTTTTTTTCATCTAAGAAGGGACAGTTGTGTCTCTAGGCTGGGCAGGTACAATCAAAACCAAAACTAAGATGGCAATCCTGGTGATCTTCATGCCCAGAAAAGGGCAACTCGGTAGATTAGGGAACAATGGCAAGATTAGGGAACAATGGCAAATGCTATCTGCTGACACCATAACCTACCTCCTGTAAGAAATACATGGCTATGTGTCATTTCAGAATACTTTCTCCCCAGTGCCACTGAAAAGTACTTCCCTTTCACTCTTTTCATAGGTCTCTTTCTTGCAGAAGTGGTAAGGGAAAGTTCTTCCAACAGAAATAGTAATTTCTGTCTTTGCTACACTTCCCAGAAAACATGATATTTGCATCCTATTTGTTAAAGATACTGAGAGAATGAACTTTAAAATAAAAATATTAAAAAAAATAAACATGTTCTGTGACAGTATTGCAAGACCCATTTTTCCTAAAGGCTGCTTCTTATAAAATCATAACAACTGGATAACAGTGCAAGGAAATGAGAGTTTACACTGAAAAATCACCTGTCATTAGAAAGAGTTTAACACACAATAGGATGTAAAGTTTGAGTGCTGTTTTGTGATTGATCCTGTACAAGCTCAGACATTTGAAGGCATATCCATGAACACATGGCATTATTTCTCAGAGCTTCTTCTAAATAGCTTGTTACTAGCCATGTCACTCATAGTAGGCATGTTATTATAGCATAGTGGCATCTCCATATCTATCATGTAATACAGCATTTAGCATCTCTGCATCTATTATTAGTCATTTAAAAATCTATTTGCTGGAAGGTAACTGTCTTTTTCAGCATCTGAATTGCGTCATCTCTATTTGTGTGGATTTTTTCTAAACAACAAACTTCTTAACTCCCGTGGGTAGGATTAATGGCAGAGTTTAAAGGACAAGCTGTGTGATCTATCAAAAGTGTACATGCTGAGATCTTAGAAAAACATGACCACATTTTGTGTATTATTGTCAATTGGGGTGGCAAAAGGGTTGGATTGCTGCAGGGTCAGAAAACTGGTGAGTTATATATTGAATCTTGGCTTTGTGTATGATGTGGCACACACATTTAAGAAAGAATCTATATTGCAAGGAAATAACAATGTAGTGCAAATATCAACTAAATAGCTCACACACAGAGCCACATTCATACACACTTGCACAGAGCGGAACTCCACTGACATTCCTGAAATCGTTACTGGGATAAATTTGGTTGGTGTGTAGGAGTCCATCTGTTTTTTATACAATTGATGTGATGTACGGTCTTGCCTGGGTAATTTTTGAAACTATTATATCAGAAGAAGTACATGCTAAGTAAGAGATAAGTGCATAAGAAGAGGGAGGTTAGGAGTGGCATGGGAGAAGTCATGAAGATAAAATGCCGTACATTTCTCAACAGCAAACCTTGCTGTTGATTAAGAAATGGCACTGATGGTATCCATGCTTTAATGAGACTTCAAGATGAGTGATGTACTCACCGATTCTTTTGTTTTTCAGCTCTTAGGCAAGTGAATAGCACAACAGTAAAGTTCTTTCATTAACTTGTCCAGTTTATTCAGTATTCAATGCTTTTGTTTAGCATGTAATATACACCATTTATTTGGGAATTGTGTTTGTCCTGCGACAGACATGATGAAAACTGTATATCTTCCCCCATCAATGCTTTTCTTTACTGTTATTTTGCATTTTTTTTTCTTGGCTTCCAGTTTTTCTGTTTAAAAAAACATCTTAATAAAATCTTCATATTTTCTTATTATTATATCACTGTTTTCTACTGATTTTTGACTCCCTTTACTAATATGACTAATATGGTTCTGTTCCCTCTTCTTTATTCTTTCCTGTATACAATACTGTGATCATTCATTAAACCTTCACGTCATTGTTTATTGGTCTCATTGAAGACTGCTTTGTTAAACACATTGCCTCTTCAAGTTTTTAGTCATTGTATAATCCTTTAGGCTTAGTACAGAAAATTGTTTAATAAATCTGTCAGAATGTATGTCCGTGAGGAAAGATTCAGATGTAGGCACAATTTACCAGACTTAAGAAACAATGAAAAGAAATTAAATTTTATATTGTTTAGTTGTATATACGTGTTTTTGGAGAAGTGAATGAATTTTCTATTTAGCAATTATTTCATTAACAAAAGAAATTTCCATGTGATTTCTATCTCTGATAAGAAGAGCCCTGCTGTCTTCTGATATACTGCTGTAGGTAACTACTGGTGTTACAAATTGAGAGATGCTAAATGGTATAATTGCATGGATCTTTTTCAATCCAGTGAGTTTTGTTGATTTTTTTTCTTACAAAACTAATCTTGTAAATTATGACAATAACAGTAGATGGAATTTTAATTGTAAAGATGTAAATAATGTCACACATTTAAATAAGTGTTCTAAAGCTCTGAAAATTTCCCACAAACATAAATAATTTCAACCTCAAAATAACCCTGCAAAATAATGTCTGCATGTTAACATCCAATTATTGAGACGTGGAAAATTACTATAACTTTCAGAGATTATTCTTCAGGCTAAGGTCTTTAATTCCCATTTATACAGGGTAGTTGTAGAAACTTGGCACAGGAGTCCAAGGATTTTCCTATAGTGAATACCTATGAATAGGCTGATACATCTGGCTTCCAATGTGGATGTGAATACATGAAAAAGGCTTGCTGATCAAACATACTTGTCACAAGTACTGTAAGAAGGATATAATGTACATTGCGAATCCTTTGGAAATAATGTTTTATAAAAACAGAACACTGTAGCGTGAAGTGCTTTATATACTAATGCTATTTAAATGCACCTGCAAGCCTGCCTGAGAGCTAGGAAAGCTCAGTCTCTCCTCTTTAATTTAAATGGGATTTTTTTATGGTATAAGCTTTGGAAAATACTCAGAAATATCTGACTTCTTGGCAGGGAAATGATGAGTGTATGTTAAACACCCATGGATAGGTGGGGATGTTCAGTGATCAGGGCACCTACATTAAAAAAAAAAAAATTAACCATTTTAGTTCATCTTCAGGATGTATTAGTACTTATAATGAATGATAATTTCATCCCCTGAATGTTTTAGAGACAGGATAATAAAATTACAACAGTAAAGAGGTAGGAAATAAAATGTAAAAGGTAAGAGCTAATTCATTCTTCATGCTAGCTCAGTCCTTGGCCTTTCCTGAACAGACACTGCCAATAGTAACAAATTATGTATAATCATTTTGTGATGTGGACTGTTCACTCGGGACTAAGCTCAAATGACCAAACTTGCAGCCTTGTCTCTTAAACTGTGAATCTGAAGATCAAAGGCCAGAGCTTTATCCACCGAGTCCTCACCTTTATAAGAATAAAACTGCCAGGTGTCCAGAGACAGAGTGGGTGTCAAACAGTGTCATTTAAGACCTATTGTTTTTCAAGCTCTTACAGGACAGCACATTAGGTTAGAAGCATATTAATCAGTTGTGTCTTCTGAATATTCATTAGCCTGCTCCAGAAAGGATTTTCTGGCTTTTTTCTCTTCCTCTATTAGAACATTTATACCCGATGTAAGTGCAGTAACTTCAATAGAATTAACTCTTGATTTGCAGTAGCATAAAAAGAGGTTACACACAGTCTGTGTAATGGTTATGAATTGCCACCTCAGTTGAGAGGAAAAAATGGCATAAAAAATGCCTTAGCATCGCATAGAATTTGTTTTTAAAATTTTTTATTTTATGAACAGATAAACACAAAATAATGACTGATAAAACTGATATAATTTTCAGTTCTATAGAAACTAGAGAAAATCAAAATGAAACTGAAAAACTCTGAAAAACAAAAGCAGGAAAGTAACCTTGGGGCATCTTTTGCTATTTTATACACAGAACCCCTAATTCAGGGTCTACAGAAGTTTGCTAAATGACTCCCATTACCCTAAAGAGGAAGTGCTTATGAAGTATGGGTATTACACGAGAAAATAAGATTGGAAAAACTCAGTTCTTGTTGCTGAAATTAGAACCTTTCACTATTATCACTTGATGCCAACATTTTCTTCCTCCTCACAGAACATTGTTCTTACACTGGGGTGCTTTAAATTGTTTTCTATAGTGTTAAACTATTACAGAGTAACTCTCTTGGATGTTTATGTCTCCCTGGAAAGTCAAGTCTCTCTCCTCAGTCAAGACTAGTTCCATTAAAAATACTCCCTTATTTTATAGGACTAGCTATTATATCCCTGCAAGTAATCCTTTCCAGTGAATTAGTTCATAGGGAATAAATACAGACAAATACCAGTCACATGTCTAAATACATTAGCCTTGACTCAACAGAGATTGTGACACACTAGAGCAGGCACTGAAAACTGAGGATACTACTGAAATCCATGAAGATAACTTGTTACTGGCAGTTACTAAAAGAAATGTCATAGATTTTGTAACTTTTAGAACAAAAAGGGCCTATTGTTACACATGGGCTTTGTTCTTCTCTTGCAGCTCTAAATTACCTAGGAGCTTATAAGCAGTACCTGTTCACAAAGAGCCAAAGGCTATCAGTCGAAATTGTCACCCTGAAAAAGACTGCGGAAAAGTTTTTTGTTGCTTGGAGTGGAAGAGGCAATCCGCAGAACCTCACCAAATTGTGAAGAAAGAATAAGGCACTTCACTATGGCATATCCTCCTGTGACGGAATACCAGAGACAGAATAGCTATGAAAAGCTATGCTGCAAAGCAATACTACCTATTACTACATACTAGATATGCTGCAAAGCAATACTACAAGTATGATTGAACTTGGTCTTCCAAGGAAGCACAATTTGAGAGCTAGTGTTGTAGGCCTAGATCTCTTATCTCACTCTCTCTGATGAGGTTATTCCTTTTCTGAGTATTAACAAAAGCAGGAACTGGAAGAATACCAAGGTAAAAAGTTAACACCTTAAAAAATCTAATGATGGAAAGCTCTACCAAAGAAAACTACAAGTCCTTCAAGTACCAATTGCTGAAAACTGAGATAGTATACTTGGCATGTCATTGGATTGTGCCTTTGCCACATTTTACTCTTCTTCCCTAGATACACGCTGTTAACCGCTATCAAAGATGGGATGCTGCGACAGAGAAGCCTTCGGTCTGACTCAGTCAGATGTTCTAATTGATTAGGGCCCAACAGAAAGAAGATTCTGTACAAAAATCAAGAGTAGGCATACACACACAACTGCATGATGAATTTTTCTCAAGGTGTCAATAGTTAAAGTATCCAGATCGACAGAAGATCCCACAGAACAGAAGATCAGTATTAGCTCAGCATGATTATCACAGAGCAGGAAGTCCAGTTTTGGAAATGAAGCTGGGACTGAATTCATAGGCCAGAGCAATGATAAACTTAAATCATGCACCTACACCATATTCTCAATAATGTCAAAATACATTTTGCAACTGTGTAACAAAGTTCTCAAGCTTTCCTAGACATTATATCACAATGAACTTTGGCTTTCTGGACTAGTACATTCATTTTCTCTGACAAAATATAAATGTGGTTTATCTGTTTAGAAACAGGTGAAATTTGTAGAAAAGGGAATTAAAATCTTTTACATCACCCAGTACTGTTTGCTATACGGGAAAAAACCTATAGAGTAAAGAAAAGATCTGTTATTCTGCTGATCCTTCAGTCTTTTTCTCAGCAGCTGGAGAAACTGTAATAGCAAAAGGTGTTTTCAGCTGTGGCACTCTGAAGACCGTTTCCATTGGAATCTATTCCTGATCTCCATGACTTCAAGACACACACCACCCTGCTCCTTCCACCACTTCTCCCGCTCTGTCTCTTTTCAGTTACCACTGATTTCTGCTCCCCATCACATTGTGGGCTTGCAGTTTCTCTACCTGGGAAGCATCAGCAGTGCCAGCAGCACCTGATACAACTCTTCACACCCCAGCATTGCTCCTTGCTCTGTCAGCACAAGCTTAAATACAGGCCTGATATATTACAGCACATCAGTACAACTAGTATGGTACTAGATCTTTGGATTTAGTCCATTACATACCTAGTTCTAATCATCATTGTAAGACAAAAAACAACCTCTAAATTTCCTGGAAAGCTGGATATACCAATGACAGCCACATGTTCCAACAACTATGGGTTCTTCATACCCACTTCTATGAAGTGCCACCAATGTATCTGGTGATTGTCTCTTTCTTTGACTTTAAAGGCTGTTTGTCAGCACTTACTACAAATGTCAGCCTTGAAAATATGACAAAGAGTAGAAGTAAGAAACTTCAATTAGAGTGAATTTTGTTAACACAGAAAGGGGAACTACAGGGATATAGAAGGATAATCTACATAGGCAAACATGTTTATAATAGAAAACCACATTTAATCAGTAGTTCATATATTAATGACAGCTAACAAAAAGGATCATTACTATTGTAGTGGAAATAGCACACTGTGATTATGGAATAATAATAAGAAAAAATTAATTATTCTAAGTTTCATGTCTCAATAAGAAATTACAATGCCATTAATGATAAAAACAATGAAAAATACATCTGCACTGTTATTGCTATTGCATTACTGTCCTGGTTCTGACTAGACCAGAGTCAACCTCCCCAAGCAGTCAACCCAGGTGAGCTGAATAGCCTAGATGAGTTGTTTCCACACCACCTGACATCACTCCCCCATAAAAGGGTCTGGTTGCAGAGGGGTGCCTCTGGGTGCTTCCAGGGCAGCCCAAGTGTGTCTAGGGTGTTGGGTTAGCCTTGTGTCCTGCAGCACTCTGTAATCATCAGGTCAGTAAGGTACTCTGTGTTATCACTGTGTGTGTAATTGGCTATTATTGTTTGACTTTCATGGAGCTTTGTCAGTAAACTGTCCTTATCCCAACCCATGGAGGCTCTGTCTCTTTCTCCTCTGTGAGTGAGCAGTGTGTGGTGCTCAGGCACTGTTTGGGGATGAATCACCAAAGCTATGATTAAGAAATGAAGAGAATGCTCTGTGTAAGGGCAAAGGTTTGTTAAATGTGTGCTGTTCATCATTAAGTCAAAATTCATCAAATTTTTAAGGTAAAAACAGACAAGGAAAACACTGTTCTATATAATATCTCTCTGTGTGTATTTATCTATAATTTAAAATGTAAAATATAAATAATATTATTTTTAAGATGGAGTTGAGTTTGGAAGCCCCACAGTTGCCACCTAACATTTATTTCCTGCTGTATTTTCACTGGAGTCTCTTGCAGCAAGGAAAATGAATAGGTAGAGCAGACAACGTAAGGCATTGTGTGGTAAGAGGGCCATGGACTTGACAGTTGGGATTTCTTTCATTATGGAAATCATGTAGGGAAAATTTCCTTCAAACAAAAGAAGCTCTTGTGTGTAAGATGTTATTTGACCTGTTATTGATACTTCTGGCATATGCAACAAGTTGATTAAAAGCTTAGTGTTTCATAACAACAAAGTTCAGAGCTCACATTTTATTTCTCCAGACATCATTTGGCAACTAACTTAATTTAAATCAAATAAAAATTTACTTTGTTTTACTCAAGCCCACTGTTATTCCTACAAATAAGGTTATATTGTGTTGCATGGTTACTCCTGGTACTAAAGGAAAAAATATATGTAGCTATTCTGTAGTAAAGTGAAAAACTGTTTTGAAGCTGGCAGGATGCACAGCATTGTAGTTTCACAGAAGTTTGCTATTTTTTTATATAAATTGGTAATATATTATTAATATCAACAAATTAACATAGTAATTGCTGATTGTGCAAATATCCTAACTTGTTTAACTTTCTTTTCTTTAAAGCTCCTTGCTAAAATACTAACATTGTTGCATTCAAATTAACTGCTTGGTTCTTATGTGTATTAAAATGCTTGTGTAAGTGCAATGTATTTCTACAAGTAGCAACGGGAAAGAGTTGTCTTTGGGAAAGTTTCTATAGTAAAATACACTCGGTCAACTGCAAAAATATAGGGCAATTGTAATGTATAGTATATTGCCATGCACTTTTCTGTCATCCAATAATTTCCCTGAATGTCAGTCTCATAGTAATGGTACTCAACACACACACCTTCCCCCAGAAAGGTTGGCAAAACAACTTAAATATAAGTATGCCTATATAACACTCTTTGGAGGGATCAGACTCCTGGTTCCTAAATTTAAAGCATGCATACATTTAGTCTGCCTGTATTTTGAACTGACCAGACGCTGTGTAACTGCATTAATTCTTCAGCTAATATAGCGTGGCTCACAACAGGGCTAATTAGTTTTGGTTCAGCCCCATGGTATAGCTCCAGATTGGCTTGGAAAGTAATCAAAGCAAGCTCACATCTGTCCATGTAAGACTATGTGTATATACCTGGTACCAGTAACAACAAATAATGCATACTAATTCAGAGCTTGATATTTGTTTTTCAATTATAAAGGTAACAGTTTATGGAAGAAATAAATGGTTGGATAGCAAGTTAATTCATAAAAGTGGCAAATATATATCTGTGGAATAAGAAGAGCAATTTCTGCAATTGATAAAGGATTCATATACTTTAATGCCAGAAAGCATCACTGTATCATCTCCTATGTTGTGCTCTGCTGTGATGTTTGATCATCTCCCTGTTTGACCTGAAACACTTCTGAAAGAGGTTCTGGGTTTCCACTTGTCCTGTCTCTACACATCACTGAAAAGGGGCTGGCTGATTCCCCCTGCATCCCCTGCTTAAGATAATTATAAACATTAATTAGGTCCCCCCTTCGTCTTCTCTTCTCAAGGCTGAACAGTCCCAGCTCACTGAGCCTTTCCTCATAGGGGAGATGCTCCAGGCCCTTAATCATCTTTGTAGCCCTTCTCTGGACACTCTCCAGGAGATCCCTGTCCTTTTTATAACAGGGAGCCCAGAACTGGGCACAATACTCCAGGTGGGGCCTGACTAGGGCAGAGTAGAGGGGGAGGATCACCTCCTTTGACCTGCTGGCCACACTCCTCCGGATGCACCCCAGGATCCCATTGGCTCTCTTAGCCACAGGGCACAGTTTTCATAACTGATATCCAATTAAACTGTATTTCTATTCACCAGATAGGCCACATGATTTGCAGAGGGAAGATTAAATATTTTGTCACTGAAGTGTCATGGTATTCTTCCTGCCTTCTTTAGAATTAACACAGTTCTTAAACACAGACTATAAGTAACAAACTATGAACAGGAATGACTTAGTTCATACTAGTATGCTCTGCTTGCATGTTAAGTTCTCATTCATATGAACAACATCAGTCACCAAACATTTATGGCCACTAAGTCTTATTTTTTTACAAAAAGTCAGAAAGGGGACCAAAAAATGTAAAACCCACAAGTCCTACCAATCATATCAAATTTGTGTATGTGCTGCCTTATTCATCTGTCTGTAAATCAGCCTACATAAAACTTAAAAAAATACCACTTTTAGCAATACAAAACAAATTAATCACTAAATATTTAAAATTTATGAGGTGTTTCTACATGAAAACAATCACACTAAATAAGCTGATTCAGGCAGTTCTAGGAAAAGCTTTAACTGAAAACCTGCATTTACAATCTCTCTTAAGAACAAGCAGAACATAGCACCAATCCAAGCATTAGTTCAATTAAAAAAAGGCAAAAAAAAAAAAAAAGAAACCCCTTCTCAGCTTAATAACTTGTTAGTTCTTGACAAGTGCAACAACACAACAGTAAGCCACTCAAAATGAGTTTTTAAAGCGAGGTTATGCCCTTCGTGTTGTGTTATCACAGTGGCAGATCAAACTGCTGACTTGGACTCTTTTTGCCAGCAGTGCTGATGCTGCCTCTATGAAGCTGCTGTCACAGAATAGTCATGGTACCTGCTCTTGCCTATAGAAAAGCACTAAATTGAACTCGAAGTAGTGTCTTTGTGATATCTTTTCAACAAGTCATGTCCCATTCAGCCTGCTAGTTTATCTCTGTCAGGCTGGGGGCCCAAGTGGTTTGCATGAGTTGTCAGGGACAGGTATACCAACCTGCTCAGTGCTAAGGAGGTAATGCATCTTTCGGGCTTGGTATTTCATTTCCTTTTCTTTCTTTTCTAGGTCTTTCCTTTTTTCTTCATTTTCCTTCATTTCTGTGTACTCTTGGAGTTCACTCCTGTAATAAAATAAGTCTGCTAATTATATTGCAACAGTAAATGTGTTATTCCACTTTAACCCTTTCATAGCTTCACAGTGTTCTGCTGTTATCTACTAGCAGTATACTGATAAAAGTGGCATGCAAAATTACAGTTAATTCAGTTATACAGCAGTAGGGTTCTATGTGGATATAACTGTGAAGAAATAGAATTAAAATTATTAAACCTATGAACAGTATATTAATTAGTTCATAGTGCTTACTTTTCTGAAGAATACATCAAAACATGGATTTTTACAGCTTGGTAAACTAAGGTCCATAAATGCCATTTAATGGCTCTTTAAGAGATGTTTTAGTTTTAAGTTCTCTGGGCAGAAGTTTTTATAATTTGGGGATTTTCCTTCAAATGCTTTTAAAAATAATTGTTCCATTATGTTTCAGCTGGCACCTTGCAACCCCTCCTTCTAACCTGCAAACAAGGAGACCTTATAGAAGGAGAGAGGGGAATGGACATAGGAGAAGAGTTGACATTCCCTCCTTGGTCCTTGCCCCTTTTGTAAGGTTGAGAATGTAGGCATAAAGAACTGGATGTAAGTCTCTTATGCATGCAAAGTCCTTAGGAGGAGCTTCCATAGGATTAGGCTTCTTGCACAGGTCACTTTCTGCTCTGGTCTGATTGCAATGGCACAGGCCAAGAAACAGGAATCCAACTGCCTCGTGAGCCACTGCGTGGTGGAGGCTTGCAAACGCTGTCATCTACACAAGAGGGTCTGGGCATTCAATACGTTGCACAGAATTCTTCTGTCGTCAAAGAAATAATGACCTTTACCTAACACCAGCTCTCAAAGAATTCAGGAAACTCATGATTTTCATTGAATGCTTAGAGGGAAACTTCAACAGAAAAAGGGTGCATATTTTCTCCTCAGTGGCTTTTTTTCATAGAGCCAGGCTTGCCATAAATTATGCAAACAGTGAAGTCAGTTAACGCTCTATAAGAAACAAAATTCCATGCTATTGTGTACAGTGCATGTGTATGGAATATTTTTGACCCAGTTAAAAAAAGGTTAGTTTGATTAACATTTGTTATTTTTGTTATTAAGAAATGGCTAGTTCAAATTAACCTGTGTGCCATAGACACCAAGCACATTCAGTCAAGCATTTAGATTGTTTAAAAGTTAATTAAGTGAGTAAATTCTAGTCTTCATTTTTAATGCATGTGTGTATATGATAAAATAAAAAGCAAAGAAAAATATACTATTCACAGATCTGGATATTTCAGCAAAACAAATTATTTAGAGAGGTCCCCATTAATAGTCTCAGTTGTTTCAATGAGTACCAAAGACAGAGTCTTATTTGGTACTCATTGAAACACGCTCTAGGACAAGGGTCAAATCTGGTCAAAATATGCACATGAATAAGTTTGCTGACATGAATAATCCCATGACAAAGTCATATTGGTCCTGAAAGTGTTTTTAAGATTGCGACTCAGATTTATTCTTAATATTTTAATTATCATAAAGTTAAGTTAGTTCATCAAACTATGAAAGAGCAATAATTGCATTATATGAACAGCATAAAATTACAGCCTTAAATACAAGTTGCCATATAGAATTTTTATTTGTTTCATGCTACATTTCAAGTTTTTTATCAACTAAAATAAGTAAAATAGAAAGTAATTAAACATGTTTTATTTCAAATTTAAAAGAAAAAAGAGAACGAAAAGGAAATAAATTAAGGATCAGAAAAGATGTATAGGTCTGTTTCAATCTCTAGAAATATTTTTTTGTTGCAGTTTACTGTTAAAGGCTGCTAATACAATATTTCATACAAGGTTACTTACGAAGCACACTGACGTTTAAAAATCACCATGCTGTGCTTTTGCAGCAGTGTAATTTTTTTCCAACATAAGATTAAATTGCAAAATAAATGAATTACTTAGAGTGGCATGGCCCCCATTTTGCCACCCTTCTCTTGAAAATTGCTTATTAATATGAAAAAAGAAGTTGGAAAATAGCCTGTTTTACTTTATGCATAGCGTTTCGGGCCATCAAAGCCTGCAGAGCTGGACTAGCTGCACATTTTAGATTGTGTTGGCAAACGGGAACGATGACCTTTCTGACCTGCATCTCAAGGCTATTATTAATCGCTAAGTAACCTGGTAAAGCCAAACAAATTTGTTTCCATTGAAAGGATCTCTATCTGTGTCTGAGAATTTGTGCTGTACCAAACAAACCTCATTAACTGTGTCCATTTTTGACAAAGAACCAGGAGTTGAAGAGATTGGTGACCTTTCTTTGTCCTTAAGGTACAGATTTCAGAGTCACTGCATGTAGGTACATAAGCATTTTTACTTGGAAACTCTTTGTTCTTTATCAATCAATCATAAACAAATGAATAAATGGAAAATGCATATAGTCTCGACTTTGTTCTTTTACTTTATGCTACTTTACCTTCAATATCAGAGTGTACAATCTAAGTTTCATGCATCATACAGAGTGTAATGATACATATTTCATACTATTCTGTTTTTTTGATTACAGACCCTCTATGCAGCTTTAGTTTACTGTCTAAAGCTTTTGAAATGTCTATCAACATATTACTACAGTTTATTAATGTTCTTATATTCTCATGCACCTCTTCTCATCAGTGGATATGGAAGCTTTGTTATTTAGAACACCACTAATTAAATCCCCCTCAAATAATGATAAAAAATATAAATTTGTGTTACAGATGTAATGATAATGGGACACAAAATGTTTTCCATTGTCATTAATCTGAATTTACCAAATTACTTTGAATGATTAGTAATCATTGTTTGCTGAAATTAATCAAACTCTAAAATGCTTGTTGAAATTCAAGGCAATTCAGAATCCTTTCAAACAGCACTATCATCCAAGTCATTGTGATCCTTCCTGGTTATCACATGTTCTCATTAATGTGTGATATGCTGTACCATAATCCATTTAAAAGTTTGAGGGTTTTGAAGCAGTTAAAAATAATTTTCAACCCACATATTTTGCCTGTTGTGCTAAAATATTTCTATAGCGCATTATACCACTTTCAACAGTGGTATAGAACATGCAGACAGTTTTGTCTTGGGGATATTAGCTCCCAAGATGATTTGCTCCTGAGATGCAGATAAAAATAAAGGGCATAAAGCAATCCATACATTGCTTGCCTGGAAAGCATAGATGTTTTAGCATAAACATAGATTTATTCTGAAGTTATTTGAACATGAAACCTTCATCACTTTTACCATAATTTAAAGAATTTGAATAGGAGCAACAAAAGCAGAGAATCTAAAAACAGTCATATATGAATGTACTATTTCACACATTAGCAGATTAATGCTAGCATGTTATGCACTGTGCCAACAGTTTCACTATTACCGTACAGGAAAATATGTATAAGCTTAAGGGACACTAAAGACAAACTTAGACCTCCAAGTAGAGTTAGTCTTCCAGATATCTTACGCATATATGTATTTGTTGAGAAGTTTCATCCTTGTGATACGTGTATGCCTGCCCAGAGAAATTAAATCCAAATTCCATCAAAGTAAATTGAAAATTGCTGGAAATTAAATGATGTTTGGATTAAACCCTAACAGTTCATGCCAGCCTTCTCTTTGTTCACATATATCTTAGGTTCATTGAACAATAGTAAGCAATCTTTTCTTTGCACTATATGATACTATGAATACCAGACATAATGCATGATACTCTGTAGAATTTGAACCAAATTTGCTCCAGGGTGAACCTTTCATGGTTCAGTGTGAAGTGGGGCAATTGAATATGGGCAAATTGTTTGGCATGCATTTCTAAAGCTTCACCAAACTTTCTGGGAGACAGTTATGTAAGTGTAAAATGGTTTAGATTAATAATCTTGTTCGATTTTTATAAATGATCTGTCTATTGCATACTTCATAGTTGGAACAGTACTGCTTATTAAGCTGTGGTAACTAAAAAAAACCAGGTAATATTTTTTAGCATATAATCTTTTCATTGTCTTAAATATTATTTCAGTATATTAACAGAGTCTACTGTATCTTCCTACAAATACAGCTTCCTATATAAGCTGAGTCCAATCAGAGTTTCTCCCACAGAGATTTTTAGCTCTTTGTAGAGAAATATGTGTAAGTTTTGCCAAATGCAGTGTCTTATCATGATATGAAAATTGTTCAACAAATGAGAAGCATATCAATGTTAATTAGCACAAATTTAGGATGCATTCTTTTGTTAAAAAAATGAATATACTGGGTAACACAAAGTGTGTTTTCCTTGCGATAGGGAATGTTTTGTGTAATGGAAAACAAGCACAGGATTATCAATGTATACACTCAAAGTCAACAATTAACACTTATTTTGTTTAACAAATCTCTGAAGTAGCTTTTGATTTCTTAATGATAGAATTATTTGCTTTATATAGTTTGAAACTAAGGCATTTTCATATGACAAGGTAACTTATTGTTATTCTGATATTTCATTATGCAGTAGGCAGTGGTGTTGGTTCCAGCTATGAGATGCAAATTCAGTTGACAGTGCTCCTGCTGTCTGTATAAAGGTTAAAAATACACATATAATATTGTTCCTGGCACTTTTGGAAAGGTCTTCAAGTGATGATTTCAGCAATATACAGATTTTCATAATTCTGCATAAAACTGCATCATTTCACAAATTCACACTGACCTACATTTATTGAACTTTATCAAACTCTTGCATTCCGTTTGCATTTTCACTCGCATTCTGTGGTCCTTTAACCAGATAACTATACAATTATATTAACCAAAGTAAAGGGCACCTGAGAAAATCAATAATTAGTATAGTTGCCTGGAGTACCCAGAAAGAGTATGAAGTTATTGCGACTTTAAACAGTTCAGACCCCAAATCATAAAACTCCTGCAACTTAGGCAGTAGGCAACCTTAGCATAAAAGGAGGTAACCTAAATTGATTTTTACCTTCCTGACTATATATCATCCTCCCCGCTCAAAGAGAGAATATGGAAGTGAAAATGAAATCAGTGAGACAATGCTTTTGGTACACCACAGCATGCCATTGGATTTCACATTACATTGGTGTAGGTGGGAATGGAATATGACCTGCCATGCTAATATCATTTAACCTAATCTATTATATTTGGGAAAAAATGAAATATACGTATATAGTAGCCTACATTGTAAAAATAGTTTAGAGAGCTCTGTACTTTAAAGGCATATTTTTAACATAACGCACGTACCACATACTCATGTTAGCTATATGCCATCACACAGCTTGATCATCCTCAACATTTTTAGAACTTTTTAATGAATGTGTTCAGATTTACTGAGCAGAATAGAAGAGCTCTGTAACCCTCTTGCTCCTCTCCACCACGATGTATAATCCTATGTGTATCCTAACAGAATCCCTTGACCAAAATGTTTGATCTCAAGTTGCAATGAAACATGATCAAAGAAGCAGCCAGTTATTAGTGGCATGAGATATCTTGCTGCTGAGACCAACCACATATGGGTGTCCAAAATTCATAACAACTTTAAATGTGAATATTTACAACAATCTATCCAACAACTTAATCATGACACTCTCTTAAAAATCTGGAGAAACAGTACTGCTCTGTGAACAGGAAACTAATGAGTCCTGAGAATGAAAAAAAAATTAAATAAAGCTAACAGGTAAGAACACAAAAAACCCTGGGTAGTTTCTATTATTACTAATTTTGCAGAAAGAAATTCATAGCACCTTAAAATCCCATTATAATTTGTGCATAGTAGAACATACTCTGCCCATTTTTCATTAATCATGTAAGTGTACACTGCCAATGGAATTAAGTGACATACCAGTTCAACTGTCAAGGCCCACAATGTGATCAATATACTACGCAGGAAATGTGATGAACATAGCGGTGAAGGGCATACAGTGAATGAATACCTCGTGCAGATCAGGAGATCAGGACACAGCATGTACCAGACGATAGGAAAGAACAGACTGATGTATCCTCCTTATCCTTCCAATTTCCACTACTCTACTTACTCAAGAGAGTGCAACAGCTTTTCAAAATAGTGGTTGTAGAGACAGTTTATAATTAAAAAGGGAGTATTTTCCCTAATCCTTTATACAGAATCTTCTAATTAAACTTCCAAGAAAAATTTAAACAGAATTTTTCCTCACACCTATTTAAAAATGCTTGTTTGTAATATATAAACTTCTCAAATTATTATATTTTCTAGAAGCATGCAAACTTGTTGGTCCAAATGTTTTTCCCTTGTTCATATACATCCTTAAACTGAATTTACTTCATAGTCGTTGGCAGCACAAAATGCTGTGAAGTTAAAAATAATTCCTGTAAAAGATACAATTTAAGTGAGGACTTTTTGTTAGCTTAGCTATTTCAATTTAATTAAACTGTAGGACCTACTCATTATGGATGTGGTGTAAGAGTAACTGCAACACTGAAGCTTCTGTTGGCTGAGGAACTGGACTAGTCCAACTTTATGCTCAGGTCTATACTACTGCAGCTAAATATAACAGGAAAAATGTTCCCACTCTGTGGCTGTTGGCAATTGACCCCTTCATGGAAAACCAACCAGAGTGATTAGCTTAAACTCTGAAATCAGTGTCAGTGCTACGCTGCTAAGAGAGCAGTCAAGTTCTTAATTTTTCCGGCACCGTATAAAAGTGTATGTCTAACCACAGGCAAATAAATATCCTTGAAAGTTTCCCAGTGAATGTCATGTGAAAGTATCTGTTCTCTTTTTGCACTGCAATTCCCAGAAGACTACATATTCCACCATCTGCAGAGTAATATCTAGCGGAAAGCATGCTACTATGTTTTTCTACAGTTAAGCTCTCCCCAGTACTAGAATGAATTCATTTAAGCTGTTATCTGTATGCTGCAGTGCAGAACAATGTAGATATATCTGTATTCCTTTTAATTTAATATATGGTACTTGGCAACATTTATAATATTCAACATTATGTGATTTAAAAAGCAAACATGACGTTGTAAAGGTCATCAGCTAAGTTGATTTTCCTTTTCATGGCATTATGAAACAATTTTTTCAAAGGTTTACAGATTGACTTGCATTTTTCACTTACTTTCATATAAATGTCTGCATACGTTTGCAAATAAAATGGTATACTTTGTTCACATTAAATGGGTCTTACAATGCCAAAGCAGGGAGAGCTTTTATGTATCGACCTATTACATATACCAGAGCAGTAATACCAAATCTCACAACTTCATAGTGATTGTCACAGTACTTGATGGGTTTTCTCAAATTCCATACCCACAGAACAGTGCTACCTCTTGAGCATCTATGATGTCATTTTTAATGAACCAAATATTTTGGGAGAAATCTGTCCACTTTTAAATACTACAGTGGTACTTGCAAGTATGCAATTTCACAGCAGTGTCTCATTACCAAATTGAAATTGTCAACTAGATCCCAGTTTCCAGTAGTGCTGGGAAACATAATCTTATATTGTTTTAAAGACTTTGAAGTAATCAACGGACACAAAAAAAAAAAACCCAGGCACTTTTTAGCACAACATGTAAGAAATTACACTCAGAATTAAAGTTTCTCTGAAATTTGGATTCTACCATACAAGCCAGACTACATTTAATTATTTATAGATGAAGGCATCCAATTATTCAGGCCTGAAGAGTAACACAACATTTAGATTCTAGTGTCTATACCTAAGTGCATAATTTTCTGAACTAGATATTAGATCCCTTCAATAGGTAAGCACAATGCTAGATGGTGGTGAGGCCTTCTACCAAGTACAAGTATGCTAATGAGAGCTGCATCATTTTGGGTGTCATGCAGCTGAAAGATCTAATTAGTTTGCTAGGTGAGGCTTTAAACCTTTTTCAATCAGCTAGTTAATAGAATAACCTACTGGGAGAAAAGAGGCAGAAAATGTTGCTCTCTTGGAACTCTTTGTTCTGTTGATTTGGTTGGAAGGCAGTTAAGATCTATGATGTTCAAGGTAAAATGGAGATTTAGCTTCACTGTTAAGGTGTTGTGGTTTCGTGTGTCAGGGTTCCGGGGGAGGGGCGGTGGGGGCGGAGAGCTGCAGGGATGGCTTCTGCAAGCAGCTGCTAGAAGTTTTCCTGAGACCTGACAAAGTAAACACCAGCTGGGCTCAAGGATGGACCTGTCACTGACCAAGGCCGAGCCAACCATTAACACTGATAGCACCTCTGTGATAATGTATTTAAGAGGGGAAAAAAACCCAGAAGTGGCTGGTTTTTTGCTGCAGCCCATGGAGCACCTCACATTGGAGCAGGTGGAGACTTCTGAAGGATGCTGTGACCTGGTGCAAGCCCACATTTGAGAAAGCTCCTGGCAAGATCTGCTGCCCATAGAGACAGAGGCCCATGCCAGAGCAGGTTTACTGGGGGACTTGTGACTCTGGGGGGACCAGGCTGGAGCAGCCTGAGACTGAGAGACATTTTATGATTTATGACTGCACCCCACAGAAGTGACCCATGCTGGGGCAGTTGATGAAGAGATGAAACCTGGTGGGAAAGGACTCACGTTTTAAAGAAGTTCATGAGACTGTCTCCTTGTGGGTGAATTAAACCACCACATAACGGCTTAATGGTTTAATTCCTACAAGGTGAAGAGTCTGAAAAAATTGAGCCAGGGATAATAATAAGTAAATGTTTTGCATAGCTTAGAATCACACAGTATGAGGAACCAAGGCTTTTAAAGAGGGTATTCTGAGTAGGATTCATTGAGATTAAGATCTTTTATGACACCATGATTAAAAAGTTTATAAATCTGTGCTTAATTTGAGAATACATGAGAAGAAAAAAGTGTTATTTTTAAATTTCTGATGTACCATAACGGTGCTGAGTTATAATGCTGACAGTATTTTTAAAAGTGTTTGAAAGTCTGTCCAAAATAGTCACAAAAATTATTTTAAGGAGAGAGGTAACATCTTGAAATGACCTC
Organism: Hypotaenidia okinawae; assembly: GCA_027925045.1. NCBI lineage: Eukaryota > Metazoa > Chordata > Aves > Gruiformes > Rallidae > Hypotaenidia > Hypotaenidia okinawae. The sequence continues at coordinate 22,113,175 of BSDF01000003.1, forward strand.
CACTTTTTATGTTTAGCACAAAGAATATCAGGTGGCTAGATTAACATATGGATTCTGGATATTAAAGGAGCTTTCAGCCTAGTAGAGGGGGATATAACCAGAAGAATTGGTTCAAAGATAAAATCAAACTATTGCAATGGGGAAATATGTGACAGACTTTGAACACCAAAACCATTAACTCCTGGAGTAGAATAAAACCGGTCTTTTCTATCTCTTGATGTTCTTAAATCCATAATAGATTGTTCAGGCAAAGCTTAATGGGTTTTTTATAAATATTCTTATAATATTTTTTTTTTAATTACTAATCAAGACTGTAAAAATAGAAGACAATCAGGTTTTCCTTTTTTTTTTTGTGATGGAGTACTTATGAGAACTAACTCTTCTTAGGTAATAGAAGGATCTATTTATAATGAACTATAAAAAAAAATATAAAGAATAGAGGCTATTAATTCCTATTTCTTTTTAATCCCAGTTTTTAATTTTAGACATTTTTCTATTAAAACAAGCAAAAATATTACGAGAGATTGTATACTGCTTTGCATGTTGTGCAATTCCATGATACTTTAGGACATATTGTTTGATATACCAATATCAAGGGAAGTACTATAATTTTCCACCAAAAAACCATCTGAAATGTCAAAGAAAGATCAATAAGCCTACACATCCTCAGTCAAAAATGAGATAATGAATTTTCAAAAATGCAATTCATGGATAAGCACTTCTAAAAACAAAATGCATTTGTGGTGAGGCTCTTTTCAAAGGTCTTCACCACTGTAGTCTCTATTTCTCCAACATAAATGAGAAATGCACTCTAGCTTCAAAAGCCTTCCATAAGGTAAGGCAGTGCCAAAGAACATGTTACATAGTACGGTCTTCCATAATATTCCTGCTATCTCTGGGCATTTTGTTAAATTGTGAGGTATGCTACTTAATAAAGAGTTATAAGGTACTTATGCAGCTATTGTCAATTCTGTAGTTGTACTCACACACAGCGTGTTACATTCTGACCAAAAAAAAAAAAAGTTGTGTGGTGTTAAATCAAACGGACTGTTGTGTATCAATTACAAAAAAATTACACATATCTATTGTTTTTTGGGGTTTTTTTGAGAACTCAAAAATAAGCAATATTCAGCATGTTCTGGAAAAACTGCCCGTGTAAACTAAGTACTCACTGATGTATCTGTATGAGCTGGAATATTCAGATAGCACACAGCAAGCATAGTTACATGATTGTATATATACAAATTGCTTTTACAAATAAAATATTTTCTAATGTAACACATAAATTCATGCATTTAAATTTTATGTTTCATTATTAAGCTGACAATTGCACACCAAAAAGAACCATCACCTTGTTTAAATGACAAAAGAACTGTGTTAAGCGAGTTGAGTAAATGGCACGTAAAATTTGTCATACTTCTAATGACCTAAACAGCTGAAATTACTAGCTCTCCAAAAGGCACATGAAAAATATTTATATACTTTTTCATGAGTCTTTAGTCTTCAAGTGGTAGAGCTTTTCCCTGATAACCTAGTATAGCTTGTATATAGATGGCCTGTCATGTCTTTACAATTAGATAAAAACAGAACTGCTATAATTTAATCAGTTACAACCTGAAAATTATATTTTGAAAATCAAGTTTATTAATATGTAATCTTTAGGTAATCATATTTATCCTCCTAATTTACACAATATTTATGATACTCTACATGTCCTTGAAATAGGGAACAGGGACACTACACTATGAAAAAGTGGCCTAGCTGCTGGAGTTCATAAATTTTGTTCGGCTTTGGATGAGTTCAAAGAATTGCCATGTAAGAAAAGCCTTACAGAGGGAATTTATCTGATTATGGCAGTAATAATTACCCAGCTGTTTATTGCAGATAGAGAAATAATTCATGTAGGCAATAGGCCGTGGTGGCAATGACACTCCGCATTTAGTAAATATGCAAACTGTTCACTTCTAATTAACCAAGCTAGAGGATGCCCTTATTAAATGTATAAACTAAAAGTGCCTTCCTGACAAGTGATGAATTGTTACATTGCACAAACTCTTGCCACAGAATTACTGGAGTGAACTTGGGGCTTAACTTCATTAAGAGATCTTGTGGGATAGTTAAATGAGGATGGACAGCATAACAAGACCTACCTGACAGTCAAAGATATGTTAGAGCTTAATGAAACTGCACCTCTTCCTCTTTTCTACCTATTTTACAGTGAAGATCCTACTTCAGACAAAATATAAGACTGTTATGTGTGTCTATGTTTTGTGAGCTGTCAGTAATTCTAAAGACCTATTTCAAATAAAAGAATCTATCTAGACCAATGCCTTCAAAGCTCACAGGTATAAAACCATTGTATGCTACAATACTATGCTGTCACACCTGTTTTATTCTACTTCACCAAAAATGATCAGCTACACCAGACTATTTGGTCCAATGAATGAATGCAAGGACCTCTAATTTCTTTCTATGCACTCAGATTAAAAATTTCCCTTTGGATACAGGCAAAATAAAGCTTAATCTATTACTCCTAATGGTCTGATTAATGGTATAAAAATGCATGAGAAGATACAGCCTTCATATTTTTAAAACAGTACTTATGCTATTCTTGTTTATCTGAAAAATTATCTTGTTTATCTGAAAAATTACACAAAACCAGCTAAAACATGGTAACGCTGCTTTCACCACTTGCTCAAGAGAAACAGGAATAGAATAAGGCACATGAGGTATGTCTAGCTGAATTTGCATAGGAAATTCAGCTTACTGTGTGAATATAATGGTTCCTACCTTAACCTCATTGCATTCAGAAAGTGTTTTCCTATGGAGTTAAAACAGGGTATTACCTGCTCTATAGCTTTAATAAGTTCATTTCAATTTCATGATAAAACCAAAAGACAAAAAGTCCATCTAAATTGTCTTGTTTTGCAAAATGCACTACTAAAAGGCTACAGTTATATAAGCATATAAGCTATATAAAGGCATATATGTAAATTAAACTGTGTTAATGCGTGTAAAGGTAGGCAAAGAGAAGACCTAAAAATGGACTGACTTGCCAAAGAGGATTTTTTAAGCTTTGAATCTGTAAAGAAATCTGGATTTATGGACACTACTTTTAAGAAGGAAAAACCATTGCAAAATACATGACTGTACAGTATTTTTTAATCAGATGTGACTGTCTTTAAAATGTATTCTTTTATAGCTTTTCTCTGGTCTAAATCCCACATAAGCCAATATGAACAGCTTAATATTGTTCAATGGAAATTAAGTCTAGCCACAGAAGAAGAATCAACTCATTTATTGTCTGTTACTCATGCATATCAGGTTTGTAGTTATGGAAGTATGCTGTGATCCTCAGTGGATTAGAGTTTTAAGTTTCCTACAAGATCTAGCAATTATACCTAAAATCCTCTGGAAAGCGCATAGATGTCTCAAATTAGGCACCCTAACCCTCAAAGAAATTTGACAAGGTAAGTTTAGATTCATAAAAATTTAATTAAAGAATCAAAAAAGTTAAAAAACATAAAGCATTTCCTCTAGATATTTTAGAAGACAAGGAAAAGTAGATGGGCTAAAGATAAATTAGTTAATTAAACACCAACTGAAAGACAGCATTACAAAAATGAGTCTTTTATTGTTGCAAGAATTCCAAGGAGCTGTCTGAAAGGCTTTGGCACTAATTGAAAATAAGACTACAGAATCAATTGCTTCTGCAGTCAATGAGGAGGAACATTTTAATTGAATTATAAGACAATATATACATTCTTCAAAACACTTTGACACTTGTGAAAATTGCCAGCACCTGGACTTATCTTTATCAGAAAGGAATGGACAGATGGAGAGTGAGCAAGTTCTCTTCATATTACTGTGACAACAGATGATTTATTTCAAGTCCACCTCATGAAAAATAGCAAGACCTCAAAAGTTTTAAGGAGCAATGTGCTTATCATGTTAAAAGTAAACATACTTCAGTAATGCTCTGGTAATCAAGAATAAGATAGATATTCCTACTTTTTTCAGTACTACATGCTCAGGAATATTTGCAGAAAAGCTAAACTTTGGATCAGGTCACCAGCAACATGTAGTAGCACTGCATTTCACTATTCAGTCCAGCGGAGGGCTACAAAGATGATTAAAGGACTGGAGCATCTCCCCTATGAGGATAGGCTGAATTAACTGGGGCTGTTCAGCCTTGAGAAAAGAAGGTTAAGAGGGGATCTTATTAATGTTTATAAGTATCTCAAGTGTGGGAAATGACCAGCCTCTTTTCAATGGTCTGTGGAGACAGGACAAGGGGCAATGGCTGCAAGTTGGAGCACAGGAAGTTCCGCACCAACATGCGGAAGAACTTTTACACAGTGAGGGTGACAGAGCCCTGGGACAGGCTGCCCAGGGAGGTGGTGGAGTCTCCTCTGGAGATACTCAAGACCCGTCTGGACACCTATCTGTGCAATGTGTCCTAGGGAGCTGCTTTGGCAGGGGGTTGGACCCAATGATCTCTTGAGGTCCCTTCCAACCCCTACGATTCTGTGATTCTGTGATTATAAAAATTAGACTGCACAAAGGATTCATGAATATACATATTGCCAAGGAAGTGATTTTTATCTCTGTATTATCTATTTCCCTGACATTTCTTAAAGACCAAAAGGCTTAAATAATGACTGTGATACTAAATCTGCTGACAGAACAGTTAGTCAAACATGTATGAAAGTCACACACTCTTCAGGGCCACTCTCAAGGCCTTTTAACTAGTAAAGCCAACGACAGTGGAATGGAGAATTTGGTGTCAATCCTCTCAGTGTATGAAATTCCCAATTTACAATCCTAAAAGTGTTTACATATGCTCTGATGCTTGCTACAGCTAGACTCAGGTCTTAGTTTGCTACATTTAAGTCAATGTTTATTCAATAACTAAGAAAGCTAAACCACCTGCCTTGATTACACAGGAACCCAAATGCCAGTACTTTGCCACTGCTTTGTTAGCTTTCTGATACTGTTATCAGGGAAAAACTGAAATGGTGCCGTTCATCAGTAAACGGAGCACTACATCCCAAAATCTAATCTTGAGTTGCACACCTGACATATAGCAAAGTTGCTTTACTGTAGTTTAAAGGCCAGTGTTTAGATAACCTTAGACAAAGAACTTCAAGTTAATCACACAGTTGGACAACTGATATCATCCATAAATTCTTCTTATGTAATGGCACCAGCATTCTAATTTAGGTGAATTGATGTCCATTTGCTTATCATGGATTGGAAACTGTGTCACGTGAAACAAAATTCTAATGCATCATATGGAGTCATAGCCTATGCTAATTGCTTTTGGCATGCTTCCCCTTGTAACCATTTTTACAACTCTTAGAAATGTTAAATGCACCTTTAAGAAAGCTTCAAATCAAAGTATTTTAGCTTAAAATTAAATATACTAAGTTCACTGAGAAGTAATGGAATTTTTTTTAATGTGTGCATCTAACCGACTAATGTTGTGCTGGTACTTATTTAAAACCAAGTGGACACTATAGATGAAGACTTATTGCTAAAATTTAAACAGCAAAATTTTATAATAAATACTTATGAATATATTTCCTACTTGGTTGCTTTTTTAACTTCTAGGGACACTACTGGGGTTACCAGCAGCCATCACACCTACTGTGAAGTAGGAAGTAATGGAAGAAAACCCACACACCCTTGAGCCAGTGTGGGAGCTAAAACCAGCAGTTATCTTTAGTTCATACGGAAAACATTGCCTTAAGTTAGAATAAGCAGTCTGTTAAGTGAGTGCAAACTCACACACAATATGACTATTATTATTTAATTATATTTTAGGTCAATTTCTGTTAAATCAATTTCTGTTAAACTTAATTACATCCCTCTATGGCTTTAAACTGGGGCAGCTTCTATTAAGTTTAGTTTCTCCTGGGGTTTTCACAGTAAAGACAAATGATAAAGGTCTGGCTACTAAATGGAGTAAGGTATTAAATAAGGACGGCTTGTATTAAAGCTGAATGGTAAAGATGTGGCTACTCATTGAGAAAACCTTAGTGTCATGGGTTTTTTTAAAAAAAAGAGGGCAGAGGAGAGAAGGAAACGAACTGTGTTCACTAATATAATACAGTTATAAGAAGCTAAAAGAATGTCCAAAGTTTCAAGGCGACTTCCTCTGAAGCTTCTCTTAAAAACAAGAGAGTAGTAATTTGATACAGTCTAGTACATAATTAAAGAAGAGAAAATGAAGCACAAACCCTGGTTCTGGAGACCAAGAAGTAAAAAATGTATCTCAGAAGGACTTGCAATGTGATTTCAGGTAGTTCTTGATAAATAAAAATTCTGTCAGCATTATTCAAAAAATAAGACTGAGAACCATATATTGTAGTTCAGTTCAGAATAATGTCATAAATCCTGGAAAAAAAATACATTTTAAATAAGCCTTTAAAATTCTAAACTTCTAGTGTGTACTTTGTTGCTGTTTTGCAGTGGGTGGTTTGTGGGGGTTCATTTGTTGGGGTTTGGTTTGTTGGGTTTTTTGGGGGGAGAGGAGCAGGCAGGGGGGCTATACTGCTTTAGTGTTCTTAAAAATCAGTCTGTTATACTAGAGTGCTATTTGTGAAGAAACTTACTAGCACTGATGCTGCCTTGATGCATATATTCTGATGGATAAAGCAATATGACAAATGAGAAGAAAAACGTATTACTTCATTTACCATATTTGTGTTGTTTTGCAGTGTTCTGGAGATGTGAACACTCACAGCCAGTGTAACACGAGTCCACAAATGTATTAGTTGCTGTGTGTGCCAACATGCAAAATTCTGTAACACTGATGTTGGAATAAACCCCAACTACTTCATAAATGCACTCCATCAGTTTCAGGAAGTTCCTTGTGTTTTTACAATGAACATCTGCAATCATTTTATATAGATAAAAATGTTTGTGAACAATGAGCTTATACTCTTTCACATGTTATGTGATGGTTGATGAAAATATGCAAAGAATCTCACCTCCACTTTGTTCAGAATTCCTCATCAGAAACACAGTCGGCCACCTTGGGGCCAATGTAGTTGGCAGCAACTTTGCCCAATGACAGGAAAAATCTGTTTGGCTGAGGGCCTACACCTGATCTTCACTAAACAGCTGTTAGATTTCATAAGAAAAATGTTGAAGATAATATACATATTAGTTTTCAAATGTGCCCCAGTAAAGAGATGACTGCAGTGATTCTTGATTGCACTTGAGAACTGATGCATTTTTAAAGCACAAATGATACCATCCAGTTGACCCAATTTGCTCAAAAGTTCATTTTTAACTATTTTTAATCTGAAAGATGGATTTTTTTTAACCTGAAACATATATTTCTGTGAACTCTGGAAGGCAGAACTCAAACTAGCAGAATATCACCATATCAAATGCCTGGTAAGACCTTTGACACATTTTGATGCACCTGAAGTCACGTTGCTCACCTTACTTGTTAAACAACATACAAGTATTTATTCATTAAAATACCTTATCCAATGGATAGGCTTTTTGGCTTTTTATGACATGGATCACATACTAGGGAATTTGATGAACATGTCAAAGTACTGCAAGATAAACACTTTTGTAGTCCTCCAAAGTTAGGTGTACACAGAAGAGATCTATTGTGGGTGTGGAGAAATAAAATACAAAGCTCCCATCACTCTGTGTTTAGTACAGCAGGAATACCACTTGCTATCTTGTTTTGTTCACACACATCAAAGGTCAATTTAACAATTTAACTTTGTTCCATGTTTAGGCAGGGAATGGAGCGTGATAGAACTGTTAAGAACAGAGAAGGTTGTGTTTCTGCAGTTAATTCAGTTACATTCATTAGACCAGAAAAGTTACATTTTCATTTACTTTCAAAGATTTAGTTTAGTCTTTCTTGGATTATTCGAGTAGGGAACATTTTTCCAGGATTTCAGAACAAGAACGCACAGGGGAAGAGATGACAGATTTTTCAGTCTGTTTTTGCTGAGTTATGACCTAACTTTCTGCATAGAATACATTTAAATTAATAGTAGTGAAAGACTAGAGGTAGTTGATTATATTTAACAATGTAATGCACAAGTTAGAATGCTATGACTAAGAGGATGTAGGATCAGCTATATAAATAATATAAATTAATAAGCAGCATCCAAAAAAGTTGGATAATTCATTCCTCCATATAAATCTTGCATATCCTGTTTTCTGTAACAGTCTTCTGGCTGAATTGTCTTTCACATGTGATCTAGATGAGACTTCCAGAAATACTTTTTCACTAGACTCTCTTATATTTCTAAACTTCAGAAAGCAAAGGTTTGTCTCGGGCTTTCTGAACAGCTAAACCTGGATGGATTTTGTCAAATACCCTTTCACTTACAGTAAGAAAGTAATGATCATGGTCACACAGTATTTTTTCTGTTTGTTTCCACTGTTATCTGATGAAAAAGTCATGGATCAGGACATCAAGTGTGTTAGAGGGAAATAATAGCCTCTATTTTAGATAGCTTTCAACTTAGGGACAGGGAAAGACAAGGGACAGATAGCAGAAATAGAAGGAGAAAGTAGGAACATTTAGCAACAGTTCTAGCCAGAAATCTAATAGACAAATTAATTTCTTCAGTAACTATGAAAAGAGTGTGCTTTACCATGTTCACACCAGTATCTTTCACAATATTCAGTGTGGCTCATAAGTATAATCTAGATCCCCAAAGCTGTACTTTAATTTATTGCCAATAATCAATTTTCAAAATAAATTCTGAAAACAATTTTTTTTAAGTTTGTGTATGCTGGGAAAAAAACAATCTAGTTCAAGAAACCATATCGGGAGCATAATAATATATGAGTTCTTAGCATAGATGGAGAGTCAAATTCAGTTTTATTAATTTGGTATAAACCCAGAGTATGTCTAATTAATTCGAAGAAATTACTCTGAATTCATAACCATAAATTAGAACAAAATGTGGCACAGTATTCACAAGCTTGGAATAAGGAGAATGATGACTGATATATATGTATATATATGTATTTGCTAATGGAGGGGATCCTACACTCAAAGAAATAGTTTGATTAATGCCATAAACTTTTTACAAATACAAGGAAATTAAGGATTTACCACATGGAGTTTTTATCTTTACCTGACAATCTCATTATTCACAGAAATGGCTTCCAGATATTTCTTCAGTGCATAATAATTGTGGATATATTTCCGAACATAAAAACCTCGCCACCTTTTCTGAATCTAGAGGAAATAAATATTTGCTTAGTATATTTCAAATCAAAAGTTTGTATGCATGTCAAATATCTGTTGTATTTCACAAATAATATGATTTCCTTAAAAGTGATATTAAGTAGGAGCACTGGCATGTTTCAACGAAGAAAATGAGAGATGATTCTTCAGTGCTTGTGCAGAGAGTGGGTTTTTTCCTTTACACCAATGTTTCTCTTTCCAGAATCAAGGTAAGTGAGCGCAATCCATGTGTTTGTGGTGTAGTGCTTTTTTCTTATCTATCTCTTGTTTCAAAGAATCAAGGAAAAAAAACCTGTCATGTTTTGATGCGTTTCATTCGGGAAGAAGGTGAAGGAAGAACAGCTGCCTGTTGGCCACACTATCAATCAACCTTTGCACTCAGTGACTTCGGAGTCTGTATCACCAATTCGTGGGAGTACTCTTCCATAAAACAGCCAAAATTCTCCCTACTCCTTACAGTGCAATTCTGTACCACGGTGATAACTGAAAAAGTTACTGACATTTTTCCATCTCCTGCCATTTCCTGAGCTGAAAACAGTAACTCACTGGAGCCATCTATGAGCTGATTAACTAAGGCAGGGTTGCTTTTTTTTCATACTTTGGTTAAAGCCAAAACTATTTCATACTTTGGTTTAAGGCAAAACTATTCTTTAAAGTAAAAACTATCATTCGGTCTCAACAGATGGCACCTTGTGGTACAGTTGTGACTATCACTTTACTTGAGATTTCACAAAAGAATACCACAGGAAAGCTTTAGGTAATTCTTTGAGTGATGTGTCGCCAAGGAAATCAAATGATGCACTGTATTAGGAATAAGAGGGTATTCACTTTCAGTGTTAGTACACTCTTTTATTTCTGCTCTGTGCCTTGCTGAGTACTTTTCTCTCGTCTCAAACAAGACTGAACTAAATAAAAAAGTTAGTATTTTCCTTTGCTTTTGTGGTAGTGTTCAGTTTCCATGGTTTTTTGAATAAAAAGTGTTTGGACCTCTACACATTGTTATAATGTGAATAAATAATAGTTATTTAAGCAGCTGAACATTGAACAAGAAAGGTTAAGCACTAGACATGCTTCTTTGCATAGGTAATAATTTTATACTCTTTGCAACTCTTTCTCATACACAAGCTTATTGGGTTAAAAAGGGATAGAGAAAGAGCAAAGAATGAGTATGCCTTCAGAGATCCTGGATTAAGCAAAATCCGTTGCATGTGAATAAGGATCTTAGCTTTGTTTTTCTGTTTGGCTTCAAAATTTCTCAACAAGAGCATCTACTTGGCTCCCATATAGCTGCATGCTTATTAATGAAGGATTATGGTCCCTTTGAAACTCTTTCTGACAGCCTTCACCTCACAGTTATAAAGGCAGAACTGGATATTTGTGGGTTAAAGCATCAAAACTCAAACTGAAAGACAAAAGACTTAAATTGTATAAAGTTATAATTATCTCCAATGGGCACAGTATACCAATTAAACGCTTCATTCTACCTTTACACCACTTTCTGTTCAGAATGACCTCACTGTTTTCAACTGAATGAAATGTAAGTAAGAAAAATTGCACCATGTCTGAAATTATTTTATGCTAGATTTCTGTTTCCCTAATACTGTATGCCAGAGATCACAAAACTGAAGACTAACGCAGTTGGAAACGAACAATTTAAAGAAAGCTTCTCATGATGTTCATGTTTTCAACGTGAAAGTTCTCAATGTTTCCTTTTATAAGGAACTACAATGTATTACAACTAAATTTCTTTTTAATTCCAAGGTGAATGTTTAAAAAATTCTTGGGAAAAAAGAGAGAAGTGTGTATGCCCTTCAAAGTAATTAGCAAGTTTCAACAGTGATTGGTACAAAACAATTATTGTCATTGATCAGTACTGAACAGATAATTTTAAACAAAGTCATTGTGTGCTCAGCAGATTACAGCTTGTTAACGGGCAAGTTCTAAATGACCTCTCAAGCTAGTCAAATCAATGATGCATATTCCTCATTAAGTAACATCAAAATGTAAGTGGTCTTATAAATAATGTTTATTTTAAGCACTAAAACAAATGGCAAAACCTTGATATATCTAAAGCCATCTGCTCATGGAAATATTTTTTTCCATAGGATTCCATAGCTTTTGTTGCTGAAAATTTATAGCAACCCTAAATCTTTTTAGGGAGAGAACCGTATTCTGTCCTAGTACTCAAAACTGAAATTGATTAAAACAAGTTATCTGATTTAATTTTAAAAGGTGAAACTGATAGTTCTGGTAACACATAAATGCAATCCAGGGAAACAGTGATGTAGACTGACTTAAAAACTATGAGCATGTGAACACCCTCAATAATACTTCAGTTGCCAAAACTGAAAGTGCCTTTCTCATCAGTGACTGTAAACCAAAATAAATATTTTAATAATACTGTAAGGCAAAACTAAGTGATTTAATAGAACAACATACACAAATATGGTTATATTTTCAGAACACTGAAGTATATTAATCATGACTCAACCTCACAGTGTGGGAATATGAGGCACCTTCAGCTTGGGAAACCTGCAGTCTGGCCACATATCTTCCATGCAGAAACTCAACAGGCCTTATTCTCTATTATCCTGGACCTTGGTTAGTTCTTAAAAAAATAGGTGATGGCAAAAAAACCCATTCAGTGTTTCAGAACAGTAACATATGTAATCTGTTCTGCATATATGGCTACACAAGATTTTGATAGAGACTTGTATTCTGACATTTACAACTAAATAAAGGTCTGTTCTGTTGTTTTCTACTGACTTAAATTCCCATTAAGGAAAAGGACATGCCTGAAAAAATGATACTTTGACGATTTGTACCACCTAATGATTCAACATTATATTTCCATTACAAATGAATGGGAACACATTCAATTTCTTTTAAAAATGAAAGACCAAATGCAAAACTACATTTGAGTAGAATACATAATTACCTCTGAAATTTGGTCTTCAAATGCCTTCCAAAAGTACACAGACAACTTTTAAGAGCTGTCTTGCATCTTGTGTTTTCTCACAGATTTCAGCTGCATGAGTACAAAGCATTTATCCCCTGTGGAATACTTTCAACATAGCTAACTATAGAACAAACTAAAACAACAAAAAAGTTCATTTCTGAGGAACCAGATTGCTCTTAAATAACGTCAGGTCTCTAACAAGCACTAAATCTGAGATTCTATTTTGTGCTTTTGAGAGAACCAGTGGTAAGTGGAAAACCAGATGGAAACATATCTCTTGAACCTGAGTTAATTGGGAATCAGAGGCTACAAAATTAAAACCCATTCTATGAATTTTCCTATTTTACAGGAATTTTCTTGGATTACACTTTGTCCCCACCTAAATCCTATGTTTGGTATAATTTGACAGGTGAGATGTCTTGCCTGAAAAGATACAGTTCTTTAAAGTAAAGCGGGTTTATTCCACAAAATGAAATAACGAAGACAAAAAGACTTCTTCCAAGAATTATCTCTTGTCCTTCCTGTGTTCGTTTTACATTTGTTTAAGTGTAGTTCTAAAAGTTTAGGAAAAAAACGGTAATTTCTTGTTAATATGTTTTCAGTTTTCCCCATAACAAATTTCATTTCCTGTTTATTTGTTAAAGGACTGTTATGATCTATCAAAATTCATTCATAACATCATCAATAAGATCGCCGCAGTTCCACCTCTGCGTTTAGGCAATGAAATCGTCCTGTGCTCTCTGAGTAACTCTTTTGAGATTCAACACATCAGAAGTCACGTACTAAAAAAAGAGAAAGCACAGCCACATCAACGGTCACAAAAGCCTTATAATTTGTCAGAATTATACATATATGTCTGCATTTGTAAGAATGCTCGCAGACTGAATGCCTAGGGTTTTTATGAGTATCATATATGGTAAGCTACAATGAACATTTAAATGGGGCAAGACACATACAGACACCTTAAATTTAGCTACAGTTTTCAAATACAACCCAGACTACTGAGTGTAACTTTAATTTTTAACTATGTACTATTTCCCGCTGTTGCCATCAGCATATCAATCAAGTGTATATTATTCTGGTTTGCTCACTTTATTAAAAGCAAATTCGGAGCACAATTGACTTTTCATTTGTTTAACAAGTGAAGAAATATTTACCCTGACAGCCATTTCATTGTAGAAATTCATCTTCATAATAAAATATGCTGTCTGTGAATCAAGGAAAAAAAAAAGATGGCATATATTTCAGTTACACAAAGACAGTGCTCCTATTTTTACATATAAAAGATAAGAATCTTTATACATAATACATAATAAGAGTTCTAGGCTTAGAGAGAATAAAATCAAACTTTGTATTGAAGAGATAGGCTTCCTAATACATAATGCAGGCTTAACCAGAAAAATCTATGGTAGTCAAACTAGGAGCTAATGGAGATATATGATCATAAAATGCTCTCCGCTGAGTTTGATAATCAATGGTGCTCTACTGAGAGTAGAATAACAAAGCAGAAATATTCACAAGTGCTGGTGACACGTAGTATTGTATGATTTATTCACTGGGGTTCTTTTAGCCAAAACTCACAGAAACATAAAAGGAATTCATATTTCAAGATGCCTGGTTTAATGAAAAATTCAAAGAAATGCTGTCTTCAGTCGAAATCGTTCAAAGATACGGATGCAGTGATGGAGCAAAATTGTGCCTTCCAACCATCTGTACTAAATGTTATGTACTTAGCTGCCTCCTGAGTAATCCTTGGGAATTTTGTTTCATTTAATATTCATTTTAACATCATAAAATCATAAATACAATGATACCATGTTATAGTGAATCCCCTGATATAGAAAACATTTCCTGAAGTCCTGGTTTCCTTCCAATAAAGTAGAATTCCTCTCATAGTGAACGAATCCCCTATTATACTAAGCAATCACTTGGCAGCATAGGTTATTTTAATGGATACATCACTTTAAACTAAGCTTTCACATCTGTTCCGCCCTCTAATTACAAATGCAAAATGAACATAATTCACAATTGTATCATAAAAAGTAAAATATAAGTACTTTGAATGCAAGAGTATGTCCTTTATTTAGCACAACATGCAGCTTTTATGTGTATCTCATGTTTTAGACACAAATCAAAGGCAAAAGTGCTTTCCCCTGATATAGTGATTTTCTCCCCCATGGCAAACAGGAATTCACTATAAAAGGGTTTCACTGTAATTAGTGTTATTTGAATTGCCTAGTCTGATCCAAAGCAAATTGTCTGTGGAGAGCAGCAGGACTGGATTATTTATCAACAGTCTGGGCAATTAAGAAACAGTTGGCTGCAATATGTTATTTACAAATGAACACAATGATGCTACTTCATTTTAAATTCTCTTTCTTCATTACATTAAGCAAGGCATAATTCCTGCAGTTTAATTAAGGTGCATTTTAAATGCTCACTTTAATATCATACCAATCTACTAATAATAGAAACAGTAGAAAGAATATTTCTTATATGGAAAAAAAATGCAGGACTGCTAAATTTCAGAAAGTTTCTTTTATATGTGTAGATGTATACAAACACACACACACTCATATATATATGAGGGAATCTCCACCCCAAAGAATGAATTAGAATCAATAATGGACTCAATCTCCCCTTTTGTCTCCATTAATGTTTTCTGAGTGATACTAACTGTAGATAGCTAGTACTGGAATGAAATAATGGCTGCCTAAACTGTTTGATTAAATTGGTACAATTTTGCTTTGCAGGTGATCTGGTTTTTTGCTTTGGATGGGCATGTAAGACTTGCTGCACAACTAAATAAAGTATATTTTTAATGGAAATTCCTAAGCTTTAAAATGATCATCAGATTTCTGTCCATCAATGATTAAACTATACAGTCTCATGCCTTTTTTTGATTATTCTCATATTTGAAGGCTGTGAGCACTTGGGTCTGAATCCATCCTATTTCACTGAAGAACCTAAATTGGTGACCTAACATCATTTTTTTTTTTATATTATCAATGCTGAAAGACAGTGGGACCACTATCCCTCTGAGCTTGACAAAGTATTGAAGAGCACTGACTACTATTTATAGACAGTCAATGGCAACTAGGCTCCTAACTCACATACCTTACTTGGGTATGAGAAATCCAGGCCTTACCCTACCACTACTTAACAAGATCAAGTCAGAAATTCAAAGGAGAACCCATAATTTGATTGAGAGTAGACTGAGAGAAGGAATCACCATATGGTCTAAATAGGGAACAGGCACTTTTTCCTTTTTTTTTTTTAATATGCATTTGCCTAATTTCTGTTGGATTGGGACTATTTAAAACTAGTTACTGAATTGAAGATAAACTCTTTAGGGTGGTGCCAAACTGCATCACATAAAATATTTTTTTCAAATGTATCTCTTTCAAAAGTGAGTTGAAAATAAGGCCGCGATGCCTGCTGACTTCAGTTAACAATAAAATGTTACAAAGCCCTTTGCTTAACAATATTTTTTTGACTGAGAAATGTAGCAAAAAGAAACAGTGATGTATTGTTTCATTCATGTTCTGGTGTTTGCCTGGTTTTAAATTTCACACTGTCCTGCAGTTCATGCAAGATTTCAGTACAACCAACATACATAAGTTATTAAGAAAACTATAGGAGGGCAGTTCTTGATTTTAGTTTGTGATTAATGTGTAGGAAAAAAAGCTCTAGGCCAAAGCACCTATATTTAGAATACAGAAATGCACATAACTTGAGCCATATAAACACCATTGGTAGTGGGTTTTTTTAACTTAATATTCAACAGAAGAAGCACTAGAGGAGTAACAAATGAAATACTAGTAGTGATGCACATATGGACAGGCAATATGATGAGCCTCAGCCTTTGTTATTTTCCGCATTGGTACCACTCACATTTCACAATTTTGAATATAATCATTAAAATGATTTATTATCAAGTAATCATGGGTATTTTGTGCATATGCTTTGCCTTGTTTGCTGGCAGCAGATACCAATCCAATCACTATCAGAGGACAAATTGTAAAGTGACCTTTTTTTTTTTTGTATTTAAGGAATTATCATGTGAAATGTATCATTGCATTTTGTAATCAGCAGCCGTCATTACAGCATTCACAAGAGCTCAATGCAAACATTAACTGGTCCTTTACCTTAAAAGTTGCCTTAAGAGGCTGAGAAGATGTTTTATTTCTTTTTGGAATATTCCAAATTCAGCCATTGATGTAGTAAAGGTGGTATAGCAATGAATATAAGTAACGAACTTGAACTTCATATTTAGGTCCACCTCAAAACAGACAATACTGAATATAAAGGTCTAAAGGGAGAAAAAGGTGGGTGTTATCTCTTTGATTGGAGAGGACTAAATAGGACAGCTTGATTGGAAGCTAACCTGAAACCTGTACAAGTACAAAATGAAGCATTTGAGGAAAAGAGGTGGGTTTCTATGCTGATTGCTGTACAATTTGTAAGCTTGCTGATAAGATTCTGCTTCTCCAGAGCCCTGACTAATATTGGATAAGTACTGGTATGCAGAAACTGGATGAAGTAAGGGTGTGATTTAGAATGTGTGTATGAAGTGTGGCTTGCACTATTTTTCAGATTTGGTATGGGCTGGTCAGTTATGTTCACAAGACTACATGTGAACCAGAATTTATTAGCTAAAGTATTTTTTAATTTTTATTTTCAGAAATATATTTCAAGAATTGGAAAGCTGAGGGGGGTTTATAACGCTAGCTATCTCAGCTTGATTACTACAGGAAATCTATGCTAATTTGAAAGACTATCTTAAAATGTAACTGTCAGTGTGGGTTTTTTTAAGAACAGGGGGCAAAAGAAGAAAAAAGTTGTAAAGAGATAAGGTAAAAAACCTCCCATGTCAATGGTAAGTACAACAAAGGTTGGCAGGGACCTTTGGATCTCCAAACCATTGTTCAAAGCAGGGTCAATTAAGGCAATTTTTACAGGGCCTCCTTTAGTTGGGTTTTGAGTATCTCCAAGCATGGAGACTCCACAAGCACAGCTCACACTCTCTGGGCCACCCATCCTAGTATTTTATCACCCACAGAGTAAAAGTTTCTTTCTTATCATTGAGTGGAATTTTCTGTATTTCAGTTTGTGCCTGCTGCCTCTCATCCTGTCACTGGGCACCAATTCCAAATGCCATTGTGTAGTTGGCACTTTGGGAAAAATTATCTTGCTATCTCCCGTGCAGGGCACCACTCAGAACAGTGCAATAGACAGTAGGCACAGCGGTGATGCATTAATTTCATATACTATCTGAGCTGCACCATGTATGCAATATTTATATATAAAAATAAGTGAATGAAGTGACATCCTTCTGTTTAAAATAGGAAACTGATTACTATCAAGAAATAAATTAGCATTTGAACACGGAATGGACAAAAGATAGCTCCTTACAGTTTTGCAGGATTGAAAAATATGTGAAATGGCCACCATTAGATCTTTGTCCTGCTTAAACCCTCTTAAAGATCTGAAGATCAGATGCCAGAGGCTGACATGGTTTTTATTCTTATATTGAAAAACACAGAAACACATAGATTGCCTTGGTTCTAAAATAAATTTCACACAATGTTTTAACTGTGAAAAAAAAAATTAGAACTTCAGGGGTCGAGCAATGGAGCAGGATCCCCAGGGAAGTGGTCACAGCACCGAGTTTGTCTGAGTTCAAGAAGCATCTGGATGATGCGCTCAGTCACATGCTCTGACTTCGCTCACCGTGTGTGGAGTCAGGAGTTGGACTCAATGGTCCTTATGGGTCCCTTCCAACTCAGGAGATTCTGTGATTCTATGATTCCATGAAATGACTTCACCTAAATTGTTTCCTGAAGCATATCTAGCCACCCATGATAAGCATTTGTCTAACTTCTTAAAAATATGCAGTAGAGGAAGTTCTACATCTTTTGGCATATGTGTCAGTGTTTCACATGAAGTTGATTTCTTCCTGCCCTTTTCCCAGTGGCCAAGCAGGTAATTTCTTTTCATTAACAAATTTTAACATACATTGTCATGCCTCTCTTCTACAGAAGTTTTTTCCAGATTAAACAAACCTTCCTCAAATTCAGGCATAATACCCAACTTTTTTAAAAGAAGAATGTCATCCAACCATGTAGCTATCTGCCTTGCATTCAAAAATTAGTCTTTTAGAAGGCTGACAACCATAGCCTGAAAGGATGACTTACATTTTATTAGTTAAACCAGTTAAATTGTAAGTGA
Source organism: Hypotaenidia okinawae (assembly GCA_027925045.1). Lineage (NCBI taxonomy): Eukaryota > Metazoa > Chordata > Aves > Gruiformes > Rallidae > Hypotaenidia > Hypotaenidia okinawae. The sequence goes on from BSDF01000003.1 coordinate 22,131,606, forward strand.
GAAATATTTAATTAGGTAATTGATTTATTTGAGGGAAAAAAATATTTCAGGCATACAAGTTCTGCTACTTGAAAACATAGTTTAGCAATAGGTATGGACTTCAGCCTGTAATACATGAGTTATTGTGGCTCAGTTTTTGGGTTTTTTCTTGACTTATCTGTTTTGATTGAAACAACAATTTAACAAAACTAGTTGAGAATAAATTACTAAGAAGTTTAAAACTACTGCAAAATATTAACATAAATTGATAAATTAGTAAACTACATATTAAAAGCTTACTTGTTTTATGTTAAAGGCAAATTAATGTTGTCTTAATCTCCTAAACCTGTTAACAGAGGTCTAAGCTTCTGTGTTATCACACACTCTTCCTATCTTCAGGCCCATCAAGGGAATTAGATTGACTGTGATCTGCTCTGTGCCTTAAGGCAAAACCACAAATACTTCAAGGTTCATTAAGTAAGAAATTTAAGCCACTGAAACACAGAACAGCAATGTGTAGAAAACATTGGCTTATTTTGTTTTCTGTAAAAGATAGTTCTGTCAGGAAAAAAAGCATCTTGAAAAGCTCCAATGCTGCAATTAGTATCATGCAGGCAAGCATAAGATCTGTATGAGCAGATCTCGTTGCTGGTTTGAGTACTACTACTACAGAATTGCAAAACATTTAAATACTGACTTAACTTGACTGTTATGCCTAGGCTTACTGAAATGAATGGTGCTTTTCATGACAGTAAAGTTAAGCACATGTCTGTGTGTATAAAGGATCTAATTTCAGCTTTTTAATTTCACAGTGAGCGAATGAATTACTTCATACGCATTCTGTAAATAACCAAACAAAATTTTTTAAACTCATTTTCTACCTCCACCATTGTTCTGAATGATCTTCTGCTTCGATAACCTCTCCACCACTTCTGTATTAAAATCACCATTTTGGTCAGGTATCTAAAATGAAATATATTAACAAAATAAGGAAGATTTTGAGACTTTACAATATAAATTTATTTTTTCCTAATATTAAAAATAACATATAGCGTATTATATATGCACTTATCAAAAACAGATGGCCACTGCAAACATATTTTATACATATACATGGATGCATATATACATATGTACACATAAACATAAACCAATATATACATCTATTTATACATACACACATACTTTGCTCTTGAAGAAAGATAGGTTACTGCAAACTTACCTGTATAGTCTTTCAGTTATCACTAAAACAACTTAATGAAATAGCCTTACAAATGTAATCTGCATGATAGATGATTGTATTTTCATTAATTGTTCTAACTAACATGTCTGACCAGTTCAGAATTTTTTTTCAGTCACATGCAACATTTTAACAGCTTTACAGTTTTTAAATATTTCACAAAGATATCTGGAATTGTTAGACTACTTATTTTGCTTTTATAAAAACTATAAAACACCTAGCTTAATTATAAGCAAATCTTTACTCTGTCCTTACTACCTATATACTTTATTATGCTACTAAAAATTCCATAAATCTCACATCAATTTTGCAGAAGATAATGCAACCATTATTATGTGACTGCCTAGAAAAAGCTATGTAGGGGAATACCACCTAATATCGACATCAAATTTTGAAGCTGTGCAGTACAGATAGAGTCACTCAGTGGAGGCAGTGTTTTCCAACAGGTAATTCAATGGACTTAAATGAGAGGGTAGTTTAGAACACTGATGACTGGCTATATTGAGCCAAGTTAATTTAATAATTCTTTAGGATTGATAGATTATGTCTGGATCATACATAATGACTTGAATTGGGAAAGAAGTCAAACCAGAAGACGTAACAACCCCTCTCCCTCACAGTACTAATTTTAATAAAGATATAGAAATTCAAGTATATGTGTTTGTCCAATTGTACTTATGATCATAAATAATAGAGGAAGTTCTCTTGGGAGGAGCGCCCAACTATATTGTTTCCAAAAAATTTATATCAATGTTGATATGGCATTTTACAGAGCAAAGCTATTGTACATGACCTCTGTTATATAAATTGAGAAAATAATTTAAAGAAAGTTGGTTTTTTTAAATGACCTGGTCAAATCCAGGAGTAGAACTTAATTTTCTACCGTAAGAATCCAGTTACCATGCACTCATTAGGCAGTTTTTCTGTAACTTCCACAAAAACAGAGATAAGAAAGGTCTCTGCAACAGCATATCTGAGGGAAATCTACTTTTTTCCAGTCATGTCAACATTTCTTAAACAATAGTGTGTATCTATTCTGAAGAAGGATTATTTCCATGCAACTTATTAGCATCGTGCCATTTTAATTGTATGCAGTTCTAAAAATGAAAAATTAGTATTTCTTACAGCAGCACAGCATATATTTATTTCTGTTTAAAAGCAAAATAGCTGTTTGTGGTTGTTGTTTGTTTTTCATTAAAATCAAGTAATACTATGAGAAATTCAGGTGAAAAATACAGATTGAAATAGAGATTAAAATAGGCTTAATATACCACCTCAGATAGGCTCGGACTCTGCATCCTCGAAACCAGCTCTGGATTTTGACAGCAGCTTTGTACTCTATTTTTCTGTCTTCATCTATAGATCTGAAAATACATATAAAAAGTATTAATACTTGTCAGCATGGTATTTTAGTGAAATTCTAAAAGCAGAAAAAAATCTTACATCTTGCTATTGCAGTTTGTGATCTTTTTCACAATTTTTTAATTCTACACAGTCAAATAACAGTGCAGAAAAATATAATATATATTATTTGCATATTATGAAGATAACAAAGAGTATCACAACTTGTAGATGACGCAACATTTGGGAGAGTGTACTTTTTATCCCTATACAGTACTGAATACTCATGTCAGCATGTCATGGACACCTTCTGTTGTATGTGAAATATATGGATAATGCTTTAAAGATAATTAAATCTGAATTATAACAAAAATACCATAGTTTTATGTAAGATTGTGTATGTACATTAATGTTAAATAAATTAACTGTGATCAATATTACAGTAATTACTAATTTAATTATTAAGAAGCATATATTTAAGGTGTGATCAAGTTCAAATACCTTTCTTTATGACCGACAAACAATATTTTATTTGTATATTTCCTAAACAGTGATAGCATCAACAATGGTGACATACACTTCTTGTCTGTAGATTTTTTTCTAATGCAACCAAGATGATATTACAATGTGAAAGTAGAGGATTTAGACCTTTAGCTAGTTTCTTAGGAAGGAATTTAAAGAGGAGAAATATGAAAATGAAGACGTGACTGAAGAGAAGCAAGATAGAAATGTACGTTAAAACTACTATAGGTTAGAACAATGAAAGCTTAGGAGAGAAACTAGATGAGGAAATTTTCACACTTTAGAAGGCCTGGAATGTCAGGATAGGAAATCTTAGTGTGATTTAAAAGGAAGTCAGGAACTGGAAACAAATGGTGTTAGTAATTGGATAGATTCCAAAGGGATGACCATGGGAATATTTTACATGGAATTACAGTTGTCAGTGCAACAGTTTACCGAGTCTTGACAGGACTTCTCACAATGGGAATTCAAAGACATGGATTTTGGTGATAATGTAGAAATGAAACAGGCTGCATATTGGTATATGTTACAGACCAGCAAGGAGGGAACTGAAGGAAACAAAAGAATCAGAAAATATGCTAGGGTTTCATCAGTGATTATTACAGATGCTAGAGGAACTAATGAAAAAGGGAGGATACAGAGAAAGATGAAAAAAATTGGGTTTAAGTTGCATGAGAAAAGGAAGGTTATCTAGAAAGAGATACTGGTGAGGAAACAAGATAGATGTAGGTGGAGAATTGATTACTTCAATGAGATTTTCAAGAACTAATAGCTGTCAAAGTTTTGTGTCAAATTACAGTACAAGGAAAAGGCATGTGCACAAGTGGGAAAGAAGCACAGATAAAAGGATCTCATCAGAAAGTCAGAAAACAATTCCAAGAGACAGTCCTTGCTTGCTTTCTTTTTATGATATTGCCCATTAGGAGAATAGTGTTTGTGACAAAGCTAGAAGTCATGCAAGTAAAATGATGAATCTAAAAAATAAAGAAAAAAAATTAATCTGGAAGAGATTAAGAGAGTTCAGACAGAACTTTTAAGAAAGTTCAGGAGTTTCAATGGAGAGGGTTAGAACCCAGCTATGCAGTCACCTCTAGCTAGTATTTACTTCTTTGTTTCAAAATGTCAACAGCTGTCATGTCTTTGAGCTTTAAATTATATTTTAATTTTCATGGAATTTTTCTATACTATTTTTATTAGGAATATATTTACCAATACATCTGCTACAAAAGAACAATTAGATTGCTGTAAGTTAGTTTTCTCAACTAGCTGATATTAGTTAGCTGTCATGAGAAAGTGGTGTATCAACATTAACTGTCTCAGTAAACATTAGCAAGATAAATTTTTATGTGATAAATTAGGATTATCCTCATTATATTTCTTGAAAAACAAAACACATTTACTGAGAGAGATGAACCATTAGCACTGTTAATTTTTACATCATCTGGTGCAGCATGTGTTCTCAAATCAGATTTTCGTCTTCATCTGACATGCATGAGACCTGTCCACTACCTGGAAACTGTAGGAACAGGCTTTTTGACCCAAGACCACAAAATAAGTCGATATTTATACTAGAGAACTTCCTCCTTCCTTGTGCAGCTTCCTAGACTTGATAGGAAGCAGACACCTCCACAATAGTTTTACCTAGAAGTAAATATAATTAAAAGGGTATATGGGATTTGGCCCTGTACATGCAGCCATGGTTACAGCCAGGAAATGAAGGGGCTATGGGACTAGATGTTTTGGGATAGCTCCAAAACCCACTTGGAAATGGCAATAGTCTGCTTCTGGAAGAGCAGAAACCTTTTCCTCCGTTACTCCCTGCTAGATTTTTTGGTTGGCATTGCCTGTCTGAGTCAGTTCAGGAGTCCTTGCAAAGTTTATTGAAGCAGACCAACGACAGACTTGTTTCACCTACAGTGTAGTTCCACAAACCGTTTAAACTAGCTTTGCCAGCAGAAGCAGTAGTTTTGGGTGTACGTTCCTCAAGCTGGCATCTGCCCTTCTGATCAGATTGCATAGTTGACATACTGTTTTAATTAAACTTTTAGAGTCACAGACATTTCTCAAAGACTTTACTGAATGTTAAAAAGGTGTACTCAAAGTCAGCATCTGACATAAAGGTGGTATAGTAAAGAAAAGTAGGTTCTTGAATGAATGTGATATAATTGTTTAAAATCTAAGCGAAAGCACTAACAGATCCTGTATATTCTAATTTTTATGCTGACAGGGTTTTTCTCAAGGTGCAGGCTTATGGTATTTTTGCATTTTATCATAATTGGGCAAGTCCTTCCCTAGAAAGGTGCATTTCCTAGAAAGTCAGTTTAGGAGACCTCATACCTCTGACAAACAAAGTTCTGCATAAAGCATGACAGGAGCATCATTAACATCAGCAGAACATTATTAAGACCTGTCTAACCACAACCACCAGGCAAGATACTAGAGTCATTAGCCTACTCTAGTCTTTACAGTGTAGAGTCCTAAAATAGCAAATGCATTTTGAAAGAGAAATATTTTTTTCTAACTGTGGTATTTACTTTAAGATATTTGAATTATTATGTTCCTCTTGCAGCACTAGTTGCTAGCAAGAGTACTTAGTTTTTGTCAGTGTTGCTTAAATTCAAGCTGCTCTTGAAGGTCTGAGAGCTCTGGGTGTTCTACAGGTCTCTATAGATAAGCAAAGAAAGTAACCGATTTTCTTACAGTATCACGTATTTTTGGTTGAATGCCCTCAAACTGTAGCTGATGACTGACTCCTGTGCCCACAGCATCTCAGATTTTAACAGATCTATTACATTATGTAGATAAAGTGTAGTTCTGAAAGGAAATTAAGCTTAGAAGGTAAATAAGGATATACCAAAATCTCAAAACAAGATATTCTGATTTTTTTTAGGATTTTACTGACAGCTTTGTTGAAGTAATCCAAGGTTTTGACCCTAAAGAACAAAGATCAGATTACAGATCAGCACTTCAGTATCTGAGCTGGACTGTTTGAAGCCTCCCATTTAAATTCTCAGCTGAAAACCTGAATTTCAAGAAGCTGGTGGATTATAACCTTTTCTTAAAAGGGAAACAATTCATTTTTGGAAAGCTCTGCCAAAACCCAAATCCCCAAACATCAAGCATGCTGCCCTCCAATGGATTTCCATGTCTCGCTCAGCCTGCTCTTTCTAACCTGAAATATGTGAAATACAAGCATAGACTTCTGTAACTGATGCCTGTTTAGTGAACTGCTGTGTGTATGGCCACAGGAGTATGAACTGAAGTTTGGGAAAGAATTGGGATACACAGCACTATACACAGGCAGGACTTTAACTTTTAGCGATGTTTGGGAGCTTTTATAGTCATGCTAATGATGTTGTAATTGGATTCTAAAGCTATTCCTTAATTAGTTAAGAAAAAAACCCCTACAATTATGCTAAATATGGGGGTGGGGGGAGGGAAGAAGGGGTGGTTCTGCTTCAGTATTAGCATTATGTGTACAGCCTTGTATGTACAGCAGCAACAAAACAGTTGAATAAAAGGATTTGCAAGAAAAACCTATGCAGTATTAAAACAGGCCTTAAAACATTTTATTTCCTAGAAGTCTGATCTGGTAAAAGTTGGCCACCAAACATTGGCGGTCAGAAAACTCGTCACCACAAACAGTCCCACTCAGGCGAGAGGAGGGTAACAGGTGATCTGACCCATTGGCCCACCGCTCTCTACGCAGGACCTCTTGGATCTGTAGCAGAATAAATATCTCCTTAACTTATTAATGGAAGACAAAACACGTCTCGAGTGCCAGAAACTCCAGACGCAGGCTCATTCGGCTCCGGAGGAGAGAGCCGGCTCCGGCGCGGGGGCAGAGCTGGCGGGGCCCGGCGTCTCTTGGCACTTTCCACAGGCTCCTTGACCCCCGAAACGAGCAGCGGGGGGTAGGGGACGGGTAGAGCGGGAAACGATCTCATTTCAGCGCCTAAGTGGACCCTTTAAAGAAACTGTGCTGTTGCCGTCAGGTGTCCTCAGATCACTCTGGCAGTATTTGGGGGTTTAGGGAATGGGGCGGGTGCTCTCCGGAGGGGGTTTATAGCCAAATCGTATTCAGCGGGAGTGCCGCCATCTCGTTGCTAGGGGATGCCCCGCCAGCTGCCCAGCATGAGGAGCTGCGTCCCGCCCCACCAGCGGCACGGAACGGTTACCTGTTCCTACGGAAATACTCCTCCCGTAGCCACGACAGCTTTGCCTGCAGCCGGGCCAGAGCGGCCATGCTCCCCCCTCCCCTCCTTCCCGGTCTCCCGACGCCGCCACCATGGCAACGGGACTGTACCACTCCGCGCCAGCGCGGGGGTGGTGCTCTCCAGCGCAACCGGGCCGGCAGGGAACGGCAGGGCACAGGCGGCCGCGGGAGCTACGGGCAGCTGGGTCTGGATGGAAGCGGAGCCTAGGGGACGAGTCCTGAGGGGACGAGGCGCTCCTGCGCAGCGGCCCGGAAAGGGAGAGACGAGATGGTCGCGCCTTGCTTCCTCCCGGTGCCGCAGCTGCTTCCGGTCTCTCATCATGGGGGACTGAGGAGCAGCGCTGGCCACCCGCGTCCTCTGCTTCGGGCCCTCGCCTGTCAGCCCCCGGTGCTGTTGCCGGGCTCCGCTCCGTTTCCCTTCGGCCCAGTCTCTGCGAAGTGGCGCCAGCCTCCCCGGGGAGCGGCCGGGGGAGGCGCCGGGTTCATGTTCCGGGTCGCTGAACCTACCCCGACCCGAGCTCAGGCGGCGAGAAAGAGCTGGTAAGCCCGGGCCCGGGGGGCGCGTGGGGAGAAACGGGGCTGCCGGGGCCTCCCGCGGGCCGAGACGGGACGTCTCCGCCGCCTCCTGCCCTCTCGGTGGCTGGTGCCGGTATTTGGGGAAGGGGGTCGTAACACCATCTCTCTGCCATGTGTGGGGCTTGGAGACGGAGTGTGGGGACGATGAGTGCTGTCCCCGTCCCTGCCGGCCTGCCTCTCTGTCCGGCGGGCTTCCAGACCTCTCCCGCCCTGAGTCCCTCCGCTGCTGGTTCGGTGGGGAGAAATGTCAGTGGTTTACTCTCCCCCCAAGGCCTTCGAAGGGAGAGGTCTTGAGGGTTTGGAAGGTGCTGTTCGCACACCTCAATGGCTCGTTGCATTTATAAGCAAGCAGGGCGGCTGGACCAAGGAACTTCCCCATGTTGCTAAAAGAAGACAGCATGCAAGCTGTAAATTGAAACGCTTTTTCACAAGCTTATTCAGGTTTTTTTGTGCATGTATGGGGTTTTTTTTCCAAATTGTAGTGGATCCCCTAAGGCCTAAACCCTTTCCTGTGTGTGCTGTGGAAACAGTTGATGTGGTTGCTGCCCTGAAGCTTTTTTGTTGCATATCAAGAATCAACAAGTGCAGCTGTAGCAGATGAGCATGGAAAATATGGGTACTTCTACTGCAATATAGTTCACAGATCTGGTGTTTTGTGTAATTTGTTAGTGTAGTGACCTCAAAGGCTATGCTGGTTTTATTGTAGAACTGTAAAGAGGGGAAACTGAGTAACAGAATAGAAAAGGGGAAAGTGAGTTTTGTTGATAGGCTATGGAGATATAAAGACTAATAGTGGAGAGACACTGGAAATGAGATCCCACAAACAACCAAGTGGGAAGCCTTTGTTTTCCTTGTTGAAATGTTAGGTAACTTGTGATATCCTCGGTATCAACAGATGTCTGTAGCTTCTAGTTAATTTCATTTTTATTAGTGGAAGTGGAGAGCTTATGGTTTTGTTTGTGGGATTTTTTCTTACTTGCATGTTGCACACTTGAGACTGTTACGTACACAGACACCTGCCAATTAAGTTCTCATATCAGAAATAGATTTTTTGTTTGTTTGTTTCTTTTCTGAGGATGGAGAAGAAGAAAGAAAGGGTTAGCGCCTCATCTTCTTTCATAGGAAACCTACATTCCACCTCCAATTCTGCTGATACCACTATTTTTTTTCCCTGGAGGTGTTTTCGTAGCTTCTTTATGCTTTTCTAAATGAGCAAGTTTTCAAAGAGGGTTTTTATTTGCCCAGATGATATATATTTGCTAGAAGGAGTTTGCTGGTATTGATAGGTGTGTGAATTTCCTCTGTTGGTGTCATTCAGAACACTTCAGAGAATGATGTATGCCCTAGTGGAAGAAGTATTTTTATTTCAGTGGAAACATTGCCTAAACTATTCCAAAGTTCTCATTATATAGTTAACCTGTCATTTATCTTAAATTTTTACTATCTTGGTGTCCCCATGAAATAATTTAGTTCTAGAGGCTTTAAGAAGGGTGTTCAGCAACACAGGGTGTGGGAATTTGGCATCTTCTTCTCATATATTGCCAAGTTCTTTTGTGCAAATACACTTCCTACAGGAATTCAGTACAGAATTATTGAAAATTTATCTTTAGGACAGTTAGTTTAACAGTTCTGAAGGAAGATCTGTTAGAAGTCTGACTATTCCTCAGTGCCACCATCTTTTCTTATCCTTGTGCATAAGTTATGTCAGAAACTGTTTGTTAAAGGAAACCTATTTGAGTGAAATGCAGGAGATTTTTTTTTTCAATGTCTAATACTTGATGTAGAAAAATCAAGAACTTTAGCTTTCTAAAAACTTTTAAGACCCTAAATAAGTGCGTAGATGCTGAAGGCCACAGAGTAAGAGTGTTTGCTTTGGTTGGTAAAGCACCTTTGAAGCTCAGTGTTTTTCATTGGTATTGTTAATACATGTGGCAATTTAGGAATAGTTTGCATTTTGGGCACTTTCCAGGAACTGTGATAATGACTTTTGATAATGGCTTTGGTACTATAGCGTATTAACATCCTATGATGGTTCAGGTGATTTTCCACCTTGCAATTAATTAATGAAGTCATACTTCTGAAAAGGGCAAGCATATCAGTAAATGGCAGCAATGGGATTGCAAGAATTGCTAACTCTCATGATAAATTGCTCCAAATCTCATTTATGGCTGACCAATTCATTTGTGTTAGAGCCTTATTAAATGCAGTTCTTGTCAGCATCTTTCTACACTGTATACCACTGCTTTATATGGAACATTCTCACTGTTAAATGTATGAGTAGAGTTGATAGTATTTGTTGTTGTGCCTTCTTAAATAAGTAACAGTTACAGAAAAGTCAGATGTATTATATACTAGTTTGTCTGGCCCTAATTTTGAGGGGGATCAGTGACATAATCAATTAATAAAATTTCTCCTTCCTCCAATACTAATAACTTTTTATTGTCTAGGACAAGTGCAAGGAAATTCCGAAACTTTCTTAAATATAGGATTGATACCAAGACTTGATATGTGATTGGAGAAATAGAATGTTTCTAGTAACTGTATACAGTTAAATGTATGGGAGCTGTATATTTGATATAAAAAAGAATTCACAGACATTTCTAGCAAGAGTAGCAATTATGTCTTTTATGAAAGTCATCGTTCTACACTTCGTTTTAATTCTTTTAAACTTCCTCTCTACTTCTTTTGTTTTGTGAAGCTGATTTATACACACACCTAAGTGACTGTAAAATTGAGTTGGCATACCTTGGACATGAGAAATAGCCTGGGATTTTGGATTTGTCTTTTCCCTTTTCAGATATAGGCATGGCCCAGTATAGTCCTGATGTGTCTTGAGTCCTCAATTCTTGTAACTCAGAATAATTATGCTTTCAGGCATTTAGTCTCTAAGTTTTTCTTCTGATGCTGTCCCATTTTTAAATTTTATGCTATGAAAATTACATGTGTATTAAGTTTATTTGGCCTGCATGTCAGATTTACTTTGAATGTGTTGCTGGTGCATTGGCTCTTCGTCTTTACAGGAGGTCCTGGGCAGGATCCTCAGAGATGGAAGAGGAATAGGGGATACTCTGTAGCCCGGTAGCTAGATCTTACACCCCCCAGCAATGGTTGGTACAGAGCAGAATGCACTGTGGTTATTGTGTAGCTTTGTGTACTTGGTTGTCTGTTGGACAAAGCCGAAGGACATAAATAAGTGTGTATGTGGAACTGAATGCTTTGTGTTCTCCTCAGGTTGATAGCCATTTGACGGGCACAACTTCTGTTTCTGGTGTATGCCATCAGCTTCTACACAACATAGGTTTATAGGTTATTTCTTTATCTTTTGCTGGCTGCTTAGTTCTTTTAACTAAGTTGTGTTACTTTGTTTAGCTTTCCATTTTGTGTATCCCAAGAACCATGATAGATTTTTTTTTTTTTAATCCATAAATTCTTCAGGCAAGGCAGTGAGATTTATCATCTGCTGTTCCCTCTCCAAATACTTGCACCTGTTGAATCCAAATTTCAGTCATGTTGGTCAGTAAAGCAGAGGTCTCATGATTCTAAGACTTTGTGAAAATAACTTCTGAGGTGGAGAAATGGGTTTCAAGTTAGTACTTGTGAAGATAAAAGGACACTGTAAGTACAACTATGTTACAAGACATCAAAGAGTCTATATGAGGAAAGATTACAGAAAGTTAGGCTTTATAATCCTGGTATTCTAGGAACTACTATGGGTTTTTTTTTTTTCCTTGTGCTCTCAGCATGTGATCAAGGTGGGCACGAAGGCAGAAAAGATCATGGTTCTTTTTAGAACTGATGAGACACAGATGCGGCGTGACTTTAGCAGCAAGAAACCTATCTGTTTGCATGAAAGGGTATAGAACTAGAAAGTAGATGTAAACACAGCTGTTGGTTTAGTAAAGGATACTGCGTTTCCTTACAAGTTGTGCCGTTACATTGGCTTTCCCATTATTGTGTGCTTGTTAAATGTTTTGTGATCAGAGCTCTGCATTATGTGCTTAGGTGTGAAGGGAACGAAAATACTACTTGATTTTCACTGAAAAAGCAAATGCCTATTATTTCCATTAAGAGTTTCAGTACGAATATAAATGCTGAACACAAGCTGTGTGAACTGTTTTGGAGTAGGTGAAAGCAGTTACACTGTTTCCTGCAACCCTACTTTTATGGTCTATTCTGGTAAGGGTTAGAGAGGAAATGGGTCAGCCTTTGGTGAACTACATTAAAATTGCTTCAGATAAATGTAAAGGTCAGTGTAGCCAAACTGGATTTTCTTATAGTAAAGTAGAATCTTCTCCTAGTGAAGACATTACGCTTTATTGCTAGCTGTGGGCTGTTGCTGTAACAGTATTTTTATAGCCTTATGTGAGTCATGCTAAACTATGGCTCAACTTAATATTTTATGTACTTCAATATGTTGTTCTACATTCGTTATTACAACCTTTGAAATTTCTCATCTTACTGAATGCAGTTGAACTTGCTGGTAATGTCTTTAATACTTCTTGTAGTTATTTTTCAACCTATTTCAAATGCAAATATTTTTGTTACAGTAACATCTGCAGGGATGATTAGAATTACTTCACAGGTTTGGAATACAAGCTTCACAGCTGGTTATGAGCAATGGAGAAAGTTGCAAAACTGAGTTTGTCTGGCAAATAATGCTGTAATAGAAATATGCTCCTGAATTTTGTAGACAGGTTTCAGATTAACTGTTCCTTCTGGTTGCTGTTGCCATTTTTTTTTCTTCAGTGATAGCAGGAGAAGTGAAAGCTTAGATAAAATTAATCAAAAGAGATTTCTTGGGTTTTCAGGAGAAGGAGTTTTAATGTAGACCCCTGGCATGTTGAAAATGCAATGCGAATAAAAAGTTGGAAGTACATGTATTGTGTTTTCAATCTATTACAAAGGAGCTTCTACTCCTGTCCCAAACTGATCAAGTAATTCTCATAATTGCTCAAAGGAAATGGAGAAGTAATTATAATCCTAATTTGTCTGATCTGTCTAAGAATTAATAAAGTTAGAGCAGCTACACCTCTGGAGGGACTGCAGCTGTGGGGTCAGCTGTCCTGGCTGTGTCCCCTCCCAATTTCTTGTGCACCCTCAGCTGATGAGGTGTTGCGAGAAGCAGGAAAGGCCTTTGCCCTCTCTGTGTAAGCACTGCTCAGCAGTAATAAAAACATTCTTATGTTATCAATGCTGTTTTCAGCACAAATCCAAGCCATAGCCTCATACTAGCAACTATGAAAAAAACCCAACTCTCTCTATTCCAGGCAAAACCAGCACATATATTATACATAAGACCATGACTGTAATTTTTAGGCTAAATAAGGTCATTTCTTTGTACAGATCTTACTTCAGGAATTGCAACAAAGAGACCCGATACTCAATAGAAAAGATTCATTGGCAGGAGTGCATGAGATTTGAAGTCATAGTCTGATGGAAATTAAATGCCTTTACTGCTCAAGGCCTTTTGAGAATCATATTATCTCTTGACTGCAAAAACACTTCAGGGTTCTCACTTGTCTTGAGTCTCATCTTTTGATATGGTACTGTCTCTATTGACAATATATTGGGGGGAACTTAAGACAAGTTTAGATCAGATGTATAGATTCAGGCAGGCTATATTGTGTATGATTCTGAAGTATTGTATAGAACTAAGGAACTTTACCACCATATTTACACCATTTCCTGTAGTAAATTGGTATGTCCCTCTAGGACATACATTGATTTTTATTAATATTTTTTTAGTTATAGTTATCCATATGGATTAGGGATTCTGAATTCAAGGAATTAATCATAAACCATGGTGTAAGACATTAGTGTTCCTGTCTTCCCTTTCCTTTCTACTTTATGCTGCAGGGCCAGTAGTGGAATGGGCTGCAAGGGTTTATATATGCTAGTTCATATTCTGGCAAGTTAGCAAAAATCTATTTGACACCTAAATGTAGGGTTAAGCCTGCTAGTTCAGTTTTTGGTGCAGCTCCACTTCTGTCAGTTCACTGTAAAAGCAAAAGCCTCTACCAGAGCTGTGCAGAGAGCTGGGGGATTGGATGTCTCAACCCAAATAAACATACTACAGTTTGAGTCTTATAGCTCCTGCTATATTAGTGCAGAAGTATTCAAAAGCCCCTCAAATGTCAAGGGCATCTCATCTCTGACATGCACACCTGTGAGGATACTGTCTTTATGGGTGTTTAGCAGTAAAGCTAAAGGGGCTGGTGGCCTTCCTGTTGTGTGGTTATAGCTACTGAAAAACATGGGTTAATGTGTCTTCCTAAACATTGTGTAGAAACCCTGTAGAAATATACATAGACTTGTCTCTACTTGTGGTTGAAATTTCTACTACACAAAAAAAAAAACCAAAGAAAAACCTCCACCTCCAAAAAAGCCCTTCACAGTGATTGAAACTTTGAAAACTCAAACTAAGCATTAGGTTTAAATCACTTTGCCGCCTGTCTTAAAGTCATTTCTAGGTTAATTGGCTTCCACTTTTCTCTTTCTGAGTTTTCAGAAAATCATTGCATCATTTGGAATGTTTTCCTACTGTGTTGCTTCTCTTGCTTCTGTAAAGTATTTTTGTGTGATTATGGAGGTTTTGATACTTGTGGACCAAATGGATTAAGGAGAAAGTGTAGCATTCTTCCAGAGCTGTCTCACCCCATACAAAGTAAGATGATGATTCTGCTGTACTGAGAGCCAAAGAAAATGTTAAGGGGGAGTAATAGGACTAGAGATTACAGCAGGACAGAAAAAGATGTGTGAGAAATAAATGCAGGTGGCACAGTATTATAAGGAATGCAAAATGAACTTGTGCTCCTGACGCTCTGCTTTTGGTGATCTTGCAACAGAAATGTTTAAAATAAGTATTTCTGAAAATTATTTAAAAGGAGAGTATATCATTTCTTGACTTAAGGTATTTCATGACCAGCTTGGATTGCTTCTTAAACATGCTCTTCAGTTCCCCCATTAATATTTAAAAATTTTATAACTTATGGTTATGAATGTCCATTGGGCCACCACTACCATAAAGTACCTTAAACACTGAACTCTGTGGTAACTGAGTGGGGGAAACTGTGCTATGTGTCCATGTTTACTCCACATCTACAACTCTGCTGGTATGGGTAGAAAATTATTTCATTTCTCCATGAATTTTTATTGTGAGACTTAATGAAGTGCCTTGATTTTCAACATCCTTTACATGATTTACCCACTGTCTTCCATATTTATCCATTGCTGTAAAATAGTGAAGAGCATGAAGACTATTCTCTGCTTTACCTCAAATGAAAGGAGTCTTCTCTTACGTTGATGTGAGCATCTGATTGGTGTGTTTACAGAGAAGGTTCACAGCCTTCAGAGTAGGAGTAGAGCTCAGTAGCAATCATTTAATGTTTTCTCTTCTCTTTAACTGTGTTTGTGTAATACGTGAGGGAGCTTACTGAAGCATACTGAGTTAAAGACATGCTAAATGTTAGTAAAATATGAGGTGGAAGGACCAAAACCTTTAAAAGGATAAGACCTTAATCAGATGCTGTGTGTGTGTTTAGGGACCCTTTTTATTACACAAGTGTGTGATTGTATGGATGTGAGTGCCTACATCTACATGTAGTGGGGAACTTGGCATGTAATAGTTTACCTGTGGTAGGGTATTCTCTCAAATTAGTACCACCCACTGAATCAAAGTATTTTTAAAAAATCAAACACATTGGCCATGGGAAAAAGAATTAGTCACTATTAAAAAAGTCATATTATCAAAGAGTTACTATCTTAACTTCATTTTGGCATTCAGGCAGCACCAAGAAATGATTGTTCTTTAAAATACTCTATCACAATGTCAGCTTTGAAGCAGAGCTCCCTAATACCCTATGAGGGAGGAATAATATGCATTCCATTTCCCATTCATAAATTTAAAATGTGCTCCCTACCTGCGGGTAGAGTGAATGGTCTTTGATGCTCTTGCTGTATGCAATCTCTGCAAATCGTAAAAATGTGATGATGGGAATTAAAACCAAACAGTAAGAGTGAGATCAGAACCAAAGAGGAACTCCTCCACCCCACTCTTCTTTCCAAGGTGGAAATTTGGAAGGATAACTTTTAAAAGGAATGTATGCTAAAGCTTTGCAAATGACATAGGACTGCTTGGCAAGGTTTTGTGTCTCAGCAAAAATACAGTAATCTTTATAGCGTCAACTTTAAGACCACCTTGCCTAAAGTGACTAAATTTATTTTGGGAAGTAAAATTGTTATAGAGTTTATAGTTAACAGTTAAATTAATTTGTTGTTTTCTTGTGTGGTTTTTCTTTGAAATATGTAGGCATTTCAGTAGGACTATGGAGGAGCTGGTTCACGATCTAGTCTCAGCACTGGAAGAAAGCTCAGAGCAAGCCAGAGGAGGTTTTGCTGATACTGGAGATCATTCCCGAAGTGTGTCTTGTCTTCTAAAGCGACAGGCAAGGAAAAGAAGGGGACGAAAAAGACGTTCATTTACCACCCATCATCCCTGGGAGACCGGTCACTGCTTAAGTGAAGGTTCAGATTCCAGTTTGGAAGAATCAAACAAAGACTACAGGGAGAATCATGCTAATAAGAAAGACCACAGTGACTCTGATGACCAGTTATTGGTTGCTAAACGTAGGCCTTCCTCAAACTTAAATAACATTAGAGGCAAAAGACCTCTGTGGCACGAACCAGATTTGGCTGTAGACAGTTTGGGGAACAGAACTTTGCGCAGGAGAAGAAAGGTAAAACGGATGGCAATAGATCTGCCATCAGAAGTCTCTAATGCACTGACAGTAACTCAACAGCAGGATAACAGCAGAGATCAAGAAATGGACAATAACAATAAATCATACCAACACCAAGAGTTTTCCAAAAGCAAAGTGAAAAAAAGGAAAGTAGCAGCAGCTCGACAAGGACCAGAAATCTTGGATGAAGGAGTAGTTATAGAAAATGAAGAGCTGAACCAAGCAAATAAGGACAAAATGGAATATGAGGAGCAAAAAGGCTCAGATGAGAACATGAGTGACAGGTTACTCTTTCTCTTCCTTTTTACAGAAACTTTGGATATTTGTTTGCTCTTACTGTTGCTTGTATTTGGAATATTTGGATTTTTCTTTAATTCCAGAATTAAAATGCTAGCATCAATAATCTGTTTTAACAAATTACTCTTAATTAAGTCTATTATTTGTAATAGATACTGAGTTGCCTAGGTTAAGGAACTCAGCATAAAATAGTCTCATCTAGCAGAAGAATAGCCAAGAAAACAGTTTATTGAAATAATACATTCTAATTGCTTCAAGATTAAGAATGACAGAATATACTAATGATTAATATGGGTTTTTTCTGGTTTTTCAACTGGTGACAGTTCTCAGACAAAAATTAAGTGTTTTTCCAATTTCTAGACATTGGTACTTTGGTTGTTATCTCTATTCATCAGAAAGGTTGTCAGTGTTTAGAGTCACCATTTAGACAGTATGTTCTTATGTGTCATGGGCATAAAAAGTCTGCAGGTTGCCAAGGATATACATCATTTACGAAATGCAAAAACCAATTTACAGTTCAGAAACACCTGAGCTTACCATTAGAAAAATAGGGGAATGATGACCCTTTGGCAGTACACCTCATCCATCCATTCCAGACAGCAGTCATACTACAATGGTAATTGTTTCCAAAATACTATTTTGACAGTAACGTGTAAGTCACTTTTTTCTACCATACACAAGGGATGTTACCTGCAGGGCCTAGTAGGCTTGATTATATTTATTCCATGTGCCTAGTTCTGAATGCAGAACTGTCAACAAGAAAGACTCATATTCAAACACATAGCTTTGGTCAGTTGCTTGACAGCTTTAGTGTCCCTGAGTTTTGTTTTCAGTCATTTTATCTATAAACTGTAATTTAAGCCTTTTCCTTTCTGGAGAGGTAGAATCAAGGTGCAGAGTATCCAGGGGTTTTGACTAGAGTAGGCAGCTTGGGTACTGTACTAACAGCAGTATTGGTAAGTGGCTAACTCCAATTATTGTTGGGAAAGTCCTTTTAAGTCTTTTCACTACATAATAGATTTGTCACTCACCTATGAAAAATAAGGAGCTGAAAGAGAGGAATGAATCCTGAGTCTTATTAGAGAGTGTTCGCAGTGTCTTAATTTCTAGAGCAGAAATAGTCCTTCGGAGCAGCCAACATAACTCCAGACATCTTGCTTCAACATGCAAGACAGGAGTGTGTGTTACAAGGAAGCTCTTGGAAAACCTTCCCCTTCTTGGATGGTACTGGAAATCTATTCCTCCAAGCTGGTACAAGTGGTTAAAAATTTCCTTGGAGCGAGGAACCGTTGCATAGTTTATATGTCCATTGTCTGGTTGCTTTTTTATTTAAAAAAGATTTCCTCTTATGCTACAAAGGTAACAGTTCTCCAACTCAGAAATTCTGTAGCTAGTTTTTGGGTGATCAATACAAAAGTCCTCTTGTAGACTCCCCAAACTCTTCTACTTCCATATCAGTCTGAAGATATCTTTGTTTTTACACAAAAGAAACATTACTACTCTTCAAAATGCTGAATGCTGCTGCTGTTCTTCAAATCACACTTAAAATGTTTGTCTCTGGCCCCAGTAAATGGCCTTTAAAACCATTCTCCTCTTTATAGTGTTTTCTACTCATGCACATGGTTGAGTGATGGTCTGTTGTTCTACCAGATTTTTTGCAGTGGTCATCCTTACCAAAAGGTTTGGAAACCACTGAATTAGAAGATTTACATTCCAAAAAGTCATTAGAAATCTGTATCTTAAGATTTTTGGGTGCATGCTGTATCTGACTATTTTGTATGTGAATGATTTTAACTTGCTTTAAGTTAACTTTACTAGTGTCTCTTCTGTTTGAGATCATCTAGCTGAAAGAATCTGAAACAATTAGCAAACTCTGTTCCTAAGAGTATGTTCTGAAAGTAAAAGCCTAAATCTTAAAAGGGAGCATGAGTTTTGTAAGATTGCACAAGCTATGGAGAGCTAAGTAAGTGTATTGGATAAGACTCATGCTTCAGCAACGCTTGCTGGTAGAGGAAAAATGAAAAGTATACAAAACTGCTTTAATTTTGTACATGTGTGCATACAGTTTAAGTGTTTTTAAAGAAGTATTTATTAGAAGTTCAGGTTTTTAAAAAAGAATTATTTTTAATGGGAGTTAAATTACTTGGATCTAAAATACATTAAAACCAGTTTTAAGTGTATATATTATTTTAAGATAACATATATTTGAAATGCACATTAAAAATGCTAAGTACCACTTTGTTTGCAGTCTTTTATCTGTGTGTTCAAGCACCGAACTCAACCATACGCAATTTTTAAGTCCAGGTGTCAGGAGTAGTAACGAGTCCTCAAGCTCTAAAAATGTCAGTGTCTAAACGATCCCAGAGAGAAATTCCTGTGAGCTTGGTTTTAAGCACTGGAAATGAGACTTTCATGATCAGAGCCTGTCCTTTGCTCAGTCTCCCTTATCCTCTGTGCTTAGGTCCTTGGCCAGTTTCATCCAAATTCGGCAATGCATGGAGTTTTGGATGATACTAATTCCTGCCAGCCTTGACAATCGTTTGCATTTTAAGTGACTAAACGCAGCAGGTAATCTCAGTTGCCCCCTTTGAAAGAGATCAGCAGTGAAACTTGGAGAGGCCCACCTGCTGCCCTACTAGTCAGTGTGAGTAGCGTCTCCTCAGGTCTTGGAGTAATCAAAGATCATAAATCCCACATGAAACCAGGGTATGGAACAGCTTGTGAAAAAGAATAGCAACCAATAATAAAAAATATTTCTTCTGTGAAAGCTTTGTGGATAGCAGAGCTGTTCCTTCCAAGTTTTTGCTTCCATACACTATTTTATAGGACTAACAGAAGTCTGTGGAAGTCTTGCTGGGAGCAGAATTCTCATTATAAAGGAAAGGAATTAGCAATATACAGTGCAAAATTATATTAAAACTGGAAATAAATTCCAACGTGACAGCTTTCATGTACTTAGATATTAATGTATTAATGCCAGAGGTTTTGAATTTATTCAGTGAAATGACTGCCATGTAGCAATTATTTCAGCTGTAATCCCTGCCCTGTTTGACGGTGGCCTGAGGAGAATGAACACTGTGGCTGCTATGGATATGCCAGTGTTATGGTTAGATTTTTTTTTCTAAACCCAAAAAGTTGTTATGTGTAATTCTTAAAATTTCAAGTGGTTATGTTTTCATGAACTGGCAAGTCCTTCAGTAATAATTACCACACAATTAAAATATTTTTTTTTAAAAGAGATTGTTCTCAAAGTTGGAAATTTTAATGGGCGAAGTGGCTGAAATATGAGGGTTGAAAGAATTTCCTCATTCTCACTTTAAAAGTACAGCTAATAATTGGACAGAAAGAATCAATGCAAATGGGATGGGTTTTTTGGGATGTTGTAATTTGTGGCTAACATTGCCCTCATCCTAACTCCCTAAAAACAGCACTACACCTTCTACTAGAAAGAAAATTAACTCTATGCTAGCCAAGCCCAGGACAGATGTGTGATGTAAAACTGTGCACAATGACGTGTAAGGACAGTAAAACCATCTATGTTGTAATTAACATGAGGATGGGATCCTTGCTAGGAGATTACTAGTATTTGTGATGTTAGGAAGTTCAAGTTTCTGCCTCCCCCATAGAAGACGATTGCATTCTTGCTTCATGCCTGTCATCTTTATTCTGCTTAGGGCAGAAGTCTGTTCTGATTATATTATGTATAAAAGATGGCGTAAGTATTGCTTAAGCAGTAAGTATATGGCTAAGCAGAAGAAGCAGGGAACAATCAGAAAACTTAATCGTCAAAGAAAGCTGTGTATGTATATTTTTTTAAAAAAATCATTGCTTTGTGTCTCCTGATACTGTGTTGTTTTTCATGCCCTGTTGGGATGCCTGAGTCATAGTAATATAATATTACAAGCTTAAAACCAAAAAAAAAAAAGAAGCTTATTTTTCTGAGACTCGTAATGTTTAAAAGGAAATCATTTTCCTTAGTGTAACAGTTATTTAGAAACAAAAATAATTTGCTAGAAAGTAACTAAAAGTAATTGAAACCAGTTGAATTAAAATACAGGACTGCCTGGATGTTTTAATATGAATAAGTATGGACAGGTAAGCAGACCTCAAGTTCTTCTGAGTAGCTTGTATGGAATGTTGTGATTAGCCATAGTGTTTATAACTGTGTGGTGAACTGAAGTGATTTTAATTTTTTTCATCTTGTTCTACATCTCACTGTAAGTAAAATGTGATTAAATTTTGCTGAGGATATTATTTCTTTAACAGAACTACTCAGTTGAGAAAAATGAAATGTTTACAAAAAATCCTTTTGTGTGAAACTCACCAAATTGTCATCTGTCATAGAAGACAACTCTGTTTTACAGTTTAGAGACATAGAAAATTGTTTGTAGCAGTGTATATACAACAAAGAACACAATTGTTTATTAATGTCTTTGAATTCATAGTGTGCATGTCGTACACATGCATTCTAATTTTGAAGCCACAATGGAAGTCACAGAAAAGTAAACCATACCTTGCTTTTTTTGTTGATGTTATGATCATTGATCATACTTATTTTCTTCAGGGTGACCTTTATTTTTATGTAATTGGCTACCTCTGTTATAAACTTTTTCTTCCTCCCCGAGTGGTGGTGTGAAGCAGTGTCTTTTCTAGAACATTTGCAAATGATGTTCGGGAAGGTAATTTGATTTTCAGACTCGTACATTTGGTGTGCTGAAGGAAGGCTTAGCCTGCTTTTGATTGAGACTTTTCCTATTTTATCGAGCGGTGGTGTTCCAGGATCAAACTGAATTGCACAGCATAAGAAAGGAGCAGTGAGCATTTGATGGAAACAGATAATAAAATGCATCAATTGTGTCAGCACCTCGTTGCAGTCACATCTGGCTTACTGTCAGGGTACCATTAGATTCCTGTGGTTTTATGTGCCAAAAATAATATGCTTTGTAGTTAATGGAACTAGGATATTTGCAGTTTGATTAAAAAAAAAATCATCCTATTTTCTTTCCGATCTCTGTTGGGCTTAAGTTCAATCTGAGCACAGCCTTGTCTCCTTAAAATTTTACGACTGAAAGATCAATTGTTCTTTTGATCTGTTTCTTTCTTTCTCTTATTACAGTGAATCCAGCAGTCTGAGCAGCAGTGATGCTGGTTTGTTTACCAATGATGAGGGAAGACAAGGTATTGAAACAATCTTTCCCTTCTCCACCCCTCAAACCACATCAGTTGAAATGCTGTAAGCGTTACAAGTTATTTCATAGGTTAATTACTGTATTTCAGTTGCAGTTACTATTTTAGCGAGTCAAAGTGCAGCTGGCTTTCAGGGTTTTTTGAAATGTTACCGGAGGATGTCGAAGTCTGTGACTTAGTCAAAAGCTATCTTGAGGAGCAGTCTCTTGTAATATAATAAACTTACTTAAAACTTGAGTATCTCCAAAAGATAATCTATACTAAGTTTTAGTTGTTCAGTTGTTCCAATTTTCAGACAGGACTCTGTCATCATAGTACTGCTTCTCAAACTATTTTTGAGGTGGCTTCCAAATTGATAGGGCAAGATTTTATAGTTCTTTTTCATTCAGTAGCTTGTTCGAAAAGTATTTTCAAACAAATTACATTTGCCGCGGTCCAAGATTGCAATTAGAAGATACATGCTGTCCCACCATTCTCAAGTCTTTTTATTAAATCTATAATGCAGTGAAGATATAAACTTTTCCTTTAGTATGCATAACATTCTTAGATGTTTTTACATGATAAAAGTATTGAGGATGGAAGTGCAGGATTTATTTTTTTTTAATTCAGCTTTAAGTGTTTATTGCCACCTTTAAGTGTAACACGTTTACTTGTGTTATGCTAGCATCTTAATGGCCAGCTCATGGGTTAAGAACTTGCTGTCTTTGACAGTATAGAAAAAATGAGGCAAAAAACCAAGTCTCTTGGGTGATTAAGACTTGATTCTCTGTAGGCAATTCTAAGTTAAAGGTTGTGGAGATGATTTTCTGATGAAGTTTACCACAAACAAGTGTGTCTGAGAAAATAAATCTTGACCCATTCCGCAGATCAAGGGTAAAGGAATGTTCTTTTTTCTTTGTCATGTGTAATTCGATCCTCTGGGTTATTTTTAATCTTCTATTTTAACATTATAGTAGGGAGATGATTTTTCTGACTTAGAGGTATTGCCTTCTTTGCTCAACAGAAACTTTTGCTACATAAACTGTCCCTTGCAGTCTGAGTATCTGGTTTTAGTTGTAACACAGCTGTTTTTAAGAATTCAGGCTCTTTGAAAGTTTAGATTGATCTTTTAACTTCCGTGTTTCAATATGTGGTATGTCAAAGAGATTTGCTAATAAGAATTTATCTTTTGACTTGGAATTTTTAAAACATCTTTATATTTCTATGTAACACGACCTGCCGCTTTTCATAATTACATACAGTTTTAAAATATCTAAAAAACTTTAAAATACTAATATAAATATATTATTTATATTAGTATTTTTGTCCTTAAAACCTTAACTAAATCATTTAAGTCTTTGAATAATATGGTTGCAAATGTCTCAGTTATGTTTTTCTTACATATAATGGGGAAAAAGGGGAGGGACTGATGAACAACAGTCTTTCACTGCCGTGGTGTTACCTTTTTAGAGTTGGCTCTTCACTGTAGACCTGTAATTCTTTCTTTTGCCTATTTGATTTTTGAACCTTGATTTGGTTTGATTGTAATTTTCAAGCAGACAACATTAGAAATAATATGCTGAAATAAAAATAGCATTAGTAATTAAACTTGAGAAGGCTATTTTCAGGACAACTCAAACTTTGAACTAATTGTTTAATGGGTATGATCGGAAGATTAGCTTCACACTGGTTCTCAGACATTCTTTGATCTGCATTATGGCTTTGGTTTTGTGAAGACTTTTCCATCAAAATGAAACACATTTATTTTCTAATAATATTTATTATCCAAACCCCTCCCAAAGAAAATGCTAGCACTTTTTGTCTTTGTACTCCTTTTATGAAGATGAGGCTATTTAATATCTGGAAAGTAATTTATAGCTCAACTGAGGCACATGCTAAATTGAAACGAGTGAAGGAAAGAGAAAAAACTTGTAAAAGCAAAGGAAAAGCCTAGGTGAAAGAAATAAAGCTGGAAGAGTACAGGATGAAAATGTGTTACAGAAGAACTGGCTGATTTTGTTGTTTGTTTTTAAAAGTTAGATGCCTGTCTTTCCAGTATCCCTTCTCCAGGATGTATGTTCAGAACATCAGCATCTTGACCTCATCTGTAGTTCAAATTTTCTGCACGTCTGACTTCAGGTTTCTGCTAAGTCAAGTGGAGAACCAGAGATTGATTAATACTGTCTGGTGAAATACTTGGTTTAAATGATGTGTCTGCCATCATTCAGGAGTTTGGGGTAGCAGAGGACAAGAGCATCCTATTGTCGAGGGCAACGTTCATTTTGTGTGTCTGAGATTAAGAACGGTATATATTGCAGACAAATGCTCTTTATAAACCCCTAATTATTCCTGAAGCATATTCATCCTGTGGGAGCAGCATTCTAGAAAGGAAAGTAGGCTAAAACAGCAATTTCTTCAAGTCATTGGCCAGTTAAATAGTTGAGAATTTCCTTCTGAACTTTGGAGGTCCTGACTTGCAATTTTTAATATTTTTGAAAATTATTTCAGGAAGCAAAGGGAAATAAATTCCACCACAGTAACTATACTGTTCTGTGCACAGACTCTTGGAAGAGTTTCAACTTTTATAATTTGATTCAAGAAAACCAGGTGTAGCTGTAATTTGGGGTAGTAGTGGGTTAATTGCTAGATATATTTTAATTGCCATCAACTGCTATGATAAAAGAAAATTGCTGAGACTTGAAAATCCTATGTTCAACTTCTAATATGGGATGTGCCATCTAACATTTTTTCAAAAATCTCTGTAGCCTTTCCAGCCTGCCTCTGTTTCAGTCTCGTAGGTTTTTGGGGTTTTTTTGGTGGGAAGGTTGTTTGCTGTTGTGGATTTTTTTATTTATTTCATGAAACATTGTACAGTTAGCCAGAAAAGCTTCAAGACTGTGGAAAATACTCTGCACATATAGTCAGTGAAGATAGCTGCTGAATTAACAAACCTCAAGGGAATTCTTCAGAGGTTTGCAAATTGGTCAACTTAAGGGTAAGAATTAGTATAATTATCCAAAAAAAAATCCTGTGCATGTATCAAGCCCTTTAGTATGGAGGTAGGAGAGCCTGCCAAGAAATTAACTGAAAGAATATGGCAGCAGTGGCTGAAGCTAATATATTGAAGATAGTTATGGCTTCTTTCTTATTTTTCTTCCCTTACTCTTTGCTTTGTTCCTAATGGCATGTCCAGAAAATGGTTGTCTTCCAATTATTAACAGCTTTAATGATAAGCAGTGTTATGTCAGATGTAGAAGAGTACTGCAAGAAGAGTTTCAAAATAAAAGGTCTAATCTTACATTGCAGCATATAGTAAAACTTCTATTAAAAGCCTACCTAATAGGATCACCTGTGGCTTCCAAGTTAAGTTAAAAGGCACTTTTAAGCTTTCAACACAACATTAACAAAACTGTAACACTATTCAAAGACTAGTTGATGTTATTGCTATTTTGGCAAAATGTCAGACTGCAAGTATAATTTTTAATGAATTTTGTAGTGTTGAGTATGGCAAATAAAACACATTCTGTGTTCCTAGTCCATCTACACCTACTAGTACACTTGGGGAAATTCAAAGTTGACTCTAGCTTTCTTAAATCATAAGAAAAGTCCTTTAAGATCTAAGAAAGTAGGAAAAATATATTAAGGAAAATTATATTAAGAAAGTGTTAAACAGTTAAAACTGGAAAAGGTCAGGGAATATCAGAGTTCCGCAGTGGATGTAGCTAAGCTTTTAAAGATAGCTGTTCATTATTTTATGATTAAACATATATTCATTACTGTGTCCTTTATGGAGATGACCCACTGCTGATTCAGTTCCATCACTTTGTCTTCTCTACTGAGAAACTAATTTGGACCTTGTATGGTGCCTCAGTAGCTGCAGGTGTCAGGGTGTCTTCTCCACATAAAAGAAATGGAATGTGCACTTTGCATTGCACAAAACAAATGCAAAGTTCAGCAAGTGCAATCACACCCATTGTCACTGATCAGTTCATAGTGTTTGCAGGTGAAAAGAAATAACATGAAGTTGTTGTATATGACCCGATTAGTTTAAAACCTGTGTGTGGATCACAGTGGCAGAGGTGAATACAAAGCTGAGATCATGTGATATCCTTGGCTCTAATTTATTAATGGCACACCTGTACAGTCATCCTACTCCAGAGCAGGATATGATACCACAGTGGATGGAGGGCCTTCATGTGAAGTTTACAAACTTGAGTCAGAAGAAATAGCAGCTTCAAGTGTCTTGTCAAAAGTCCCTTTTGCCAAGGTGGCTCTGGAGAGCACATAGGGCAAGATGCAGTGTGCCTCTGGATGGATAACTTAAGCTTTGACTTTCCTGAAACTCCTTATAAGTGCTGTAGTGAATCTTCTGATGTCTCCAAGTGATTATTACAGCTGTTAGCAATGGGTTGGTTGTGTTGGTTTTTTTTACCTAGGTAGAGGTATTCTGGTCATGGAAGTAAGACTAGCATTCTGGGGTATTTTCAATCTGTGTGCTATTGCTCTCTGTGTGTGAGTTGATGGATAATGGAGCAGCACAGTACAATGTCAAAAGCTTTTCATGGTGGCTTCTCAAAGTGGGTTGTGATTATTATAAGCAAGTAAATGTACACTATAGGTGACTGCTGTGGATGGAAGTCTGACTATTTTAGAATAAAACAAGAAAGAGGGAGAAAACTCTTTGTATGCAGTGGGAAGTCTGGTTTAGTCCCGCATTGCTTTAGCTAAAACAAGATTCCGATGAAATTAAAACTGATGGAGATGCAAATGGGGTCTCTGTCCATAGAGAAACAATAGGAAGCCCCCATAAATCACTTGAAATTTCTTAGAGGAAGGAAAGTAATCTAACATGAAGGAATTGTAATTAGAAAAATACGTAGGCTCAATAATGTAGGGTAAAAATTAGGGGAACAGTAATTGGAGAGGGGGAAGCTTAAAAATAAATAAAGCTAGGAACTGAAGCATCTTGAAATTTTAGAATTGAAGATGACATTTCTGAGCCTTAAATTGATTTTAGTTTTGTTTGAATGTAAATTGCTTTGATGTAATTCCTTGAAGCATTAGTATTACCCACAAATAAGTTTGATGTATTTTAAATTTGTGGCTAGGAGAACACCTGGACTTGGGGATCAGTTTTTGGAGATGTGGAGCTTGGAAGAATGCAAGCATTTGCTGTATTCCTGCACTGAATCTGTATCCCCATGAGCAAAGGACAGTGTAGTGAAGCTTCTGAACACTTTTGAAGTCAGAAACATTGCTTTGAATTTTTAGTTAAGTTTGTGTTTGCTGTGGATGCAGACTGTCTTTTGATAGTGGCAAATCATTAGGATAAATTCCAAGTACTTGGTTACCAGATTCTTGAGCAGGGAGGCCTCTGTCTTGTATTGCCTTTACATGTGGGGTCAGGAGATGATTAAATGCAGTGGTCTTCCTGATCTCCTTTTGAAAATTGCATCCCTTCACAGTGCAGCAACCGGTAAACAAAATACTTGTGGGTTCTCTCACTGGGATAAGAATAGTAGCGATAGGTTTATGTTCACCTCAAGGTGACACGACTGAAAACAGTCAAAGGATTCAGAGTTGTTTAAAGTGCAGAGAAAAGGAAGCTAAAAACCAGGTACACCTGGATTCTGCTGTTACGTGGAAAAAGCCTAGGAGATCCATATCTTAGGTCTGCCTTTGGCAGTAAACAGCACAAGTGCTTAGGCAAGTGTGTGATAGTGTAGCAGGTAAGATGTCTAAATGGACAGATGCTTAACATACAAATACTCCTGTCTCACAAAAAGGAAAAGGAATTTTAATTTTGTTTTTTCCCAGAGAACCGTTGTTGGACATACAGCAAAGATACTACTTTCCTTCCATAGCCACTATTTACCTTATCCTGAAGTCCACCAACCCAGTTTGAAATTCTGGCTCACTCTTCCAAGACTGCATTGAATACCTTTTACAGGTTTCTGTCCTTCACTCAATTGTGGATCCCAATTTCAGAATTGCTTTCATAGCTGAATTATGTGTAAGAAGACTACCAAGTTCCTTGAAGTATTTCTTAGTAGTCACAGTGTCCAGACCTTTCAGTTTATGACAAAACATTCAAAGTTTATCTACATAAAAGTTTGGAAAATCAAAACAAAGGAGGTCACAATAAGTTTTGAACCACAGAGCAATCTAATGAAAAGGTGTGATTCTCCCATCACCAGCACTGTTATTGTTCAGTGCTTTTAGACATCCACCAAAGAAACCATATGTGTCCATAATGAAACAAGGATAGAATTACTGATGAATGCCTTTGTGAAATGTCATAACTATAAATGAGGATTAGAAAAATATGGAAAGTAATCTGAAATGCTCTAGAATGCATTCTCTTTCTACCTCTGTTTTCCCATTCCTCCATCTAAAAGTTCCTGTTGTCTAGCCTCTGCTAATTTTGCTTTCAGTAATGATCATTAAAGATGTGAGGATCACATTTCACTTGCAAGTGAAAAGGCCTCCATTATTCCATATTTTCATGAAGTGCTTGTCCCAATTAATGTTTATGGCCCTTTTCACTTGAGTTTTTGGTCTTGAAATATTCTTTTCAGGGTAAAAATTTATTTGCAAAAAGTGTGTTGAATTTTATTTTTCCTCAAATTTTGGCCTGGGTTTTCATTATTTGTTTTTTTCCATTGCAGAGTTGAATGGCAATGAAATTTTACATAAATGCTTTCTGTTCTTGAAAATTTTCTAATAAATTTTGCATTTGTGTCTTGCTTAAGGTCTGCATAATAAAAAATTGAAATGTGAAACGAATAATTTCTATGCAGAAATAGTGAGGCATGGTTTGGATACTTCTGAAGTAGATTTAAAATATACAGCAAATACTTTGAAATCCAGTTCTTGGGTGTAAAAAAGAAAATTTGCCATGTCTTATGAAGATATTTTGTGATCTTCTGTAAACTACCTGGTTTGCGTAAATGAACATGGCTAAAACAAGCATAACTTATTTCTAGTTGCCAGTGTGTTTATGAGCTAAACCCAGGTCAGATTTTCAGTCTTGTCTTACTTTTGATTTTAAATGCAGGTATTAAAATACTATATCTATAAATACCGTCAGTAAAAATGACCAGCTTTGTAGTATAATGCAGTGTAATTCTCAATCATGTGGTACTGTCAGTTTTCATTTAAAATCAACTTTTTCAAAACTTATTTCTAAATGAACTTAATCAGATTAACTTCATTTAGTCACATCTGTTCATGATTGTTTTCCCCTTTTACTAGCCATACAAATCATGAAATTAAGCTAATTATATACCATTATCAGCTGCAAGGAACTAGATTCACAGTTTTATACCTTTTAATTCCCTGCAGGAGATTAAGGCTTGTTTTTTGTTAATATGTAAAGTGCAGTAACTTAAATGGATTTCCCTGCAGTTATTGCCAAAGGATTAACTAGTTTATTATTGTTTTTTCACTATTGTAAATTGGTTTCAAAACATTACATTTTATGTACTTTCATTGACGGCAGAGCTTGTCATGCTATTGAGAAACATTCCAAACAAAACTGCTATATATGTGTAATTATTACACAGCTATATAGGAAAAGAAATAATTGTCCTGTCAGAGTGTGGGTTTTTTATGGTAACATCTGCTTTTTATCTCTCTGCTCCTCCTTCTTTTTTGGGGGGGCTTGGGGGAATACTGCCCTCACACAGGTGATGATGAGCAGAGTGATTGGTTTCATGAAAATGAATCTGGTGGAGCATGTGGAATTACGGGGGTCATTCCGTGGTGGGAACAAGACGACTCGGCAGAACTGGAAAGAGAATTGCCTGATCCGGTATTTGAAAGTATCTTAACTGGTACTTTCCCTCTCATGTCCCGTTCAGGAAGGAGAGGTGAGTGGCAATCAGGCAAATGTAAGCTTTGGAATCGCTTGGGTGCAGTAGAAGGATATCTCTAGATCAAACAATATTTGTAAATGTTGGCAAGATCTTGGAATTACCAGTTTCTTTACTTGAACTATTTATTTTTGTAAGATAGCATTAGAGAGAAATAATTTTAAAAATATTATTATTAGAAGTCAGAAAGTGTAAAACTTGGCTCACTTTGATAGCCTAGTCTTTTTTTGTTATCTCGATATTTGCATTGAGAATTATTAAGCGCTGTTTGAAGCGTATCTTTATATTCCATTTTATTCCCAATGCCTATAATAATATGTAGAGTTCTGCAGAAGTTCATTAATTCAGAGGCTGGGAAGACTAGTTTCACCATCTGCTTTGCTTTTATGGTTTTGCCATATTGCTGTAGAGAAGAGCGAAGAGTTCCTCTAGAGCAAGGATTGAGACTGTAAATTAGAAAATATAAATTGTTTTTATCTTTAAAACACTTCAGACAACGGTGGATTCAGTGTATCCTACGGTAAGTTGTGCTAGTGTTAGATTGCATTTTCAGTTTAGGAACGCTCATTTCTCTAAAGATTTAAGTCATTGGACCTCAGCTTGCTGCCAGAAAAATTCTGTTGTACCTTCCCTCTGTCTCAAGGATCTCCTTTCACATTCAAATACACATCTTTCATGTGAGTAGTGGTAAAACACCTTTTAAACTACTCTGAATTCTTTTGTGAGGCTTATTTTCCAGATGCTTGGAGTTATTTCCAAGGACTTACTGTCTGCATATTCATCAGACATAACATTTTCTAGTACTAATGAAGTTGTAAGTGATCTCAAAATCACTTTCCTACTGTAGTTCAGTACTCTTTGCTCATGCAGCCAACTGTGCTTAGAACCAGGTTGGCAGTAAGAATATCTACGGAAACGTTGACCACTTGGACTCGCTTTCCCTATTCTGTGTTCTTTGTTTCCACCAGTGCAATGCTTGACAATATTAAAATGCTTTTGCTTACCCAAAGTCAAATGTATAGATTGGTATGTAATGGTGAATTTTATGGGTTTTATGGATTATGAAATATTCTTCAATCCACCTGTATTTGTGTTTTGTAGGTTTCCAGAGTAGATTTAGTCATCTTCATGGAATGCCAGCAAGAAGCATAAAAAAGGTTTCTGGAAACCAGAATGCATTGGTATGTGTTTTTATTATTGTAAGCTAATGTGCACTGTTCTTAGTTTTTTAAAAAAAACAAGACAACCCAAAGCTCTATTCCTCTAATGCTTGTTTCCTAATGTTGTAGGTGGGTAATAGAACGGTAAGACTACAATGCCGCTGTTGCCTGATACTGTGGGTTTTCTTGTTTTAATAGTTAAGCAATACCCACTGCAATTGCGTTGTAAAGGAGTATTTGTGTGTACTTAAATAGCAGAAATAGTCTGTTACTGTTTCTCAGCACTTCTTTTAATTGAAAGAAAAGATTGGGGGAGGGCATTTTACATTTTCAGTATATATCTTACGTCTATATGAAAATGTGTTTCTCTCCTCTTACAATGAAAATCTTTAAATTGAAGTTTTTTCTGATACTGAAAGCATTCTTGGATGGGTTAGGATACAATTCTGATCATTTTTTTCCTCCCAAAAGTCAGCTTTGAACAATCTATCTTTGCTCTCTTTTACTTGGTTGATTTCTGTGTGATCAAGGGAAAGTTATATACACAAAAATTTAAAGCAAATGAACAATACATCTGTCCTAGACATCCTGTGTTCCTTTGGACTGAGCCTGTTCTAAGGCTGACTGCAAATGAGAGGTGTTTGGGGTTTTTTAGTGCCTTCAGCTCTAGGAGTGGTGTCTATAGGTGAAAGGAAAAAAAAGATCCCTCTTCCCTTGCATTTTTGTACAGTAATGATTGGATTTTCCCAAAGCTTTTTTCCTCTAAAATGAGATTCTAATGATTTTTTAGGATTTTTTCCTGTGGAGGAGGGTATGAGAAGAGAGGCTTGATGCTTTAATTTAAAATGTTAAAATGTATTCATTGTAGTGTGGTCTATCCTTTCTTATCAGCATAGTGTTTGGAAGAGGAGGAGAGTGTGAGAGACTCTTTATCAGTGTGCAATAAACATATCCCAGCCTAATAAATACTTGCAATATCTATATTATTTGAGAACACTAAATGTTTTCAAATCTTAATTTACTTAAACAAGGTGTTTATGAGAAATGTGAGAGCAATTATATGTAGATAGAACAGAAAGGATAGAAATATAACTTGTTTTGAAGAAGGAAGGTTTTTATAATTGAAGTCCCTGTCTAATAATTGCCATTAGGAGCTGAATATGATGCTTTAAAACCTTGGCCTGTGATCTCTGCTGTTAGTGGTCATGAATTAGATGAATGCTATCTAGTTCTCGGTTTCCTATCTACCTATTTTTATTTTTGGTTCAGTGCTTGCTTGAGCATATCTGGGATTTGTAGCCCATTTTCTAGGCTTATTGCAATTTCACTCTGGTATTTTATAGGAGCTATTATAACTGATAGGTTGGCTTCATGGTATTGATGATACATGGCTTAACTACCCTAAAAACTGCCTTTTCCTCTAAATTGTAAAAAGGTGATTAAATTTCAATTGATGAAGATATACTGTGAATGTGTATATATAATAAAAAATCCTAATGTTTATTTTCTGCTACGCTTTCTGGGCTGTCCTTAGGAGTCCATTTTGTCTTCCAGTCATCTCATGTATAAGGATGGTATCATTGTTCCCTATACAACAAAAATGCAAGCCAATCTACTAAAGACTGATAATTCAGTTACCTCCAGTTATTAAATACATATTTTACATAGTGTTGTGAAACAGAGTTGACATATGCATGTACCTTCTAAGCCGCTGTATTTAGGCAGGAGTGAGTATGTAGAATGGATGTGCAGTTGGCTCTTCAGATGCAGTCTTCTGACCTTCTTAATGACTATTTATGTTTGTGGGCACATCTGCTGCATCTGTCTTTGCAAACAGCTAT
Source organism: Hypotaenidia okinawae (assembly GCA_027925045.1). Taxonomy (NCBI): domain Eukaryota; kingdom Metazoa; phylum Chordata; class Aves; order Gruiformes; family Rallidae; genus Hypotaenidia; species Hypotaenidia okinawae. The sequence continues at coordinate 22,164,556 of BSDF01000003.1, forward strand.
ATAAGCCACGGCTCATGTGCTTCCTTTTGTCAGTGATTGCTTCTTGAAGAAAAGCTTTTTTTAGGTACTTCAATCCAACGACCAAAAAGAAAAAGTCATTTAATACCTGTGACATCTGATAACACAGAACAAGAAGTAATTACTGCTATTAGATGGTAACAGTGAAGAAGAGCAAGAATGCTTTTAGAAAGATTAATATCCTGAGGATAGAACACTGCAGACTCAACTCATTGAACAGTGTTGTGGTGTGACTTAATTCTTTTTTAATAGTGAGGAGTCTGATGTCTGAATTGCTGTTTTTACACAGACTTTAAAGGGAGACAAAGTAAAAAATGGGGTTCTCTATTGAGATATACTACCTAAAAGATGCTTTATTCCCTGTATTCAGTCTGAGAATGTGTAGTTTGTATCTAGGGAATGTGAGCATATAGTTAGATCTTTGCATACAGTCAATGTGCATTTAAACTTTTTTGGAAGTTTGAAGGGTCACAAGTATAGGAAATAGTGAGGTCTTGAAGAGATTACTGGCGTAGGGAAGGCAGAATGAATAGTTATGATAATACCTTGATATATCATCATCCTCTGTCAAAAAGCGTGGGATGCCCAGCTGTTTGTTTTTATAATAAAAGAAACATTAGGCTAAGAGTGTGAATATAACTCCCTATATGCTGAGGAAGCTGTCAGCTTATGTCATTTTTACACCATGGTTCCTAGAAGCAGTGGTAGCTGAGAATCAGTAAAAAAGGTTGCTTGGTATTGACCAGTTAGTGAACTTTATTTGAAGTAAAGCAGCTGTCATTCAGTTTCTGTCCAGATGCTTTTCCTGTATCTCATTGAGTTGCTTAATTTGAATAAACTAATGACTCTTTCTGTCATCAAGTATACTGCCTTTGAGTCAAAACATATTTTTTTTTTAAAGATTATATACAACACTGGACAAGCAAGAGAGGCATAAAAACCTAGCATGCAAATGCTATGAAAATCCTTGCCTAATCCACTGTGCAGGTTGAATAAGTTTTCATACTACCAATGATAACTCGAAAAGCTGAGCAAGGAAATGAAAAAAATATCACTGCAACTAGCTTTTATCCTTTGGATTGCACAATTTACTTAAGATAGGCACACTTTTTTAATAGAATCTGTAATTAAATGGTTTGTCAGGCATATACTTTGGCATGCAATTATATTGCTGTTTTTTCAAGTCTTCATGACTTTTTGTGGCAGCATTGTTTGTTACAGAACTTTATTTGGAAAGAAATGGAAAAACATGGCTTTTCTAATGTACTATGTTTTTGATCCCACCTGTGTCAAGTTGCTAGTAGCAACTTAGTAATTATAATCAGAAAGATGATAATATGTACTTTTATACCATACTAGTACTTAATATACTCTTTAAGGTATATTGTGTAAAATCATACTGTGCTTGGTTGAATTCTTCAGTTCTATATGGCTTGATCAGTTTTTTCCAGTCCCCACAGTCTTTTGTTAGGCAAAATTCTGCAATGGGCAAGTAGTGTTCTATGAATGAAACACTGATTTCTTAGAAGGGATGCCTTCCTCATCCAGTCTTTTCTCTACATGTGTTTATAGACTTGCATGTCAACTGTCTAATACGACGTGTCTGTCCTTTCCAGCAAATTACATATGAGACTTTGTTACTTAGTAGAATAAAATCAGAAATCTAACATTTTAGATGCACTGGAAATGTGAAGGTTCATTTCTATGATGAACTCTTTGTACCTTCAATGATTACAACCACCATGCTTTTTTCACTTTTTTATTTCTTTCAAAATGTTTGCCCAACTTAGCACTCGATGACTGAAAAATTTCACTTTTGTTTGTAACACCTCCATACAAATAAACCATGGAACAGCTGTCTTAGCTGTTCCTTGTGTAGTTGTAGATACAGCTCCTCCCTTAAGACAGGGAGAGGCATTGTAAGTCTTAAGACAAAACCTTATACATTTGTGATCTCTTCCTGCTTGGATTCTCTGTCTGGGCTGGAAACTGAGAATTAATTTCACTGGGCTAAAATGCAAAATCATCACTAATAAAAAGGTTGTCTTCTTTTGACTCTGTCAGTTTTTCCATCCATCATCTTCAGGACGTGGGGTTTAATTTTTGTGATGTTAAAGACAGCCTATTTTAGGTCTTGCACTCATAGGATTGACCTTTCTTTCTGCACGGCTCTACTATTAAGCTTGACTATACATAGTTGTAATTATTCAAAAAGTATGTAAAGAATGAAAGTGACATTTCTGAGATGTGTTATCTGAAGGTGTCTCTATTTCTGCCAAATGCTGTGACTTCTTCAAAAGTTCAAAGATAAGATTTCTTGAAAAACTTGTTGTCAGGTAACTATTATTCTGTTGAAGGGGTGTAGTGAACACTCATGCTTTTTGCTAACTGCTTTCAAAATGTAAAATAAAAATCAAACAATTGCTTTGAAGTTCTTTCTAACTGAAGAAAAGTAGATATTTTAATGAATTTTTTTTCCTTGTCAGTATTTTGGAAATTGAGTGAAATGGTATTAGATAAGAAACCTTGTTACTTCTCCACTAAATGCTTCCCTAGAGACTGTTAGGTGTTGGGTTTTTATAGTATTGGTCAGAAACCTCTGTATGGATTCTCTGCAGCTTTTGGAAAAAACAGTGTTTCTCAAGCTAAAGTTGATTGGGTGTTACAGAGAATTCTTTTATGCTGGATGTGTGGTATACTGTTAGACAAAATAATTCCATTTCATCGAGGTGCATGAAATAACTTAGCTGTGGAGTTTTATTTTCTTCAGCTAATGACACTTGTCATTTGGAGTAATAGTCTCTCCATCAAACTTTGTGGAAATGTGAGTGGTGTTAGATGATGTCTGGTAAGAAAACTGAATTGTTGTTGGATTCCAGACTTTGACCTGTTCAAGATCAGGAGCATTAGGCACCAGTGTCTGAGGATGGCATTTTGGAACCTTATGCCACAAAAACTGTGAATTAATTTTCCTTTAAGTAAGTAGGAGGGTAGGGGCTTTTGGGTTTTTGTAATGTGTATTTTACTGAGATTTATTGTTATCAAAAATATTTTAAGCTATTTAAAGCATATTTTGCTGTGCTGCTTCTTTTTATTTCCTTTTTTTCTTCTCTGTAATTGTCTTAAATTTATCACTGCTTTTCCAAAATGTAGTGAATAAGTCATAAGTCGTGGTGTTTTAATCCTCAGTTTTGTAAAGCTAAGGTACCGAGTTAACTGCTTCCTTAAGGAGTGGGTGGCTTCCTGTACTCCTGTGCTTCCTGCAGATATGGTTTTCCAGACAGAGAAATTCAGTTTGTTAGCAGAGGAGGTTGCTGCTGTGATGACAGTTTAGGCCCCCCTTTGATTCTTCCAGTGTTCAGTCACTTGGCAAAAATGCTACCATTTTCCCAAGGAATGAGTTAAATGGCACTCTTCTAGACTTCAGAACTTAGTCATGTTTAAATAGCTTTATTTTATGAGAGAACAAAAGGAGGTGGGTGTGTAGCTTCTGTCAGATTGGGACGCAAATATTGGGGATGACGTTATCCGTGATGTTCTTAACTTTATGTATTTAATATTTTTGGGGGATCTCCTTAGTGTTCATATATTTGCTGGGGGATCTGCTTAGTGTTCGTACACCTGTTATGTATTTTGCATAACAAGAGGTTCTTTCTTCCACAAATGATCTTCTAGATGATTTTGCTAAAGCTTTCACTTACCTCGATGCAAACGTAATCTACGTTGTTTTAGCTGCCATGGTAAGCCTATGATGGAAGAGTTAAAGCTTCTAAGTGACTTCACTAATAGGTTAGCATACTTACTCATCAACATAATTATACCTGTACCATGTTTCATAGTAGATTGGTATTTTTTGAAGTGGTTCCTATGACTGGTAGTACCAATGGTGATACCCATACTTAAGGCACAGTTAAATATTGTGATCCTTCAAGGTAGAGCACTAGAATTTGTAGATCGCCTTTGTCAGTATAGTTATCTTTGTTACAAAGTATTTTGAATTCTACCTATCCTTTGGGAGATCTGTATGGTTGAATAAAGTTTGCCTTACAATCTATGTTTTGTTTAATCTTCAGTGGTTTTGTGCCATTTGTAATCTGTGATCATCTTCATGTCATCTAACCACTAAACAGGCACAAATTATACCACAGCATTTTGGTTGCATTTGAAGCTGCAGTTCATTAGCCAAAATAGAGTTACAGGGAACTCAAAGGTTTAGATTTCAACAAATCTAAGATTGGTGAATTTTGTTATTAATTCCATTATCAATTAGTTCTGTTCCCTAAGTATGAAATGCCTCTTTCATAATTAAAACAGCTAGAGAAATCTCACTGTTTGTAAATCTAGCTTGTTTGTAATAGTTAGATGTACTAATTGGTGAAGGCAAACCCAAACGTGGGTTTTTCTTCCTTGTATATCATTTACCTAGTGTATAGTCTGGAATTGTGTCCCAGTTTGGTTCTTACAAACTGTATGTCTGTCAAGAAAACAACAGTTTTAATAGCTTGTAGTGGTAACAATGTACTTTATCAACAAAACAGAGGAATCTCATAGATCTAAGTACTGAAAGAGATATGCTCTGCAGTGGTGTATTTCACCCACTGTGAGGATCAAAGTGTACATTTAAAATATCAAAGATTAACTTCTGTCTAGCTGAAGTGAATCTGGTGACTTAGTCTCTTTTCTTGGAGTCTCACTTCAAGTATAGTGTCAAAAGCAGGATTCCACTCCAGCGAAATCATTGCCCTCCAGCATTAGTCTCACAAATGCCAAATGTGCTGCTTATTTTTTAAATGCTGCTGTGGCTTATTCATGGTGACAACTGCTATGAACTGCTAGTTGCAGCAGTATTCCTTGCAATCCACCTCAACCCAACTCCTCAAATGATAGTCATCTACAATTTCACTTAAGTTGACTTTTAAACCAGGACAAATAGCATAATGATATCCCTTTTATTCTTTGCTTATTCTCAGTCTTAAAAACGCACTTAATACAGCTTCGCAGCACTCATTACACATAATAACGATTTTAAAACACTCTGAATTTAAAATATGAGGGAGCATAGTCATACCTCTTGTTTTCTGCAGCTCTTCTCACAAACAAGTCCACCTCTGGTGTCTGGCTGCAAAAAAACATTCCTTCTGCAGACATTTGGAATTTCCTTGGTTTGACTTCCTAAGTTTATATTTGTTCTTTGTTTTATGTTTTAGTGCAATTCTAACGAAAAGAATTTGTCTTTACGTGGGATTGGTTTTCATATCCTCTTCTGCAAAGACTTCACTCAATTGTATCTCTTCTAGAAATTTATAAAGCAACAGGATCTTCTATTCAGAGTCAACTTAGGAGTCATTTCCTTGTGTTGAGCTTGATGGTGGAGGTGATCATTTAATGCTGAGAATAGAAAAGTCTGTGGATCAGGCAAGGAGCACATCTGGAGATACCCTGGCTTAGCTAATAAACAACATCTAATTTATGCTGTAGCAACGTCATAAATGTTAAGTAAATTGACAGTTATTTCAGCTAACACATTGTTTAGTGTTGTGGGGGATTTTTTTAACCGAAAGCAAGTAGAAGGTGAGATACAACTCCTAAACTGGTGAAAGTTTGTTGCATAACAAATGATTCGCATGAATAGGTTTTTGTCTCAATAGGAAGCTTTGTCTTTTTGTCTAGAATAGGTTGTGTGTGAGAACAAGGGGTACTGATAGAAGATCTTGAAAATAGACCATCTCTTTTTTTCAGTTGTTTTATATGGTGGCCATCTATAGGGAAAATATTGCCACTTTAGGTTGATATATAACAATAGCAAAAATACAGACTGCAATTTAAAATGATGGGGTGGTTTTTCCATATACAGTCTGAGTTCATATTGTTCAAACCAGAATAATTGGTGGGTGTAAAAATAGTGAATTAAACTGGATCTTTAATGTCTTCTCCAGCAATTTATCATGGAGATGCATATATCAAATAATTTCTAATACAGCACAGAAAATAAAATAGCAAACACAAGATACATTGTGTTGGAATTCAACTCCCCAAGAAAATTGCCCTGCTGCTTTTGTAATGTGACATATAATACAAGAATGAAGAGGTACTCCTCTGCCATTCTGTTTGATTACTGTGACTTCATCTACGCTTTATATTCTGTTAAAAATAACAGTAAAGTAGTGGAGCAAACCATGGGTTTTGTAGCATAACTTGCCTGTGACTTAGCTGGAAAATGGCATGTTTGCTACTGTTTTGTTTCTTGAAATAAAGAAATCAAATGTCCGTATTGAGAGTGTAGTTTTGAGGAGGGGAGAAGGTACTTAAAGCTTCTCAGAGCCTGTCCCTTCTGACAGTTACCACATGGTATTTACAGCAGGTAAACACGTAACTGATGCAGAAGAGACCCTTTTTGTTACAGAATTGTAGGTCTTGTTTAGTGTTTTTTCTGAGATCCTCAAATGGAATGAGTTGCAGGAGTGAATACTATCTTAAACATGTTGACCCAATATCAGAGACCACAATCCTAACTAGGAATAAATGGTTATCACCAGTCCTAGATCACAAAAGTCATTTCCTGAAGGTAATGGGTAAACGAATAATGCTGTGAGGTGAGACACAAGAAGTCAAAGCTCCTCCATTTAGTGGTCTCTTGATTTTGTGGAAAACCCTATGTATCATGTTGGTATGATCTTTTCAAAAGCATAGTGATCTCTGGTTTGCATGTACTTAAACCCCCTTGTGCATTTTCAGAATTACACAGCGTATGTCAGAATAAAAGAGGACCAGGTTTGCTAACATCAGCACTTCCAGATTGAGTGGTTCAACTGAAGGGCTGCTATCCCTTCAGTTAGGACACAGCAGCTGCTTTTTTCATGTCTCTTCTAAGTGAAGCATAAACCATTGTAACTGGTCAAGTCTTTCAGTCCAATGGTTTTGATAATTGTTCAAAACCTCTTCTCAGTCTATTGCACTGTGTTTCAGCAAACTCTTACTTGCTTCTGATGATCTGATTTTTGTTGTTTGTGTTTTTTTCTTTTCTCACTCTTAACACTAGGTAGTTCCTCATTTGACATGTGATTTTGTAAAACCTGCATTCACAAGTATGAGTAACTTTCTTATTCTGTTGCTGTACCTTGACTTAACAGTCTTGCTTGTGGAGTTAAAGGTCGAGGAAGAAACTGACTCTCTGTTCAGAAAGCCTCAAGTTGATTATTTAGGCAGTCATTTTCTTACCGTTAGCTGATGGGTAAACTGTTGCAACTGTCCTGACATAGACGTATATTTTTTTAAACACTTGTGAAATTCACTGTAAGAAGCATTAGATAAAATGTGCTCCACTTCTCATTCTCCTTCACCCCTTCCCGGTGGATGGCTTGTTTCTAAAAGACTCATTTTACAAAGACATAAGCAGATAGATACAGTAGGACTACAGTGGATTGAATTTTTTTTTCTCTATAGTAATTAGTAAAAATGGGGAAACCCCCACTCTTTTCCTTTTTATATCATGCTGTTAGCCTTTAAAGAAGAAAGCATGCATATGGGGATTGAGATTTTGTTGCAATACTGTTCTTTCTTTTGTTTGTGCATTTTAAAAATCTGGAATCTAATCATTTGTGTAAGTCTAAAGCAATTTAAGGCAATTAGCAATACCTACAAAAACCTTAAGAATGTTGCCTGCTGAAGTTACCATAAGGCAGTTTTCCTATGCACTTAAGCGAGAGAGAGAAATGACTGCATAAAAACAAGGGGGGAATTTGCATAAATAAAAGCTAGCATTTCACTGTTAAGTTAGGCAGAAATATTTTAAAATACATTGTAATCCCTTGTGTAGGAGAAGGGAACACTTACCTATATTTTGTCAGATTGCTAAGAATAAACTATGTGATAGTTGCATCATATATAGCATTTCAAAAAACTTTGAAGAATTTATTCAAGTTTTCTTTGTACACAAACTACATAAAGGAATTAAATCCATAAGATTCATTCCCCTTAATCAGTGATGTATATGTATATTTTCTTTAGGGTTTAATTGGATTTTTTTATGTCAGGAAAACAACTTCATTTACATAGGGTGTTTTACTGCATCTTACGTTAAATATTACTAGAATGTAGAAAATGTTTTTAAAATATTTGGGGGTTGATGGATTAGTACTCTTCAAAGGGAAACAAAACACTAAATATTTCTAATCCTGCATTATTTACCGCATGGGTGGTTAAATGCTACTTTAAGCCCCATAAAATTAAAAGGGAGAAATCTGCCAACTGTAGCAGGAATTGGATTTAGGAAGAGTGGTACAGAGCCAAAATATTGCTACAGAATTAAATGTCAAAAATCTTCTTTAATAGTAGATATATAGTTCACAGTGCCTGGTTATGATTAATACATTTAATCTAAATCACTGAAAGTTGCTCTCTCCTTTTCCATAAAATACAATAGGACACAAATCAGTTTTACTGTAGGTGGATAACAATTGGAAAATAATGCATCTTCCCGCCCAATAAATTGTCAGTTAGACCTTTTAACTAAAATCGATTCATCTTTCCAAAATTTATTACAATTTCTAATAATAAATCTTTTCAAATGTTTATTCATTTGCTTTTTGATACATTTGTGCCACTTTTGCTATGGTCTAATGTTTTTTCTTTTGATTCATTGTAAATTAGAAAATCTATATTGAGTCAATTTTCTAGTTAAGAAGTTAAAATCTATAACCTAGCCATTTTTTCATAGTCTCCTTTGCACATTTTAATACCCTTGAACTTAGATACAATCCAGTAAATTCTGATCAGAAGGTGATTAAAAGACTTTTCACTGCAACTTCTTGACTGAGGGCCAGATTCATAAAACATGTACTTCTGTGATTGTTAGCTGTTTTCTCCTGCTCATCACCCTGATGCAAAGAGGATTGCAAGGGTTACAGCAAGTGAGCAGATACATAGGTTGTGGTCAAAGATTTTTAGTACGGACAATCGGAATTGCCCTTTTGAGTTAGAATCCCGCTGTGGCCATACAGTGTATGATAGAAGCCTCCCTTTGTTGCCCCTTTGTAGCAGCAGGACAATGATAGTACAGGAGATCACTAAAGCAAATGTATGTTTCCCATTATGTGTCGTATATGCAGTTATCCAGTGCTGACCTCTTCAAGTGTGGTCATCTGCCACTTCTTGTTCCTAAAAGTAACAGTGGTTTTGGTTGGTTTTTTTTAAAGAAAGCATTTTAAAGGAAATTTTTCATTGCTTTCTCTAATAATTGATCTGCTAATCTGTGTTGTGAAATTGTGTTCTCCGTTCAGCAGTTTCCTGCTCTGTATATAATAAAATGTGTCAGAGAGGGGTAGTCTTAATTTTTAAAAATATCTACCAATACACTTCTTTCCTGTTCTGATCCAGTTAAACAATATCATCTTTTAGGCACTTTTTCTGACAAAAGTTACGTATGCAAAGCTTAATCTAGTATGTAGCCATATCAGATTTCTTAATGCACAAAGCTGTTTGTTTGTATCACAAATGTCAGTGTGGGATGAATAGAGGGAGAGGGTTACAAAATGTTTCCAACATAGCTATGAAGAAAATTACGTTCATAACTTGAACCTGATCTGTAGTATCACTTATTGGTAAATTTGTGTAGGTGGAAGCGTCTTGGCTTTTAAAGTGATTGATTTCAGAGTTAAAAAAATCATTTGTGTGAATGGATTGGAATTCATTAATTTTACTAATTACACAGTGAAGAAAACAGATGTTTTCTTAGGCAAAGATCAGGCTTTAATTACAGGTCTTACCTGCTCATCTAAAAATAGTGTCAATATGTTCCTGTCTCTCAAAGTTAATTTCTTATTTTTTCTATGGAAGTACGATTCTGTTACACATTTGTTAAGCCTTACTCTAATTGTGTACTAATACAAATCTAATAGAGTACTTACTAAGGGGCACATATGTCATAAGGCATGTATTGAGAAAATTTTTCAAGAGTAAGTTGGGTAAAGGTCGCCTCTTCAAAATGTCAAAAATCAGTACTGCCCAACACCACTCTGTCAGTGTGTGTTACAAAAAATAATCAAAACCACTTGTAACCAAACTTCATTTCCAACAGTTACATAAATCTCTCTAGAGTCCCCTTAGGACTCTTATTCAGAGATACGTATGCTGTAGATCTACAGCCTACATGGGAAAGGCAGAATAAGCTACTCTAGAATTAGAGGAAGAACCTAACAGATGTATTGTGCATGTTCTTTTTGTCCTTTAGTAAGTTGTTATAAATATGTTGCCTGCTTTAATTCCTTTAAATATGTATTTGTCACTGCCATGGTGCAGTGAAGAGCACCTAAATGGTCCCAACAATTGGCAAGGACCAGAAATAAATTACCTTCGAAAATAGCATTTGCAACCAGCAGTCTGAGGATGCATGACCTGTAAAGAGAGTAACTATTTTTGCCACATTCTTCCGTTCTTGGAAGAAGTGGGTAAGAGGAAAGAAGCTGGCAGAGCATCAGTAAGCTTGGTTGGTGTAATGAATATTTAATAAACTGATGCAGGGCTGTAAATGAACTCAGAGAAGTAACAATTGTTATATTGGAAAAACTCAATCATTTTAACTTCGCATAAGATCCTTCTAATGTCACAACATAATCCTCAGTACTTCGTTATACCCTCTTTGCTCAGACTTTACTGTTTGCCAGGATGCTTCACTTTTGAACAACACCTGTGTTGCGTGGAAGAGATTTCTCACATCTTTCCAGTGCAGATGCACTTTCTTGAAAATCAGGAGACCATCCTATGGTGAGCACCAACTCCACAAAGAAAAAGTTGAGGTGTGCATACAGTAAAGCAATGCAAAATGATAAAACATAAGCAGAATTTGCTACCTTAATAGCAAACTCCAGTGACTGTCCAGATGTTCTGTCTTCTCTTTCTTTTAAACGTTAAAGGGTAGGGAAAGTTGTTTTCTAAAAAGCAATCTGCTTGGGTATTTTTTCAAGGTTTTGGTCAGGGGGATTATTTTGACCTTTTTTGGGTGTTGTGTTGTTTTTTTTTTTCCTCTGCAGAGAGATATTTATACTTCCTTTACATATTTCAGAGGTGTTTCCTGCAGGTGGTATGGTCAGAGCTGTTGAGCGGCCTTAGAAGGCAGCAGAACTGAAATCCCTCATAAACTTGGAAACCTTCAATACAACTACCTGCTTTTAGTTGTGGTCCTATATTCACAGGCTATGAGACCTTGGAGAACTACATCTGTAATCATTTAGTGGGCTTTTAATGCTAGATTAATAGGTATGAAACTACTATATTTTATTAGATCACATCCATTATATCTGTAGTCTGCCAATTTACCATGTAGTGATGATTAGGCCAGAAAATATTTTAATTCCGAAGACAGCTTTCATTAAGATGCTATCAAAGTTATCCAATATTATTGCAGACTATTGATTTACAGCCTTGTTTGTTACCAGCTCTTTGAGAGAAGATGATGACCTTTCAATTAATGTTAATGGGGTTTTGTGTTCAAAAATTCTGGCATTCTTTTGGATTTGCTCCTTCTACAGTCCTTACATTAAATTAGTACAACAAAGAAACTTAATCTCAAAATGATTGAAATGGGAAGAATGTGAGGAGGGGTTTGAATCAGTGGTGCTCTAGTACTCACTAACTATTTTGATAATTTACCCAATGTTGTTATGGTGTCATTCAGTTTTCAGTTAGGTCTTTGTTGCCACGAAGATCAATGGTAGAACTATTATTCTTGAAAGGAGGGTAATTCTTGCCTCCCATGCATTGGAATGTTTAGGAAACAGGTGAATATTTATACACTTTGCTTTGGAAGGTAAATAATATCTTTGAGGTGTTGTCTGCTACGTGCTCTGTGGCTTTCAAAGTATGCTACCAGGCTCAACTATTTCTTACGCCTTCTGAAGAAAATAAACAGGCTCTCTTGTCTACCTTAATGTGAAGGGATACCAAAAACTGCCTGGAGATGCCAGGTACATCTGGTGTCCTCTTTATTTTACCATCTAGCTGGAGGAGCTGAAAGTGGCCAGCCGTGCTGTCAGCGTACTCATAGCCCAGAGGTCTCAAATGGCCTTGACTTGTGCAAAATAGATTATTCCAGTAGGGTGACAGAGCTGGTCGGCTGTTGAGATCCAATCAAAGGAGACACAAACCCAAGTATAATACTGGTTGTTAAAAACTCTGCTGGCATCAGACTAATTAAATGTAAACACCTAAAGCATTCATTTATTTCTTTATCAAAATTATCAAACTGGTGAAGTGCCCGCAGCTGGGGAGAGGTGGGACTTTGACCTCACTTAACCTTTCTAGTATAACTAAGAGGATTTGCCTTGGCAGCCCCCTCTCCAAGGGGAGATCATTGAAACCATTAATGATCTATCCTTTGGCAAAATGCCTGGCACAAATTCTCTGAGCAGACTTTTTAAAGCTTTGTATGCTTTCTTTAATGCCCATCGTTTGACTCTGAGCATTGAGGAAGATGGTGGTTCTTGTCTAGGTTTGTACATCATTCTTCTTAAAGCTTATGAGGCTGCGTGCTGTGTCAGATCAGTTTTTCATCTGTACCTGCCATTTATTTAGGATCATCTATATGTTCTATAGGCAAAAAAAAGTATTCTCGTTGAAGCAGCAGGACCTATACACTTCCAAACTTGTTTCTGAAGAACAATTTGGGGAAGGTTGGCAAATCCCCGGAACTTTAAGTCTTCTCTGACAGAAGTGATAATCCAGAGCTGGAATCCTCATAATTTCTCTCAGTGCCAATTACTCCTGGTCAAGGATCTCCTGAGAGTCTTTCAGGGTCTCGTATCCTGTGCAGCAGTGGTTGATTTGAAAGCTGTCAAATGAATGAGGCTAAATAGGCAGTTTTCCTTTGGCAGGCATTACCATGAGTTTTTGTCATATGCAGCAGGATGGTAGGTTGTGTAAGGTTGAGTTTGTGGAAAACCCCATTGGGGTTGTCCCAGTGTTTTGTCATGTGCTTTGCTTGAATTTGTTTAAACTCTTCTAGGTGAAGCAGGATGACATTAGAACTATGTCAGTCATTTGCTTGCTGTCTCTAACTTAGGAAGTGATGTTCTGGCCAGGTATTGATCAATTGGTGTGCTCTCCTGGCTGTGGTTGTCTCTGAATTTGATGTGTATTTTTGTTTATGTTGGGAAGCACTGGCTTGGTTTTGTGGTCTAGAAAAATTGGGTGCTGTTTCTAGGACTTTCAGAAGCTGAAGTATATACATACATTTACCGTGTTAGACTGTGTTTCACATAGCAGATTCTTAACATCCATTTCCAACAGGTTGAAGATACAATAAAATACCTGTTTGTATGTTGAGGGTATATAGAATGCAGTTAGCAAATAAAATTCTCTTTGACCATCACAAAGAATTCTAGTTTCTTAAGGACTTCTTTCTACTGCCACTTTACAAATATGCTTTAGCTGCAGTAACCTTAGCTCCTCCTTCCCTTTCTTCTGACTTCAGTCTTTTCGCTGTTCCAAATGATACCCACAGTTTGCTTTTCATGTGTCTCTACACCTGCAGACATAAATTCCTCATAACTCCTAACTGCCAATTTGAAAAGGGGGGACATATGATGTGAATCATTCCAGGCTCTCCATGCTAGGTGGCTGAGTTCGTGCAAAAATCAGCCTGGAGTAGGGACACTGATTTGGGTGTCTTTGCCCATTCAGTGTCACAAAACCAAATTCATTTTAAAAACATCTTTCTTTTTAGAGTGAGCTGAACTTTGCTAATGGGCTTAGAAGCCTAGTGAGGGAGTGCTAAGAGGTCAAAAGTTGCAGATAATTGTGCTGTTCTTTTTTCTCATAAAAATAAGCTAAATTATTTTGTGAAAGCATGAGTAGACAAATGACTTCTATGGAGCAAACAATGTAATAATAAACTGTCTTTATAAAAATAGAACTCTGGGTTAGCATAAAGGTTGTAGCATTAAGTATATGTGTCTATTTGCAAAGTACTACAGTCCTAGGATAAACTTACCCATCCATTTCCATTTGATAGGAATGCAAGAAGAAATTACGTAGTGAGTTCTAAAGAATGTTTGTAGGGTATGGATTATTAATATGGAATTGTGTAACCTTTCATTTTGACTATTTTAGTTAATGACTGTTGTTATGCTGTAGGACCAACTTCTCAGTACTGTTTGAATGGATAGCCATAAGCCCTACTCAAGTTCTAGATGAGATATTTCTATTTGTAAGCTATTGATTTGTAGTAGTTTGTGAATCTGCTGAAAAGAATTCAGGTAGCATCTTGAAAAAGAATGGTACTGGAATACTGTCAGAAGAACCTTGAAATTGAATTACAGCTTTAATATTCAAGCTGGGGCATGTATTGTTATTTGTAGTATATGTAAAATGACTTTTATAGGTGAAATTTAAAATCGGTGACGCAGAATGGGGTTTATAGTGCATGGGCTTGAAGTAGAGCAAGGGAAGATCTTTGATGTAGAGCATGTAGCAGAAAGATGCATATTTATTAAATAAAGGAATTTTAAAATGGGGATATGGTATGTTCTTGCTGATGTATTATAGTCTGTGTTGCTAAGAACAAATGTAGAGTGTTTCTCTGTGCTTAAATACTTTATTAAATAAGTACTATTTAGATTTACTAAAAAAGTTAAAATAATTACCTATTCCTTTTGTATAAAACAAACAAAAGCAGTTGTAAACCAATGCAAACAACTTTGTAAAAATCTTAGTGCTTGAGGCGTTCATTTCTAGGAGTCTGATTCTTTGTTCTGTGGTGTTATCACCTGTGTTTTTAGCAGGGAGCTGTGCTTTCTTCCCATCCCTGGCAATCTGTCTCAATTGTCAAATTTGGACAGTTAGGCTTCTCTCTGTTTTAGATGTGCAAATTCCAGAACCTGCCAAAAATCTGTGTTCCCTAAGTCCTAAGGAACACAATACAAGCATGTTAGGTGAGGCACCACATAAAGTATGAGCTTGCTGCCAGCAGCCTCCATCGTACTCTTTCCTATCATGTAACCCATTGCACAGAGGCATGCATTGCATGGCCCCAGGCCATTAAGCTTCCTAAGAGTTCTGTGTTGTCCAAAAATCAGCTAGAAATGTCTTGTTTAATTGTCTTAAGACAAAAAACAAACCAGAAACTTCCCCTTCTCTCTTGCATCACTCCTGCATGGGACTGCCACTTAGTTTCACTACAGAGGCAGGCTTGTAAGAGGAAGCAGAGGGAAGGCCACCTGCGGCATTGTCAAATACATTGTTCCCTGCACTCTCATTTCCCACAAACAATTCATGGCATATTTTCTTCAGGTCTTTTTGTCAGTATTCTTTAAAGTCATTGTTTCTTTTCTTACCAGCATTGCTTGTATTGGTTTTGGTGGTAATTTTAATCTGTTTATCATGGTAATCCTAAATGCTTACTTACACGTTGCTGTTAAACACTGATAACAGCAGAGACTGAAAAACAACAGCCCTTGTTTGGGATTGTGTGGGATAGCACCCACCAAACATGATGCTGTAGCTCTGTAGGACTATGAATCTGTCTCTGGAAGCCCAGAGCTCATAAAGACAGTCATGCCAGCAGAAGGAATTCCATAGGCTGCAATGGATGGAGTACTGTAACCAGCAACCCTCAAGTGAAAAATTCTTAAGGCTTTGATAAAAATCCTTGTCAGCTTACCACGAAAGGTCAGATATATTTCCACTACACAGAGTACAGCAAAAGCTTTTTCTATGGGATGGAAGCTGTAGGCTGAGAAAGCTGGTTTTGAAGATGGAACCCAAATAATTAGGAAGACTGGGCAGTTGCTTTCAACATCCTTCTGCTATTTTTCATTTTTCACTTTCAGTGGCAAGAAAATGATAAATGTACTTTCATAATTATTTAATCCTCTATTCAACCCAAAATGTCATATGAGAAACCTTTTTAAAGAACAATCATAGTATATTAAATACACTTCTCACTGTCATGTTAAAGGATACCGGGTCAGCTTCCTGGGCAGTCAGAGTAATCTGAAATACTACGACTTGATAATTATAATAGTATATTTTATGGTTTGCACATTACAGTAGACTTTGGCAGCTATTCTGAAAACATGTTTTTGTTACCCACAGCTATTTCCCAGGAGCTGTTTGAGTTAATATATGTAGATTTTTACCTTCAGATAGGGGTTAGCTATTAGAAATGAACATGTTACTGTTCGGTGTTTACAAGAAAGGGAGAGAAAAAGAGGAACATTTTACCACTCTTTGTAAGAGTGGTATGAATGATTCAGTACTGTCTCTTGGTTCTAAAGTTCCCTTACTGTAGTTACAAGTAAAATAATAATCAGTCTTTTACCCCTCATGACAAATTTAGCATAGCATCATGGTGAATGGACAGTTGGCCTTTTTAGCACTAATTTGTTATGATCAAACTTGTAGTCCCATTTCAAATTATTATATATTCATTTTCAGAAACAGCAGAAACTTTGATTATATGCTAGGCTATAGCAGATAGGGCAAACAAAGAGCAGCCGTAGCGCTGCCAAAAAAAATTAAGTGGCATATAATGAAGGTGATGACATTGTTTCTAAAATAAGAAATTATAGCTGGATACATTTAAGAGTAATAATTTTATTGCTGAAATATCTAGAGTTTTTTCTTCTTTAAGAATAGTTTATCTCTATCATAATTACCTTCAGTGATAAAGAATAGAAAATAAGAATCACAAATAATTATTATGGAATGTATTAATTAGCACTTCTTTTACTTCAGATCCTTTTAAGACTGTCCCAGCTTGCCTGTTCCTTCTCCTTAAATAATTACTCTCTCAATACATAGTTAATAGATTCCTCCTTCATCCCCTTTTATTAATGATTTCCTACCAAGCTTTTATTTTCAATTTGCTAAGAATATATTTTGCTGACTTGAAAAGAGACTCTAATTTTACCAGAGTATTTTTTAAATACAAAAATAGCTGGTGGCTTTTACCTCTGTATGGTGTACTTTAGTTCACGTTAAAATGTGGAACTGAGATAATGGATTTTAGATTTGTATATTTTTACTGGAAATTGATTCGACTTTAAAGATCTAACAGACTATGAAACTAAGAAAAGTAGCAAGGTAGTTTCGACATAGCACGGGGAGAATGTATGGGGGCAGTATTAGACCATCAGAAGGAAATGAGTCTTTATTTGAGACTTACAGAGCTGCTTTTTTCCTCTTTCACTTTTGTCCTTCTGACATTCATTTTACTGCAAACTGCCTTGGCCTGAACTCCAGGGCAGTATGAAGTAGGTGGAGCAAATTGCAAAATGGACAAACTTTGAAAATTTTGATATTTTGTTTTTTCCATACTGTCCTTTCCTTGACATTAAGTAAAATCTAGCTAAAGGTAAGAGAGTTCGTTTCAACGTGTTCCTTTTCTGTTAGCTAGTTTATTGTTCCAAAAGTTTGCATTTTGTTGTGTGTTACTTGCATCTGAGCTTTACATACCATCTTGTCTCATCTTGTCAAAAGTACCCAACAAGCAAACCCTTCTGATGATTTGTATGTGTGAGGTGCATGGATTTACTGCTGCAGTTTGAACATTTTTAAATTAAAATATATCGCTTGTTCCAAATGTATTGATTTACACATCTCTTTGTCAATATTAAGTAGAGCAACTTTTCCAATAAGTTAAAAAAGATCTGGCAAGGCAGGTTACATTTAGTGAATTGGTTTAGGTTTCTATTTCTGCATGCTATTTGTTTGTGTGTTCTTGGTCTTTTGCCCTTTATTCTCAGTCCCAGGTACACGTATTTGTTTTGCCCCCTAACTCAGAAAAGATTCACCCGGTTGCACTGTAACTTCATGCAAAGTTAGTCATACAAATGCAACACTTCCTCAGTTTTCTTTCTGAGTTTTCAACTTCTAATAAGTACTTACACATGAAAATTCTGCCTAAGGTTATAGAAAGTCACTAGCATGAATACAGGTAGTGGTCTTTTACTTGCTGAAAAAGGTACTGGCAGTCAATTTCTTTTCAGCCTTAAAAGGTCGTAATTCCCTCTTCAAGTGGTCTGGCTAGCATGTATCAGTATTAAGCACCCATGTTACTTGTGTTTTAAAAGCTATTATCTATTTTAATACCATACTAATTTTTAATCTGAGTATTTACAACAAGCTGAAAGAACAGATTATGATATCAGCTACTTTGTTTAAATGGAAATTGTGTGTTAAAGAAGGGAGAAAAGGAAAATTGTAGAATAGTTTTCATAGGTTGCTGAAAACCTTCATTTGAGTGATGCTTGTCAGCAGAGCTGTAGAGAAACTTTTGGAAATTGGGTATGTAAGCTTCTGTGTTTGGGGATAAGTCGTTAGTGATTGTAGAAGCCTGGTAGCAGTGGAACATCTAAGCATGCTGGAGGTCTGTTAGTATTTGCTCTGTTCACAGGCAAGAAAAAAAATTATTTATACTATAGCTGTTTCATATCTGTAGAAGCAATATAACTTCCTTAAAAAAATAAGTCAACAGCTTGCTTTGTCTCCATATCACATTAATTTGGACTTCTAGGTATCTTATCTTAGACTTTAGGATAACAAATTGAAATGCCTAACTACAATTCTGTTAACCTCTTTTGTTAAGCTATATTGTATGGTGTTGGTACCTCTATTTTTTCCCCAGTGTATTAAATATGTTTTATCAGGCAAAGGGAGAGGGGTGTGTTAGCCATTGTCATTCTCTAGTGGAAAGCCTATTTTTTTTCCTTGCCTCCTTTAACTGTGTTTTCTGTTGAAGTGGGGTGAGCTATCATCGGCTTTTCCTTCCTTTCTGCCTCATTCCAATATTTTCAGAAATTCCTAGTTAATTTGACAATCTGCTTAAATTTGACAGCCATTCAGATATAGATGATTATTAAATCCCTTAAGTATCTCGAAAAAAAAGTAGCCAGGCTGAAGTGACAAACCTAAATTTATTAACTCCCTTGAGGAAAGGTCTGTGGCATAAACTCAGTTATTAGCATGAAAGAAACCCGTGTGGGAGTAACCTTATAAATGCTTCAACATTTGATCAGTGTTTGTGCCTTTGTTAGACCTCAAAGTCAGTTAAATGTCAGGTGTAAAGCCATAAGAAGCGAGGTGGCGTTGCTTGTTTTGTTTCCAGTTTCCTTTATCTCTATCCAGAATGTATGATGAGCAGGTAGAGATAGAATAGAAACTTCAGAAGCACTGATTTTATTGATTTGCTGGCCAGTTCAGTTATGTTTAGTAATTAGTAGCCTCTGTTAACCTTCATTCTTTTAGACTATTATTTATATTTTGGTTTACTATACTTGAAGCTTTTTTACCAATAGAAGCCATACTGATTCATTTTTTTTATGTGGCTAGATCTATGGTTTCAATAACCTCCAAGACTTTAACTTTTGTCTGAATATTGTGAAAATGTTGTGATTTCCAGTTTTGATAGTGTCTAAGGTTAAACTTCCCTAAAGTACAGATAAAATATAATGCCAAGAAAATTCTTGGCAAATTTTCAAGAAGGGTATGTCCCTTGAGTTCCAGGAATGATGGGTCAAGGAGGAAGCAGACATGTGCTTTCTGTTAGTCCTGAATAAGAATTGGGTCTCTGCTAGGTGTAGTCAATTGAAGCACGGAACTTTTGCTGGAAACAAATATTTTTCATTATTTTAAAATAACAGCATTCAGGAGATGTTTGATTCAAAAGATAATTTGACACAATCTGTCCAGGGGCTATGTCATATTTGTCAGTAGTATTAGCATCCTCAGTAAGAAATACAAACAGTTAGAATTTATATTACTTCATCACAACTTCATCATTGGCATCACTTACAATGACTGGCTTATGTCGCTTATCGTATAGACAGGAAGTTGTTTGCCTATGAATCTGGACCATATTAGGAAACTGTTGCATTCTTGTATATTTTTGTTCCACGTGGAAATATACTTTTAATGCATTGAGTCTTTGTTTAAAAATAAATTTATGATAAAGCCAGGTTGCAGCCTGATAGCTGTTTCAATAGTAAGAATTCTAGGTCTGCCTTTTTTTTTCACATTACCTAGAGTATTTGAAGAGTTACAAACAGGCTATGAAGTTAACTTCGTAAATGTCAGAATTCCAGTGACTTTGTGAAGACTGCTGCATTTAGCTGAGAATTTTTTATAGTTTCATTTATTACAGTGAAATAGAAAGAAAAATTAATAAAAATAATTTAATTGCATTACTTCAACTTCAGTTATCTCAATACCATGAAGGTGAGTTGTCTAACAAGTTAATGTCAAACCATACTCACGCCTTAGCAGACTCCTCTTGAGGAAGAGTTGGGCTTGTTTTGTGATTGTCTGGAAAGCTAATATATGTAACTGCTACTTCAGGACAAGGAGTTATAATACTCTTTTCTCTACAGTATATTCCTTTCCCATCTGAGTTTTTTCAGGCTTGGGGGGAGGGGAGGGGCAGGGAGCGGAACAGAAGAGCAATGCTAGCCATATACTGTCATCTGCTTAATCCTTATCCCCTTCGCATTGTCAATACTCATCTAATTCCACTTTAACAACAGTAATTGGCTGATGGAGTAGCAGATATAGATTTGTTTTCCTGATGACTCCTTGACTTTTTTCCTCTGGTAATACTAATAGAATTCCAAATCCTTACTGGTGTGATCATGTCATGAGTAGGTCAACAGTCATGTCAAGGTCCTATTGGAAACTTCATAGCCAACATCTTAATTTAGACTTAGCTATCTTTTTCTCTTGTATGTGCAATTGTAAGCAATTCTTTCAAGTATCACACTCATTCCATTATAACACAATTCGTTTGATGCAAAGGGAGGCAGTTCTGCATGTGAATTGTTTACAGACTTGCAGTTGGTCACATAGAAATTCAGTAAGCCTCTTTCCAGGTGTGATGTATTATCTGAATTATGTTGGGAGCTGGAAGGAAACAAAATATTGCTTGTTGGCTGAGATCTTTAAAGTTATTTCAGTCTTTCATTTCATGAGAATTGAAATGTATATTTTGGTTTTCTAATACTAAGGGAAATGTCTGAGACTCTTAAAGATAGGGTCTCTGGAATGGCTGAGTTGATCCAGAGGGCAAGACTTTCCTCCTTGTTTCTTGAGTTCTTTAATTCTGTCCTAGCTCTTAACCGCATCTTCCACCAGCTTCAGGTCATGTGGTTCCTCCCCTAGCTCTTGCCAGAGCTCTGAATTATAAGACCCATTTCTGATCTGCCTCATTCATCAAAATGGCAGGGGGAAACCCAGACTTTTCTTTTGAGGTTAGCTTTCTGATCTTTTTGGTGGACTCAAAGTGAACTGGAAGAGGTCAGAAACATCAGCTTTGACAGGAATGGAAAGGGGGATGTTGGGCAGCCCCTTTTAGCAGGAGTAGAGAGTCGTTTAGGATAGACTTGCAGGATTTTTCCTATGTTTTTTAATTATATAAGTTAAAATTGAGAAATCAGGTGCTCTGATTGTTTGAAAAGTGGTCTATGTATAATGGGTTATGATAGTCTTTCTCATACCTGTACATCTTACTCTGTCTTTTCTTTTACCTGAATCTCCATATTTATTTTTGGCATCAGTGTGTATGAAGTCTGGAAATGGGAAGTATGCCTTGTTGACTTTCTTAGACCTGCAGCAACATTGCAGAAGTTCTTAGTATTGACTTGAGTAAGAACAGAGTAGACTGCATATGCTCAAGCTGTCAGAAAAACCCGTAACAACTGATTAAACACCTTTTGTCTCTTAAAGCATGTCAGATTTAATTGAGTGGTTAAGAACCAGTTTTGGCAGAGACTTAATCTCACTTAGTCTTTTGGCTAACTGAATAGTACTCTATATTGAAGGGGTGCATGCAATCTCTTGATAGAGATTTATGCACTTGACCAAGTGCTTAAATTTTACAGGGAAACATTTAAATTCAAGTGCTTTGGTTGTCCTACATCAGACGCAATGCCTATCTTGGGAATTACTACTGTTAACTCAGCAAGGAATGTTAACCAGCCAGAGTCCACAATGTGGCTGAATGCCTTATGAAAACTCCTTTTTATCCTCTGACCAAAACCTTTACTTCCTGATGATGTTGACCAATTATAGATAATTTGGCCGTTAACACTTCTCTGTCTAATGTATTAGCTTGTGCTCCTGATGCTTCTGCATGATTGATAAGCTTAAAGCAGAAAAAGGAAGGGTTGAGAAGAAAAAACCCCAAACAGTGTTTTCTGTTTAGCAGGGAGGTTATGTTCAATATTAGGTTTCTTGGTACTAAGCCATGCAGGTCTTTGACTTCCACTTTAAAGCATACTTGCCTCCACAGTTATGCTTTCTGAGAAGCTGGCCCAATATCTGAAATGCACTTACAGAAACATTCTTTTAGTCTAAAAAATAAACAGAAACTGCTTTGCTTTAAGTAAAAAATTCATACTGCTTATTAAAATCTGTACTATGTTCTGGAAAAAGAAGCCCAAAAAGCACAAAAATAATAATTTACACTTACCTATATATGCTTAATTTTTCCCCTCTTCTGTAACTGACGCAAAGAACAGTAGTTTAAGATGTTAATCTGTAGTTTTAGAAACTTGGACTGCCTAAATATCTAAACTTGTAAGAATGGTAATATCATATTATGCTACATTTTTATATTGAAATATTTTCAATTTTTAACGTTATATGTGTGATAACAATTAAGTATATAAACATGTGGAACTTAATTATTTTGTCCACACAATTAAAGATATACTAATGATCCTTGTAACCAGTGTAAATTTTCCTTTAATATCCTTTTCTGCCTCAAGGAGCCATGCTGCCTTTCCAGTGTGGGTGCACACAGTGTATAGTAATCGAGGGTCATTATATGCATCACTGTGTGTACAGTGAGTACATTATCCTTTGACTATTCCACCTAGTGGAATAGTTCAGTATTTCACTGCAACTATTCAACTTGAACTTGTCTGCTTGCTTACACTGGCCCACCCTTTCAGCATTTCAGTGTTGAATCAGATCACTAAATTAAATAAATGTCATAGAGGCTCTGTCTGTTTCTCCTCAGGGAGTGAGCGAGCAGCATGTGGTGCTTAGTCACTGTTTAGGCCCAAACCACCACAGTGGTGGAAGGTGCCAAGCAATAGAAGAATATAGGAAAGGATGGGTTAATAACACCTTTTTCCACCTCCAGTTGCTGTATGCTGTTAACATAAGCATTTCTGCTTTAAAAAAAGAAATAAATTCCAGAGCAGGGCTAGGCTAGACCCAGCCTAGTCTAGCAGAGGTAACTATTGAAAGCAATAATGCAAAGAAACACTGGCACATTTAACTTTTACTGGTTTAGTTGGAGGAGTTCATCAGTCACTTCTAACATGTCCATGACTTGGGATTTTTGTTCCTTGTAGACTTGCATCACATGCTTTCCATTGTTCTCACAAACAATATTTTCCAAATGTAAAAAACACTGTCCCTGCCACAAGGAAATGAACACATACATGCAAAGGAGTTTGAATGGAATAGTATAATAGGGTATTTGACTGTTGGCTGGTAAATAAGAAAAAGCTGGTTTTTTTAATTAACTTGTCAATATAAATCAGCTGGATGTCCCATGGGCAGCATGGCAAATGAGGGTCTTCCAAAGGGAATTAACTGGAGGAAGAGTGAAAGCTGTACAAATTTCATGAAAAATGTTCTGTGCACAAGAGATAGGAAGAAGTCAGAACTGCTAATGCTAGGAGCATTAAAAACATTTTAAAAAATCAAGAATCTGGTGTCTATGACAAGGAGGACATAATGTGAAAGGAAACTAGGGAAATATGTGTGGATCATGAAAAAGGATAGAAGGCTTGAATTAGATTTTGTGATATTGGTGATGGAATTCAAATAATCCTGTAATCTTGGAGTCTGAAACTTGAACTTTCACCTAAAATGAGGCTAGCAGGCAAAGAGGAAGAATGGGACATCAGCATCACTGCTGGTCACAGTTTTATAGGGTTAAAACATTTTGGAAATAGGAACAATGAACCAGGTGGTTTGAGTTTTACCTTTTTAGAAATACATTAGTATTAAACTCACCCTGTAATGTCTGGGTGAGGTTTCTGAAAGGAACTGGAATATTGGTTAGAGAAAGCTTTCAAGTGGAAGACAGGCATATTTGAGAACCATCAACACAGATATTTTGTGCTGCAGAAGCTCAGCTACTTCTCAGTTTTTTATGTTGCAGAGTTAAACATCCTCAATAGAGTGCAGACCTAGCTTGGTGTAAACCGCGCAGATGCTTTGAGTGTTGCTGAAATAGGATGCCCTATTTCAGGGCTAAAAAGTCTGGCAAGAATTCTGTCATTGAATTACTTCCTGGAGCTCAGGACCAATCTGCTGAACACATGGAAAGGCTTAGAGTTTCTCCAAGGATTTCTGTGTAGCAGAAAGCTCAAGAAAAATGGGTGTTTAGAGCTCTCCAGCACAGTGAAGTCCAGAGTCTTGTAAAATGTGCACAGCCATGCTTTAGTTGCATTGGAGATGGTGGCTAGCATTAGTGAAGAAGCTTGTTCTGAGGAAGTTGTTTCATGGGGTCTGACTCCAAATAATATAATTTTGGAGCTTCATCTCTGACCTTAAACGCTTGTGTCAACAGTGGGAATTTTTAGAGTGAGGACTCTACACTTACCACAGACTTATATCTGTTGGTAGGGATTCCATATTCTGTATATAAGTACTTTGAGTAATGATATAAAATACAGCCCTCAAGTGTGTAAAACAAGACTATTTGTTTCACATGTTAAGGTAACCAGTATGACTAAGAAAGTTTCACATTGCATGTTTTGGGGTGGGTTTTTTTTTTGTTATTGTATTAAAAGAAACCCAAGTTTCTCTGAAATTGAGTCTTCTATTGAGTGAGTTTAGGAGCTCACTTTACTTGCTTGCTTGAGCCTGAATTCTCTCTTTCCTTCAGAATTTGCTTTCTGTGCTTTCATACTGTCACTGCATTGTTCTTTTTTCAAGCCTGATTTTTATGGGGGTATAATTAACAGACAGAATATGTTGATACAAAAAAAGACATCTACTGGTCTTGACACTGAGAATTAATTATGAAATAAAAGACAGATTTGTGCTCAGGCTAGAATTAGCCTAGCAGTTCAAAATACAAGCAGTCACCTTGGAATCATGTAACAAAAAGTGACACCCTTTCTTTTACTATAGGCTAAACATATCGTGTGAACTTTAGTTAGATAAATCATCTGTACATCAGTTCTATCTGTTATTCTACTTAATTAACTTGGAAAATAGTTTTTGCTTTCCTTTGACAGATGCAGAGTTCATGTTTGTTAAATACTTTTTAAAAAACTGGTTCTGCTTTTTGGAGTGGTTTAGATTATTATCAGGTGGTTCATTCTTACTAGAAAAAGGTGACATTCAGCATATCACTGGTAGCCAATTTTAAATGAAATAAAGTTTCAAAAGAGTATCTATAATACCGTTTTTCAAAGCCTTTAATTAGTTTTTGCATGGAATACCTTGCACAAAGTGCTGGCATCGTATTTTGCTCTTGTTCCTTGCAAGTGAACACAATTTGAATGCCTTTAATGCAACTTTCCTTATTTTATGACAACAAAGACTCCTCCAAGTATCTCGCGCCGGTTTAATGCCGAAGAACATGGTGTTAGCGCGTTAATCTTGGGTGCACAAAGAACCACTGGAGGGTAAGAGGAGGGCATCTGCTGGATAAGCTTTCAATATGATGGGAATGATAACCGACCTACAACCAGTGCAAAAAACAGCTAATCTTTTACAGTATTTGATTAAAACCAATTAATATCTTCTCAAAATTTGTTTATTGATGCAGAGGGGAATACCGTTATATTTCTTAATCAGGCAGAGAAGAAACTTACTTTTGAAAAACCTGGCTGTTGTGAGCTGCCACAATTTGTACTAGCTGCAGTGACGATTTTAATTTTTTTTAGGCCTACATGTTCTGGGTGGGTTGTTTTTGTGATGGATTGTCACTGTGATGGACGATCCCTTACTACCTCCTCTATGTATTTGTCAGTGCAATAGTAGTTGTAGTAGTTTTAGACTTTCATTGTAAGAATTCTTGGGAAGATCAAAAAGTTAAAGACCAAGAAGGTATAAATCATCTTGGAGTTTTGAATAACTAATGAAAAAACTTCTTTTGTTGCACTGAAGGACTGATTATGAAGAAGAAAATGAAGATGAGAAATTTGCTTTGGAAATCAGTAATTAATTTCTTCGTTTCCTGTTGAATAACACAGGACATACGGTCTTCGTGCATTTTCTAATTCCAATGTAATTGACATTCCAATGCAGATTAGACCTTCCTGTAGAAGATGGGGTTTTTTTTAAGATTTAGAAAAGACTTTAAACTATTGATGCTGCTTTCAGAGAAGGCTTTAGCAATTGCATACTTACAAAGATGACTAGCAATTAAAATATTTATGAAATGGTATGTAATAGTATGTAAACAATTTCTTAGGCCACAAAGTATGGTAATTTTCAGACATTTATCCTGCCTTCTGCTTAGCTGGCAGTGAAAATACCAGCAGGTTAATTTTTTCTTTGAACTTAAAAAACTACATGTAGAACTAGCTAATTGCTGCCACACGGAGTTTTCTTAGGTTTTGTACATAAATGTTTAGTATGTGCACTAGGGAACTCTTCAGAGCTCTATTCAAACATTAACTATTCCTATGAGCTGACAAGCATTAAGGTAAGACTAAAAGTTTTAAGATATACAATCCAAGTTTGTGGGAAATTAGGTCTGACCCACAGTCCCCTGCTTAATATTGTTTAAGAACTTTAATGGATTAAAAAAAAATAAAAATCCAGTGTGTGCTGTTTTCTGAACATACAAAAAAGGCAGAAATGACAGTCTGAGTTTTAAGTCTTTGGGTCTCAGTTTTAATCACAAACTTGTTCTATTTTAATAATGCTTCCATTAAGTGAGGTCTATCACTTTAGCTACCAACAACTGGTGGAGTTTCACTTGGACGTATAACTAATACATGTATATTCATATCTTTTTCATAAAATGAAGGAAATTGGGGCTTTTGGTGCCAACTGCAGGAATGAACTAAATGTTGAATGGAATCAGTTCTTTGCTTCTTAAATTCAGAAGCACCTGCTGTATTATTATTTGGCTGTAAACCAAAAAAAGAATGGTTTAGTTAAAACCGGAGGGAGGGGGAATCATTTAATCAAATTTATACAGCTTTCTAAAAGTTACTGGAACTGAAGTAGTTGGTGATGTAATGTATGAAGTCAAAGAGTATTTTGCTGTGCTGGAGAAAACTAATGGAAACATTCACTTGGGGTAAGACAAATGGTATTAAATGAGAAAACACACCATGAATTGCAAATGGAGCTGAGTTAATTTGTTGCTACAGTAGTGTTGCCCTACTGTTAAATGAAGGCTGTGTAATTATCTTGCTGGCAGAGATAATGTCAAAACCTCATTTCTCCTTACATGCCTCATTTTTACATGAGGGCTAATTGAGCTGCAAGGTGACAACTGATTATATATGGCTATCATCAGGTCCTCTTGCTCAATTTGCAAATAATGTTATCTTTTTTAAGTGATGATTTCTATCACATGTCAAATTAAGGCATTAAAAAAACTTTTTAAAGCTATTTTAGTAATTTGTAGCATTGCATTTCTGTCACAATTTTATTTATATTTTTCAGCATTAATTCTTCCTCTGAGATTCTTGACATCATTTACTTGCCATTCCTTTATTTAAAGCACAGACATATGTACTAGTCTGTTTGCTCCATGCCTCTCAGTCGTTATGAATGAAAGGGTGATTTGTAATCTCAGATATATTAAGTTTTCTTTAGCTTTTTTGTTGAGTTAATTTCTTCTTGGAAACACTGTTGAATTATTTATGTTAACAAAAATTTGATTTAACAGATATGTAGATTTAAGGCTTTTCCTTACACCCAAAGAAGCCCAAGGATACTGTGTCATATGCCTCTCTACCTGTTGGCTTCATGAATACCGGGGGGCCACTTTGTCAAAGCAGAACTAAAGGCGAACGCCAGTTGGCCTGATGCCTTTTCTTGGCCTGCTTGGTCTCTGCTTTGCCTGTCAATGCAGTGCTGTCTCTTTGCGAGGTCTCCCAAGTTTTTCGAATCTGGCTACATTCACAAAGCCAAATAAAACCAGTTTATTTCACATTCCATTTATGTAAAGGAGCAAGATGGATTTCCATGTTCCTGCACAGAAATGGAGCTCAGCTAAGAAGCAACATGTGAGGTGAGCCCTAAGAACATGCTTGGAAAAGGAACTTTCAAAATGTGGCATTAATCCTGGAAAGGGAAAAACAAAACAAAACAAAACCCACCCTGCCCCCACCCCACACACACACCCCCCCCCAAATAAAACCCCAATTTTCACAACTCTTCATGAATTTCTTAGGTTATTTGGGAATACTATTCATAAAGGATATGTAATATATTTGACACAGAATCTTTTCTGATATGGTCTATACTTCACCCTTGTAGATACAACTTGTAATTAAATGGAACCTAGAATGTTTTATACTCTTGTAATGACTGCCTTGTGTTTCAGAGTACTCAGACTCTTCCCAGGGTTTTGATTGTAGTCTACATGGTATTTTCTAACAAACTAAAAATGGGAAATATTTTTAATTATCAAATTCAAAAAAAAACCACAGTGGGTTTGTGTTGCATTAAATACATTTCAAAAACAAAACATTGTAACTTCTGAATGATTGAACTTCTATATCATGAGACAGTCTCACTTGCTAAACTCCTATAGTTAGGATTTGAAGTAAATATACACATGCATACTCAGATCTTTTATTAAACTTAAATACATATTTTTAAGTAGATTTTCTTGTTTATCAGACATGAGACTTCAGCCCTGACTTGAACTTTTAAATAAGTGAAATAATGATGCAAGACTATCGAAGTAAACAGTCTCCTATTTTACTTTATATTTGGCAAAAACAGAATAAAGCTTTGCTTCAAGATTAAAAACATGACAGGTACTTCAGTATTCTCTTATAATGACACATTTTTCCTAGCCATCTGTATCTTGTAGTGTAGGAAGGATACCCCTCTTTATTGGAAACCTCATGTCTGAAATCTTAAATCATTTTACTTCTACTTCTTAAATCATTCTACTTCTAGAAATTAAGTATGCTGCTTAAAAAAAGACAGTTCTCTGTCTCTTGCTTGTCTGACATCAGGGAAGGGGAAGAAAAAATTGGAGGGCTTCTCCAGGATGAAAGGAGTTACTTGAAAGAGAAATGTGCAAATCCATCAGTGATATTTTAATAATGCTGGGTCATGTTGAGTTCTGAATAATTTAATCATTTGGTGTATGTTTGCACTTCTGTATGAGACTTTGTTGGAAAATACCTTTTTAATGACTGAATTGAATCCTGAACTATTTTTTTTATAACCTTGATGTTCATGTGATGCCTCTATAAATCTGAGAGTGTATAGTAAGTTTATACTTAATAAATTCTTCATAAATATAACACAATTCTCTCTCGTGCAATTTAGCCAACATAGGATCTAAAAAGATACTGCTGATCTAACAGTACTGGAAAACTTAACTTTTTTTCCTTGGGTTTAAGCAGCATGTGTAACCATTAACTGAATCAGACTGAGATTTTATTTTTCAAAAGCTGCACCTTTTGAATGACTTCTAGGTTGAAGCATTTCTGCAGGGTTTACTTACTATTTACTGTGAGGTCCTAGTTAACCCTCTTTACTGATGACCTTCAGCCCAGCTTAAGCCTGAACAGAATTTTAATTTTTTCCTTCATCAAGATGCTTGACTAAAACCTTCACTTGTTCCCTCCTGCCTTAAATGACTGCCTGTCATGAACAGCAGAAGCTTTACTCTTGGTTTCCATATATTGAGTTTTAGAATAATTGTGTGGGCATTAGAGAAATTTGCAGGTTTTCTTAATAATATATCTTCAGTTGCTAACAGAAGATAAACCCATGCTTCACAAAATTTTCACCCTTGATAACGGTAATTGTTCTAATGATGAAAAAAGAATTGAGTATTGAGAGCATTATAAAAAACCAGAACATATTTCAGTAAGTTGTGGGAATGGAACAACCATTGTTCTTTCAAGACAGCATTTATCTGCTCAATTGTTTACCAATACTGAACAGCGAGTAACCAATTTCCACTTTTAAAATACTTATGTAGTAAGAAACCCATGGTAAAAGTACATGATTCTTTGCACGGAATTATTTTAAGCTACTTACTTTTGATTTGTTTAACATTAGCACTTTATTCATTGTATTGTCTTGTAGTGTTGAAAAAGCCTGTCTGGAAACTATACTCCCATTGTACTCAAGATAACATTAAATCTTTATAGATACATAAAATCAATATTAGTTTACTAATACAGATGAGTTACAACACTGACTCACCGGATTCTGAGGCAGGTGTAAAGTTTTATTATGTTGCTAAAGAATTAGAACTTCAGGGATGTTCTGAACTGTGTGTAACTACAAACAAAACCTGGCATTCTAAAATGTGCAAGGTAACTGTTCCAAACACACCAGGAGTAGCATCAGTGGTATTTCCTGCGGATGCTTGTGGGGACTTGGCAGAGCTCTCTGGATGTTGGGCTGCCCTAGCTGGTGACCTCATAATTTCCAGAAGCAGGTGGAGGTGGCAATTATAGCTGTGGCCACTATCTTGAACCTTCTGTAGTAGGTGATGAATTGTAAATGGCTAGACCCGGTGCACAACAATAAACTCAAATAAATCTTCAATGTGTAATAATGACAAGAGTGAAAGACTGGCAGTTATAACAAGGCTGCTGTTGTCACCCACTTTACTGTAGCCTTGATATCCATCATTATCAGCTGGAGCTAGCTCAAGAGTCGGACAAGAAGGTCCGAAGAAGGATGAGTTGTTTGCGCTGAAGCGTCCAGTAGGTCCCATCTGGCGGAGAGTAAATGGGATTTTTTTGCCTGTTCACTGGGCCAGAGCTGTCCATCATTGTGGGCAGATATCTGATCACTTCATGCTGTGGGACAATATGGCTTTGTGCTGTTTCATACAGCAATGGCAATTAAAATAACTAATTTTTTTTATTTATTTCAAGCTTCTGTTATACCTTAGCCAAAGATGATCCAAACAAGTGATCTTTACATTAATAGAGCTTTTTATTTCTTTGAGTTAGGAAGTCAAGTTAGACCAATCAGTGCCAAGTTACTTAAGTTTAAGGTAGTAATGCAGGAAGATTTAAAAATACATGTGCAGTGTATTTTTTAAATACATTGTTTTGTCAGTTTTCCAAGTATCATGCTTTAGACTGTGCAAATACAAAAATAGAACACAAATTGGCAAAAATATGAAGACATCATAAAAACTACTACAGAAATAGCAGGGTTGCGGAGCCCCTGGCAAGTTTCTTGTAATTACTGGAAATACTAATTGTCTTAATGTGTCTTAACTTGATACTTTTCTCTGCTAAGTGTAATTCTGCTGGGTTTACATCACATGTGTAACTTTCAAATGTATTTATCAGACAAGCATGAAGGATTATTCAAAAAAATGTTGTACACCAGAAATAAAACCGTGAAAACTGAATACTGCTTAGTTTAACATGGCAGCTTATCTAATATTCGTTTGATCTTTAGACTTTTCAATGAGATCATAGGATTAATCAACATAACATGTTAATCAGCGAATCCCAGATCGACTTCACACGCCCTTAGAGGTGTAGCACTTCTTCAACAGAGACAGTTGTGTTTATTGAATATTAATTTATGAAGTCAATATATTTGTTCTTTATAAATGTATTTTGTACTTGTGTTTTCAGATACTTAGTTGCAAGAAAAAAATCCCATCAGCTGCCATGATTTTAAAATGAAGGTGATTTTATTAGAGGTTAGAATTTTATAGCATCTAGATTGCAAGCTGCTTAACAGCAGCTTCTTCTGTAAAGCTGTCTTATTTTGCATTCAGGGTAGGTTCGTACAAAGCTTAATCCTGGCTTTAAAAGATTCAAAGTTGTGAAGTGATGCATTATAGATATGTAGAGTCAGGTGCTCTTTTAATTTTAACAGTATTAAGTGCAATGGGAGAATATTATTCTAGCTTCTATGTTCTTTTGTTTAGATTTCAAAAGAGCTACATTTTATATATGCCTCAGCTTTGTGATAATAGTTGTTTTACAAACATTTTAATGTCTATGAAGATTAAAAGTCTTCTGAGAATTCCTTTCTTCCATAATGCAGGTTCAGTAGCTGATGCCCAGGCCAACTGACATACCATCATTCATTTTTTTTCTTTATTTCATAATAAATTGTGAAGCCTGGAGTCATCAGACCCATGCAGATTTGTCTGCATTTTACTGTCTTGATGGAATAACAACTTCAGAATTTAAACTACTGGCATATTGTAGTTCATCTCTATAGACTTAGCTTGAAACAGCGGTAGCCACATGAAAATATATGTCAAGAACACTGTTTTCTCATATTGGACTTCAGGCAATTTGTTTTCCGTCAGAGAGCTGTTTCTAACCTATTTTTGGAGCCCCTCTGTGGCCTGACCATACGTTCTAACATAATTTATGGTGGCACGGTAACATATGGACTTTTCATCATTGTCCAGCTGAAATCCTCTGTTGGACATGGATGCTACCCATTTCCCAAGGCAGGTATTTTAGAGTACTATTTAGTTTTGTGTAAGCTGAATTCATCAGTGTGTCTAGCGTGGTGTCTTGGTTGCTCTGTGCTTTTTCTTTTTATAGTAGTACGGGGGGGGGGGTTGTGTGTCTATTCTATCTGCAAATCATCCATTACATTTGAGTTTCTTTTAATTACCAAATAAGCTAAATACTATCATATTGGAATGCATTATATGACCACATAACAAACCACAAAACTTCCTGTTCTCGTTGGGCTGGACAATTCAGAAAAAGAAAGTAAAAGTAATCTTAGACCAAGGAGTATTACAGTTTTAAGTACCTAGAAGAGCAGAAGCAGAAATAGGTGATGAAACCAATGTTGCATTTGTAATGGGTATGGGGCTTTTACTCTTCTTTTTTCAGTGGTATCAGACTGGTTTTTGGATATGAGAGCACTGAATTGAAGGAGGAACAAACAAATGAAAAGTAGTAGAATAGGTTAGAATGGGAAGAATTTGGAGACAAGCCACTGAATATAATTAATTGAAAGAAATGAGGGGTTTTTTTAAGTGTTTTTGCTGTTCAATGTAAGAACTGATATAGCAAAAGGTATACGGGTGACATTAAGAATTTTGTGATAGTAACTGGGAACTGTGAAGTGATACAAGTACTAATAGTTAAATAACGTTTGCTAAGGAGTTCTAAAAATAAAGCTATAAAAATTTTCATCCATGTACCTGTGCTTCTTAAAGTCTGTGTGTGACTAAATTGAAGCAGTGAAAAATACTAAAAATAACTTGCGATTTAAGGATAGTTTTCTTTAATTTTTTTTGTGTCTTCATTTTCTATGCCTAGCAACATTTAATTGCAATACTTTGAAGATGAAGTAGGTGGGTTCTTTTAGCAGCAGCATGTCCCCAAAAGGCGGCTTTTCTGATTAATTTACTACTAAGAGGATAGCAAGACTCAAAAAATGTAAACACCTACAAAATACACTTCAATAAATAGAAGAATAGAAAATATTTTTTAATGATTTTAAAACTTAACTATTTAATTTTTTATTTTAAATTGTTTGGTTCCATAGTTTTATGTTCAGTGCATGGGCATCTCGACATCAGGTCAAAAAGGAGTCACACACAGAAATGCACAGAATTAGCAAATGCAGAAATATGTCTGAAACCCACATTTCCTTGCCAAGCTTAGCGATTTGAGGCAGTGTTGTAGGCAAGTTCCTTTCCTGACACAAAATGTACAAGAAGGGTACTCAGAGCTGCTTGAACATCCTAGGAAATAGGGGTGGTGGTGGCAGCAGCAAGAAGCATCATCTGATCTTGGCATAACTCCTTACCGTTGACAGTACTGAGCAGGGTAAACACAAGCTTGGTGTTCGTTGCCCATCTCTGCTTTCAATATTCATTAACCCACATCTTGCATCTCAGCCGACGGTCTCTTCAGAGCAGCGCACAGTGCCGGGTGCAGGCACCGTTCTTGCTTGCAGTTGGCGGTGTGTCACTGAGCAGAATGGACAGTAGGGCTTGTGGGCCAGCAGCAGTGCAAGCAAGAATGGTTCATTTAACCCTTAGATTTGCCTTCTGGAATTACTTCTGGTGTTTCTGCAGTGATGGTTATAGTGTGTGGTCTACACATAGGACTGTTTATACATACTTCAATTTATCCTTTTTGGGGGAAAAAATATTGCAGTTTTACACACTGATTCAAGAGTTAGAAAGTAGCTGTAGCAGTCTCAGGGTCAGGAAAGTGTGATACTTTGCCAGGAAGAAGTTCCCAAGTTCTTTCCCAACTAAACTTTGAGCACACTTCATATCTAATTTGACAAAGAAAACTAGTCTAGTCTCATTTAAAGGAGTTTCAGGCATTCCTATAGCTAGTGCTCTGGTAACCCTGCACCTTCTTCAGTTTGGTTGTCTGGATAGGTTTTCTCTTTTTAACAAAAACTAAAAACCACAAACAGGAAAAGCGCCAGTAATACGCTATGATTAATTGGCATCAGAGAGCTGAACTATAGTACTCTTTGTTAATTGTGTTGGTGGATTCACTTAGTTTGTGATTTGTTTTTCCTGTTAATATGGTGGGCTGGAGGTAGTTCAGTGATAGATACTGAAAACCTGTGTGTAAAGTCTTAGTATTCTCACAATCAGCATAATACTGGTTGTTGTACTAATGTGTTTATCACCTCTTGTACTGTCATGATGTTTTTCTCTCCTCTACAGCTACAGTTCCCTGGTTGGGTTTTATTTGGTTGGGGTTTTTTACACAGAATTCTTTTAGCATGTATAGAATTAATATAAGAAAATCACAAGAATTCATAATTTGGTTCATAGAATGCTATCATTTAAGAAAAATTACAATGGAAGCAGTTTCTGGCAGGAGTCTTTGTTGTCTGTTCTTAGCAGTACGAGATAGATTTTAATTCAGTACCTTAAACACTGTCAAACTTCTGCTTGTAACAGTTATTTCTGTTGTTCCCTGGTTGCTTTTCATATCATTAGAAAATTTCTCAGGGTTTTGGAATGTGATAGCCATCATGACAGTCCAAGAATCTTCCAACAGATGTACTCTGGATGTTTTGTTCCAGTAGCACTTATATTCAAAAAGCAAATAATTCTGATGAGAGAATAGGTGGAAACAGGCATGGTAGTAGCTCGATTGGCCCATATTGAGTGGATGCATTGATGCCTGACTTAGTTTTTTCTTTACTGCGGCAGAGCAAAAGCATCTTTTATAATCTCTGTGTGAGAAGCTGTCTTGAAATCAGAGACTAGTTTCATTATAAAGTTCAGACTTGTAACTCAGATATCATTACTGATATTTTTAATTACGTGGCTATGCTGTCATTTGCATTTGCAGACAGTTTATTCTGGAGGAAAAACATTCCATCATTTAAATCTGTGATATGAACTGGTTGTTTGGATGTAATCCACAAGATAAATTGTGAAAGACTCAGGAATCTCTTAAAATGGTCTTTCATCATGTCAAGCAAAGTTTTTAGAAAGCCTGTGTAATTACACATGATAATTGTATAATTGCATGTCTTAATTATTATATTTCTTACTTAGCAAGTTATATGTATTTGCACTAATTATACTACCGAAATGTTTAATTACTAAATTATAGTTTCATATTGGGTGAGGGGGGCGGAGTTTTAATCTGCCAGCTGAAAGCAAGTTTGTAGCTAGCATTCTACAAACCTAGTTCTGTTTAAAATAAATATATTTAACATACAAATGACAGTTATTATTGTGGTGGTTTGTGTTTGTACAGAAATAAAGATAGCTAGCTGTGTGATGGAAGAGCTGGAGGCAGGGTAGGGATGTACCAGCAGGTGGAATAATAGAAAGAATTTAATATACAGTATTGCTTTTTTAGGTACTATAGCAAAGCAGAAATAAACCCAGGGTATTTTACAAGACATTCTCCATAACTAGTCTTTGTCCCCACCTCACACAGTCTTTCACCTCTCACCTATCATAGTCCACTATCCCGTCTGGACTATCATTATTTTATTATTCCTTTTTTTTTTTTTTAATATACAAGGCACTCCCTTATTTAATCTCTGTGGAGAATGCTCCCAGCCTTTGTCACATCAGTCAATACTGTGTGTCAGCTTTGACTTAGCTTTCTTTCTAAATCATGTTATTTGGCTGTCTTGCTAAGGAACAGCCTTTCTTTTTCTGTCTTTCTACACACTTTTAATCTTTTTCTCCTGCTCCCATCTTTCTGTATTTTCAGTCACAGTTTCCTGTCTGGCCTTGACAAAATCATTCTTGCCTGTTTATATCCATTTAGAATGTGGTTACAAAGGTTGTTTGCTTAGCTGAATGTCTTCCTTCCACTGTGTTGCCTTTCCCAATTATTTTCAAAGGTAAGGTGCTTTCCTTTCTCTTAAGATCTTTCCAGATTTGTTTTTGTAGCCAACAATCCAGTACAGCAAGGTATCTGAATTAAAAATACAGTTTAAGAGTCATACCTTTCTTTTGGGGAATTTGTTTCTTGTGCCATGTAGCTCCCTGTACAAGGTACTCAGATTACAAATTCATCTGCTGCCTTTCTTTCTTCAAATACCCCTAATATGAATGCAGTCAAGCTGTCACCTTAACAACAAAAGAGTACTTCCTCCAGTACAGTGACAGGGTCTTCAGTCATACTTATTACCTCATATTGTTACTCACCTATTTCAAAAGCACAAAGACAATTCTTGGGTGTTTGTCTATAAAGCTGAAGTATCTCCATCCTTGGGGTCTCCCCATGCAGTTTTCTCCAGTGGTCCATAATCTTATCCCAGGAAAGCTGTTTCTTTCTTCTCTAATCTTAATCTACCTTCTTGCAATCTTGATTTTCTTACTCTTTTCTTTGTAGTAACTGAACGTCTTTGAAGCCCTGCATGTCATGCTTTCCCTCCATCATCTTCACAGTACGCCAGCAGTATAAGTTAAGATGTGAGAAACCGAAGTCCTATCACCACTGTTTAGTCGGTGTGTTCCCAGAAGGTGTCCTCTTCATGAGATTATCAGTTGTTTCATAGCCAGCAGCTTCCTCTGCTTGTCATAAGAAACAGCAGAGCAAGACTGGAGAAAACCCTCACTGTGACAGTTTTGCAAACATCATTCCATCCCCTTGATCAGAGTTTTGATAACCCAGTATTTTCTGAGGGGAGGAAAAGTGGGTTTAAGAAAGTAATTCTGAATCACCAAAAGCCAGTGGCATCTTTCAACAGGACAGCTTGAGGACTGTGAAAACTAACCTGTCTTTTCCTCAGTAGCAACTTTTACATTGCCTATGTGCTAGCTGCTGTGACTTACTCCTTGTTGGTTGGGGTTTTTTCCAGTTTTGCATTCTCAGTTTTGTGCTGTTTAGCATCTTTATGGGAGTCCTGTGGAGTTTAGGAATGTGTCTATTGGAGGAAGATTGCCTGTATATAATAATTTCTGAAGATGATCAGCTGTGATTTTAATCTGTGATATATACACTGGGTGGTGTATTGATTTTTGACTAATGATGACTTTTAATAAACCTGTCATGCAGTAACAAGTCAGATTCTTTAGAGAATTCTTTAGGCTTAGATGTACTGCATAGCCTCTGTATGATGTAGCAAGTGTATTCACCTTAAAACACTTGTGTTATCTCAGTTGATGAGACTTAAGATGTTCTTCCAAGCATGCCAAAAAGCATCGCTGTCACGTACTCCGTTTATTACAGAATAGACAGAGGCTTTCACCAAAACCACACAATAAGCTTTACTTATTTTTCCATGAACACCAATAGATAGCAGTAATGCTTCTGTGTGATGGTGTGTTTACTTAATTTGTATAATTAACAACTAAGTGTATTTGGAGTGAGATAAGAGTTTTATTTTTGCCCAAGAGATGTGTATGTGTTCTGTGAGAATGGGAGACTTTTGAGTAGGGAAAGTAAACAAATAATCAATTTTATTTATCTCTCAACTTCACTGAATAGATGCAGACTACTGATCTGCCCTGATAGCGGGATCCTCAGCTGCTCTTCCATGGATGAATTCTTGGTCCTTCCTGCGCAGCCATTGCTGGCAGTCCTGACACCGGTTCTTAAATGTCTCATTTATTTTGTGAATATTGGAAAAGAAAGATGTTTGCACAGCTTTTAGTGGTTGGGTATTTATCTGATTATTATCAAGAAAACTTTTAAATGAAGGGACTATTTAAAAATGAGCTTTTACCCTTCTGATCTATAGAATTTCCTCATATGACTGCTGCCATTTTAATCTACTTCTAGGCTTGTATGTTCCAGTTTTCAATTGGAATACCTTTTGTCTAATAATTTTTTTGGTCTTGAGACGTGACATACTGTGCTTCAAAAATAGATACTTTCAGAATAAGGGATCTTCCTCTTTAAAGAGGACACCAAGACACATGTATACACCTTGTTTACAAATGTCATTTCCTCTTTTCTTTACAGTTAGCTTAAATAACATACTAGTATGTGGAACAATAAAATTCTATATATGTGATCTTTGTTAAATTCACAAGTTCTTATCAAGGCCATATTTTGTGGAGGATACAAATCCAAAATAGAATATTAGAAAAACATTGGGAGACTCTTCAGAAACGTTGTGCTTTAATTTATAATGTATAATCTATACATACTGTATAAACTATGTAAAGAATCAAGCAATCATGTCTTCCACTGTTATCTATTGCCATCATTCCCCATGCATTGAGGCTCTCACTATAGCTATTACTATAAAACGTTCCCTAAGTACATAAAGGCTCTAATCGTTAAGATTTTTATTACCAGCCACACATACAGAGCTGCAAATTGCCTTGTTTCAGATTTATTATGTATTACTCTAGAAATTCTATAAAGATCAAAAGAACTGATTACAATGTTGACCTTTGCATTAACTCATCTGAATTTAAATTCAAGTGTTTGATTTGGGAAAATAAGTCCATTTATCATAGGTCTGCTACTGAGGGGATTGTGCAGCCCTGATTGGGAGTGCTGAGACCAAATTTATTTATTGAGCGTGGGCTTGAAAATTGTTTGTAGGACAAGAGGAACAAAAGTTTGACCTGCCATTGTGGTGCACCCAGGGAACAATGTGGCAGCTGCCCCTTTTGAATATCTAGTGGTCTGCTCTTGCTGAAGAGCCAAGAGATATTTATAGTTTGGATATATATAAAGCTGCTTTGAAAATGGAAGCCAATGAGCCTTTTCTCACCGTGAGATAATTAACCGTTAAATACAAATGTTACAGTCTAGCAATATGGACGAAGACATGGGATATTCAAGATCTTAACATTTACTTTTTCAAGCTTATTTGAAGTTTACTGTCCTGGAAACATAAATATTTATGAGTGTACATTTTAGAACTGGCTCCTCAGTTAGTATGAGGATGGTAGCTTTATCAATTAATTAACTGTAGTTCATTTAATGTGCATATTTATACCAGCTGAAAGGCTAGTCCCTTTAGAAAAATAAGTAACTGTAAAAATAATTGGAACTGATAGAGCTGGAAGAAATGTATCCATATAGAGTCTTTGTAGTAGCATTCACTTTTCTGTGACATGCTAAAGGTGAGGGGTTTGTCAGAGCAGTGCAACTTAGACTTTAAAACGTCAGAGTTGGCAGTTTTGTGTCAGTGTGAGACACATAATTTGCTATTTAAAGATATTTCCACTTTGGTTTGGAATAAACGTAATATTTTGTGTAAACTTAAGGTAATTAAATTCAGATAGAATGCAAGTCCTTATCTATTTGTCACATAGTGACAGCAGGTCTACAAATAGCGCACTGCGATGCATAAAGCTATATGTAAAACAAGATGTTTGTCATTTACATGCATGCATTCTTACTCTTTGCTTGATAAGAGCAGAAAAGTTATACTGATGCACTCAGTACATTTGTTAATGCTTTATTTGGTTTTCAGCTTTATGTTAAGAAAAACATCTATTATACCTTATTATTTCATCAGAAAATGCTTGGGTTGAAACTTTGGCTGTTTGGGAATATGTGTCCCCAAATGGCTCAACTAAAGAAGAGAAAAGTGGAGATGAAACACAATTTCTGGTATGAAAAGTCACTTCTTTTGACTCATGAGTTGCAACATTTTGGACTAACGTACCTCCAGACAGGCAGCAGAACAGGCAGGTCTCAGAAGATAAAGTTAATATTTGCTCCACCCCCGAAGTAGAATATACAGATAAGTTTAAGACATCTTATGAAGTTTGACGTGGGAGCTTACTGTTCAATGGAGACATTTTTATTTGATTGTGAGCTATGTGGCTGAGTAATTAAATACTCTTAGTTGAAATGCACATTTTTATATTAAGAAAAAATCAGGTTTTTTAAATGTGTATGTCATACATTAACTGAAAGTGACTATTTCGGGTTCCCAGGGTTTTCCATTTTCAAACATAATTGTCTATCCTATTGTTCTGTTATTGTGACATCTTTAAAACTTCATTTTTTTTGAACTCTGGCTTTTCTATGAGCTGAAGCTGAGCGATTCAGTAATAGATGAGGATTGGTTTAATATATGCAAAAGATGGTAGGTACACCTTGTCCTAATGAGCCTAAAGCTCTATGGGTTCTGAAGTCAGCAAGCTTTCAGAACAATTGTGAAGGAGATTGTTTCCTCTCCGGTCTTTATTCCCTTTTTAGGCATCTAGTGCAAACCTAAGTGCTCCATTAAAATGCATTAATGCAGCTTTGGGAGAATAAGTGGGGTTTTTGTTTGGTTTCCCTAGGTCTTTTTGTTAGGTGCAGCATTGCCTGCAGGTTTATGTTTCTGCTGTATGAAGAAACGTGTTCTTAACTTGGAAGGAAAGAGCTTCACTGTATTACAGGGTAGGATTTTCAGCTCCAAAGTTGTTAGTCTTTTACTCAGTAAGGATTCCTGAAGAACTGGGAAAATTTACACTTTTAGGAACTACTTTACAGAACTCTTAAACTGAGGGGTGGTGGGGAAGTAACAGTTTCTTTACTGAGATCCCATATTTGTAATATTTTCCTAAGTTTCATCAGTAGTAGTTCTGAAACAGTGATTTAGATCTCTCACAGTATTGTGCCTGGATTAAAAAAAGAAATATCTTTTCAAAGAAATCAAAAGCATAAATAGCCTTTTGTGAGGATGCAAAAAAAAGGCACATGCTGCTGTGTAGGCCAGAATCATAAAGCACATTGGGAATTAAATATTAGTCATACAGCGAAGATGTAGTATCTATTCTTTTGGCATGAAAGCATTCATTGGTTGACACTGATGTCAGATGGAAGGAGAACAGCGACTTAGATTTTTTGAATTTAAAAATAAGTTCTTTATTTGACCTATAGTAATGTCCAGGCTTAACGTATAGAGATAAACCTACAGAGTTCAAACAGAATTCCTCGATCCTCCCACCCCTTTTTCCCTTACCTTGGTCTTGTAAATTTTAAAGCGTAAATTTTAAAGCGTTAAGTCTAGTGGTGTGAGGAATAAGATATACTCCAGTTGACTAAGGATGATCTCTTTTTGCTTCCAGGTATCAAGCATTGTTCCCCTGCTATTCTTTGGCCATGTTTACCATTTGACTTCTAAATGTAAACCTTGGAGACTGCGTTCTCCTTAAATATTTCTGAGTGTCAGAAATTACACAAATATTTAGGTTTAACAAGATACAATGTTACTTTATTGTGTTTGCTTATGTTGCTTTTCACTAGAAATGTTTTTGCACATGACAAAAGTCCATTCAAAGAATTCAAGGGGCATGGACATGTCCCATGATAGGAAAGGGCAGTGATTCATCAGGGTGTAATAGTGCTCTCATGGTCGATCATACATAATTATAGGCAAGAACTTCAGAAACTTTAAGTTCACGTAGAAATGAAAAATGTACTTTTGTTAATTATAGCCATAAAATCTGACTTAAGTAGTTTGATATGAAAATTTCTGGAGCTAATGGGCTTTCATTTTGAATGAATGAAAACCATAGTTCTTTCCCCAAATTTTATGATAAAAATGTAGGATTCAGTTAGAGCAACGTCTTCCAAAGCTGATCTCACAGGAAATGAAGAGGGATTCCTATAGTGAATGGAAGTCAAAGATATTTCTGAAAAGGTTTCATGGAAATAGGAATTTACCTACTGGCACAGAGACTCAGCTAAGCTCCGTAGCTGTGAAAGGAGTTGAGGTAAGTATTTTTAATCATTGTTTAAAAAAACACCCAACAAACAAAATCCCCAAACCATAACAAGCCACACACAGAGCATTTCTTTGTGTATAAAGGTAGGCAAATATGAAATTTTCATGTTTCACAGTGCTTGAAGTTATTTAAACCTGCTTTAGCTGAGGTTAAGGGTGACCTCGGAGTAAGCCAGAGTAAGCCAAGTATGCTTTCTTCTCTCAGTTTGAGTTGCAAAGACTTTTTTTTCTAAAGATTGTTGAAACTGTTGCCTTTTCAAGGAAGCATCTTGAATCGTGTAACTAGAACCATTTTTTACCCTCAGCTTGAGGAGCAAGCATTCCCTCGGTAGGTATCATCTTTTGATCCCGTATTGGACAGGTCACCTCTAAATTTAATAGTAAGCAGAACTGTTCCTTTTGAATGTGAACTGCTTTGATAACTTTCCAGTAGTTTTTGTGTTTTTTCTTCATTCAATTGATTACTTTCCTCTGCATTTGGTTATATGCAGGAGGAATTGGAAAATGTTCCCAAATATTTTGGACATTTGTGGTACTTTTTCCCTTCTTGCCTGCAATTTCCTCCTAATGAATATATCACTATGTATTTATTATTTAAGACATAATTTAAAAGCCCTCAGAATGTATTCGGTTTTGTGCTACTTAAGTATCTGCTGGACACAATCCCAAATTAGAATGGCTGCTTCCATTTTTCTTGTCTGCCATCTGCACGGTTTAATGCTATCAGAGGTATGATACTCACGACAGCACTTTCTGTCAGTATGTACAATTTCTTGAATGTTGCCATCAAATGCAGTTTCTCAGAGATGCAGATGAAGTTACAGGTGTGCCAGTTTTTTTCTTTTCCATGATTTGAGCAGTTTATTTGGTACAACTCTTGTTAAACTCATATTCCAGTTAACTTTGTTGAATGTAATATATTTACCTTGTTGGTGTCTAGTTAATCTCTAAACAGATGAGCCCTCTTGGCCAACTATTTTCATTTTTCTGGGAGAAATCAGAGCATCTTGCCAACAGTTGGGAGCCTACCATGCTTTATAGAGTTAAGCCTGCCTGCAGACCTAACTTGGCCTTACAATGTGCTGAGTGCTCTCAAGTCAGCCTCCATTCCTATCTTGTCTAAAGTCTTTAGGTATTTGGGAGAAAATAGAGTAGCTCATAAGCATTGTATTGCTTCAGTAGCTAAATAAAAGATGCTGATCCTGAAACTTGCATTTAGTAAGCAAATGTCACAGGTGTGTATGCAGCAAATGAAATGCCACCTTAACTCACTTTATATGCTGTGCCCAAACCACAACCAACTTGAACAGCAAGTAGTGTGTTCAGCAAGGCTTGGTGTTGATGGTGTTAACTATCTTGGGTATGGG
Source organism: Hypotaenidia okinawae (assembly GCA_027925045.1). Lineage (NCBI taxonomy): Eukaryota > Metazoa > Chordata > Aves > Gruiformes > Rallidae > Hypotaenidia > Hypotaenidia okinawae. Next base: position 22,208,202 of record BSDF01000003.1, read on the forward strand.
AGAGGAGATGAATTAGGTTACATTAACCTGATGTCTTTGAGCCTTGAACAAAGCAGAGCTAATCCTTTTTAAAGGGATAGTCCCTGTTATCTTTCAACAGCCTCTTAGTTTTTAATCTTACTGTAGATATCTGTGAAGGTGTGCTTTTCCAAATACTCGGGGGTTTTTTATGGATGGTAATCTTTACTCACGATACCTTCTGCTTTCATTCTGGCTCATTTTCTTCTCTCTTAGTTCTCAAAATGAAAGGAAAAATATTTATTCCAGCATCCTGTAGGAGAATGTTTACTTTTGGTACTGGTAGTGAAATTACTTCCTTTGACTTAAAAGTGAAGCTTGCATCTTGGTGACCACCAGATTGCACCACAAATAGAAAACTTTTGGACATGTAGAAATTTTAGCACTCGGGTGGTCACTCATAAGTAACTGGACACTATGTATTTCTGTATCACTACTCTCCTCCTTCCATCTCCTTTTCTTGGATATTATCTTGGTGAGTCGTGTCATGCTCTTAAACAAGTTGTAAGCTTTTAGGGCAGTTTGTCTTTATTAGTGACTAAGTTAGCTCTAGGCTTTTTCCAGAGTAGCATACCCATCTAAATGCAAAACGTTGATATTTGACTAAAGATCTTCTTTGTAACAGAGACCCTCTCTTTGGCTTCTCCTGAATTAATTTCCTCCCTTAATAACAGGGAAAACAGCTGTCTCACTACCCAAGGGCAACTTAGAATTCCCTTTCCATTTTGTGAGGAGTTGCTGATTGCCACAGGCTATAATTCGGGTCTGTGGTCTCCACTTGGAGGTGGGTGGAAAGTCAGTCTTCTCCAGGACCTGGCAAAATGTGCTTTACAGATTCATTACTGGAAAATAATGTTCCTCTCTTTGCTCTGCAAGACATTAAACACTTTCAACAAAGTAAAACGTTCTTTACTTGACCACCTGTGCAGCCATGAAGCAACAAACTAGTTACTCCTCTATTTCTATAGTGATGCTTCATAGTAGAGGATATGCTTGTGGTAGCTGGAAGCTGCCTGTACATGGCTTTATTTGGAATTTCAGAAGCCCAAGGCAGCTAATGTGTTGCATAGAGACCAAAGCCAATTCTCATGAGTCTGGATGGAAAAGCACAATTGATGCCACCAGAGACATTTGGGCAAAGTGAATCGTGTTTCTCCCACGTTAATCCCAGGAATAGAAGAGCCCGTGGGGAGTGCTCTGATTTCTGTCTTGCGACAGAGGCAGCCAGTGAGTCAGACACCTTTCTGTGCCCTCAGACACACAGACATGCATGCTTCTCTAGCCAAGGGTTAAACACTTTCTGTGCGTAGTTTTAAATTTTAAAAGTGCCACAGTTTTTCCACACGCTAAGCACAGCTTTCTGACAGAAGCACTGTTGGTACAGGTAAGTTTTAAGTTTAACATGACAGCACAATCCCAGAAACATCCACTGGTTTAACAAAATCACAAGTTTAACAGAACTACCAAGTAAATGTATGTTGTGTACCATGAAAAATGTGGGACAATACATAACAGTGATACTTCATCTTGCTGGGGGAGTGGATTGCAGATACAAGCAGCATTCTGCTCCTAGAACGCAGGCTTCACCTTCCTTCATAAATTAGTGTTTTGAGATAGCTATCATTTTAATGCATTGCAAGTTTAAATTACTGTAAGGAACTATAGGCTCTCTCTCTTAAGAGCATGCTGTGATGTTTTCCATTATGTAAAGCTTGATAGCATATAAAGAGACCTTGGAGCACTCTTACTGATAAAGAAGGATTTGAGACTAAGATAAAACAGTTTAGTCTTCAAATCAAAGTTAATGGTGACTTTGCAGGATCCATTCATGAGCTTTTGGTAGAATACATCTTCAGTATCTGCATTATGTTATTTTGAAATGCACTGGTACCTTATCCAAGTGTTGATATCCCAGTGTAGGGCTGCTATTAAGCTTAGCAAGCTTTGACAGCTTCTTTTAAAATGTATGAGTGGAGTTCCCACTTTTGATTGTTATTTTTTTCCTTTTAGAACGTACTTGTTTCCATTTCTTCTGTAATAGAAGTCATGAATTATTTACATTTGCTATTTGAAGACAAGATGATGGAAAAGCTTGAGAATGTTTTGCTAAGAAAAATTATATTGTAATATGTTTTAAAACTCATATTATTTCTATGTAATTTTGCTTAGGGAGAAAAATAAGAGATATCTTAAGCTCAAATTTAGCTTGACCTTAAAAGTGCCCAATGAAAAGTTGATTCCTGAGCTTTCCTGCTTGCTTCTCCCGTTCACCTCCACTGGCATTTACAATTTGAAACAATGGTTATAGATATACATTAGAAGAGAAGGTGGCAAATACAAAAGCATTTTTGAAGTCTACCAGTCATGTAAGATTGCAGGGTAAAGCATTAGTGTACAGGCAAGCTCAAAATAGTGTTACTCATGTGCAATACTCAGAAACTGGCCAAGTTTGTACCTAAATCTCCCCTAAAACTTTTTTCTGCTGTTTTATCACTGGTGTGAAGCCTTCTGGTGGGAATTTCACCTGAAATGAAGAAAAATTGTTTTGTAGGCACTTATTATTTAAATGTTACCTAACCTAAATAGCAGAAGGTCCTGCTTTTATTTTAGCAGTTCGTATGTGTACATTTCATAAGGTGTGTTATTGATTAAACTTTACATTTTGAAAGGCATTTAATTCCAAATCTTACCAAAGGTTAAGTTTTTATAGCAAAGTTTTCTGCCACCAAAATAATTTCCCTGCATGTGAGAAATTCTTACCTGCGCTGCTATCAGCATTCTCGTGGGCCCAGTCTTCTTATCTCATTTTCCTGAAAATAGTTTAGGTACTGTCTGCTTTTTGTCCAGACTGTATATTGGGTTTTGCTTAAAAACAAAAGGTAGTAAGGTTTTCATGACAGTGAAGCTTGATTAATTCAAGGCTTTGAGACCTTGTGTAACAATAGATGCTAGGAGAGGAAACCTTCTGCAGCCAAGGAGGACAGGAGAGTTATCCTGGCAAAGCAGTTCTGCCTATCTCTGGCTTGGGCTACTAATCCTAACTGCTTTACCAGTCACTGGAAAAGAGAGGACAGAAGGAATGGGATCTCACTGTACTTCTGTCTGTTTCGAGCCTTTTCCCAGTGAGATAAGACTGTGGGCTTCAGCACAAGGATGGCAGCGGGGCATTCTGTTTAATTGCAGTGGCTGGCCATTTGTTTTTCATTGAGTTATAATTTATTAAGTTCAAATGCCTTTCTTTTTTGAAAATAAAAAGCCATTACTTGCAGTCAAGAATTGAGTCATAGTATTTTTCATCTCTTTTCAGAAAATACTCAAAAATCTAACGCTAAGATGTCTGAATGTGTTCATGGCCATATAGATTAATGGAACTAATGTCAGCATGTTTCAAATGCAAATAAAAAGAAAAGACTTTAAAACAAATTATTTGGCTTGAAGCTCTATTTATATGGTATATGTTTCAAGCTAATAATCGGGGCTTACTGTGGGTCAGCATGTCATATCCCAGTGGTGTCTGGTGAGATGGAGGGTTATCTTCTATGTCAGCTAGATAACCCTGTGAACAGTTTTGAGCAGTGGAGATAGTGGGACTGAATTCTGAAATGAGGTGGAACTCTGAGATGGGGCAGAACTCAAGACGGAGCTGGCAGTATCCAAGTGCAGTGTAGTCTGTGATCCCTGCATGGCTGCTTATGAAGGCAGTCACCTTTCAGCATCAGTAGCCACTTAGGTTTGACAATAATCCTTCTGGATTGGGTGCATTTAAAATGTGGGAGGGTGGAAAATCAGGTACATATTCCAATACAAAAGAAAAGTGAAGTAAATTAATTCCTTGCTGCTGGGGCTACCTTTTTATCTTTTTGATCTAATAATTCTTTTACTTGAATGCAGATATTGATAATCTAATAAGAATTTTTGGCAGTATTTTGGACAGCTTTTACTCTCCTTTCTTCCAATCTGTTCTGTTCAAAATTATGGTGGGATTCTTTTTGAATATGATTTATTCTACTTGTTTCTTAATAAAAATTATTTTTTGTGTACTTTGAGGAAATTGTAAATCATCTTTGTGGCAATAGGGGCACTGTCATAGCAAAAAACCACAGCTTTTTCTTTTGTTATTATTCTGTGTTTTACTGCTTTAAGTTTTATAAATGAGAAAAAAGCCAAAATTTGTTGCATATTGATGAATAGTTACGTAGTCTGTTTTCATACCTTCTCAGGTGACCCAACAGGCTTTCTAATTGTGCACCCAAATCAAACCATTGATATTGTAATTGAAGTAATTCAGTCTTCATAAAGAATATATAACTTAAACAGTTTATACTCTGTTTTTATGAGTTTCAGTTTGTTTACACCATTAGCCCCCTAGCACAGCGTATCTTACTGAATTCCAGTATCAGCTTTTGGAAAGTGGGCTTCTGCATGTGTATTTACAGTATATATTTTAACAAATCTTGGGAGCACAGGTATTAAAGGTATTTTTCCCCACTATCCATTCTGTCACTCACCTGGTGTTTGCCTTTTATTTTTAGCTGTAGTGTGACTACACTGAGCATACTCTTTCTGTTAGCGTTTCTTCACACGCTTGATAAAACACGGTCGTAGCTCCCAGGGAAAGCTTAGTGACTCCTGTAGCCTTTGGTCAGCCAGTAGAGGCCACTCATAGCTTGCAACTGAAAAGGGGGGTTTGTTGTGTGCTTGGATTTTTTAATCCACTCTGAGTAGGTTTATACTGTCATGAACTCTCATAGTATGACTTATACCTGGAAAGAGTCCTGAGTAATTCGGCTTATACATGTAAATATGTTTAATATTGACATTTTTCTATTTCCCATAGTAAGTCACGTGGCAGTAGGAATAAAAATCACCCTCAATAGTATACTTCAAGCAGTCTTAAAAACAAATGCTTTGACAACATCCTTTGCTGTTGGTAGAATCTTTACTGTCATTATATTAGATCACTCTAGTGAAGTAAGGGAAAATTATTACAGATTATTTGGGGGGCAGGGAGGGGAAGAAGAAGAGTCTTATATTTTTTCTTGTTTTTCCTAAATGAGTAACTGAACTGCAGAAAACAATATAGGAAAGGTCAAAACAGCAAGCTGGCAGCAGGGCAAGGAATTGAATCTGCGTCTCCCAGGTCAAGCCTAGTATCCTAATCACTGCTCAGCTCCTTCCTTCTATATATATCACCCCTATATATATCACCCTGTGGATGACTTCACTTATTGATGATAATTTTACAAGTAAAAACATTATTTTGGTATTTTATATCATTCTCTAACTAATAAAGATACAATCCCAGCACTACTGGGATGGCTATTTTAGAAAGCTAAAGTATCATAATAAAGGCTTTTTGATATTTAACATATTACCACAGCATTTAATCAGTATCCTTTTGTGTTCAGGGAAATTGATTTCATTTAAATAAATGTAGTTAAACATTAGCTATTTACATAATAATTACATAGTAATGAAGTATCGAAATCTTGGTCATTATTTTGCTGTGATATCTAACACTGTTTGGGCAGCTGCCCTAAATATTTTTCCCTTTTCTAATGTAAAAAATTGAAATAGTGCTGCTGTGTAGTATGTTTATGCAGTCCTGAGGATGTTACATTTTCCTTTTAACAAGGAGTTGATTTAATTAAAAACAAAAAAGGGGGTTATATTTTCTTCTTGAGATTCCTATAAATGAGTGTAGGTTTTTTGCAGTGCTCTAAGCTACTGATGGAGCAGTGGGGGCACATACTACTGTTTCATCTTAAATACTGGAACTCTCAAACAAAACTCCTTCTTGCACTTTTCACTTTACCTGGTGCTTTCTCTGTAGATCAAGAATTTTTTTTTACATTATTCACCTGTACTTATTTTATCTGCTTTAATAGCTCCTTTGGTGTAACCGTATCACATACCTAAAGGCAACACATACGCACTGAGGTATATCATTACAATGTATCATCCAATTTATTCTGTTGCCTATTCTGTAGTATATAGCTTGTCCCTTTGACAAAGATGTAGGCCAAAACATGGTCTGTGATATTTTCTGCTACTGTTACCATTTAAAACAAACAAAAAATATTATGCCCGTGCCAGGATTTTTAAAAAAATCTTTTTTTGTTTTAAATGTATGATTATATAATCTCAACTTCTAGTTTTATCTTAGCAGCAGCAGAGAAAAACTGTGTTAATAGCAAAGACATACAAAGAAATTCCCTGGTTTGCTCTTATACATGAGATTTAATTTTTCCATCTTTCTCTGAAGGAGCTACGTTCGGTAGTGGATTTTTCTTCTTTTAATCTCAGATACTGTAGTTTTTTCTTTTCTATCTGTTAATCATTCAATTGAAAAACTGTATATGAAGAGATAGAAGTGTTTTTATCAGTTGTGTGAAAAGAAATGTAGAGATAACTCTTAACAGCGTGTGAAATCACTAGAGAGATTGGGGAGCTGGAACATATTCTTTAACTCCAAGAAACTTACTGATTCTCATTTTATCTAGGGTGTGTTGCTCTTTCATATTTTTTTAAAGAGAAAACAGTTAAACATGTACAAAGAGATACGTGTTTGCTTTAGGAATATAGTCTGTGTCTTTTGACTTATTTTTCTTGAGGTTTTTCTCCTTATATTTTGTAAGCAAAATGACAATGATCCATTGATTTTTGCAGCACTGTGTTTGTAAGAGGTCAATTTTAAAGAATTATAGCTAGAGTAGTAAGAAACTGGTGTAGAACTATTCTGCCAGTGAGCCATGTCTTCATGAAGACTTCATAGAGTTTGACTGAGCATCACTTAAAGGTAATGTGTACATTAAAGAGATGCTTCTCTGGAATGGTCAGTTTGGGCCCTTGAGCAAGAATGTGCTTGTAGATGGAATAAAAATGTAATGGTAATGTCAAGCTAGGGTTATGACAATGATTCAGTAATGTATACTGTGAAAGCTGAATTTATTTTCTAATTTTTATATTGCTCCAAGTCAAAGAACTTGTATCTATATTTTAAGATGTCTTTTAAATATAGAACTTGGTTTATTGTAGGTGCTTTTCAATGCTTCTCATAAAGAAGGGGTATAAAATGGGGGTTAATAAATTGATTTTGAAAATTATAAGAAATTGCTCTTAACCAGTGCAATAGAATAAAGAGAATATATTTTCTCTATTTCTTCCCTTGTTATAGTTTGGCTTCATTTCCTATAAATTGGCAATTACAGATCTGTGAATTACCAAAGTGCCATTGTGATGCTGCAATTTCCACTGCAAAATCCTGTTGTCTAGGATATGATTTTAATTGCATTACATTTCAGACATCAACTTGTAATTATGTTCAGAAATGCCTCCATGACAAAATTGGGTTTGCTGCTGAACTTTTCCAATTTTATTTATCAATATAGCATTTTTAGGGAAAGATAATATAAATATGGGAAACCAGGAAAAGGTATCATTTCTTCTTCTGGGGTTTAAAAGATTTTGTTAATTTCAATAACCTTTACATTTGTCAATCTTTAGTTGATCATATCAGTTAATTTACAGAGGTGGAGAAGGGACCTGTTCTTTCATTTAGTTAAGTGTTTAGTTTGTCTCTGTGACTAGTGTTCATCAAAATTTAGATTTCTCCAGTGATTTAATGGAACTTTTTCTTCAAAAACTGAGAGATTACATTCTCAAAGTAGGGATTTTTCTCTGAACTTCAGTAGTTTCAGTATTTAACTGGAGCTGTCAGTTCTAGGTAGAATGGCATGATTTTTATTCACAGCTCTCAAATTATGTTGCAGTACATGGTGGGAAAATAAACCTCTTCCTTGTTTAGAAAGAAGAAAAATTAACGAAGAAAGGATGATTAGACTTTGAAATCTCCATATTTTGTTGTAATTCTGTTCTTCCATGAGTCTTGAAATAGATGTAAGCAGTTGTGTTGTCTATTCTGTGTCTTTACTTCTATATTAGTAACATTTAAAAATAGCAGTTGCTGTGCTCAACGTTATTTCTGTGGAATAAAAATGTTTATTGTCCTTCTTTTTCCATTTATTGTCACCATCCTTTCCATATATCTCTTCTGAAATTTGTCATATGTAGTATCTTGGGATGCAGGATACGATGTCTTGTATCTTGAGGCAAAACTCCCTAGTGTCTTGATTATTTTTTCCATTTAACTGTGTCCAACAGCACAAGCCATAATTTCTCAGGAAAAGCATTCATTGCAAAATGGAAGGAGTACTTTGGCTCTGAGTTGGATGGAGTACCTGTGTTTCAGGGACTCTGTAAGCAGTAGACAGCCAACACCTTGTCATACTATTCCAGTAATGCTAAAAGGACTTGGAGCCAGAAGAAATTATGAGTTCCAAGGATGAATCTAAACTTTATTCATATTGCAACAGTTATAGCAACCATAGATTACAGTATCCCATTTGCAATATGTTGCTGGAGAGACGTGGCATAGGAGGAAGATGAGAAGCAAGGAGGTTCAAAGGTTTCCCTAGTTTCCCTTTTACATTCTTGCTTTATTTTGCTGATTTACGTTACTAAGGCATAGTACAGACTGCAACACTGTTGAGCGGTGTGAAGACCTGTGATATTTCTTCTGGCCTTTTTGAAGGTCAGTATTGTTCCTCATCCTCTAGGACAGCATCCCTCGTTCTTTGCTACATCTAGTAAGTTTTTTAAAAGCTGCCATTCTTAATTAGGGGAAATAGTTACTTTCACATTTTATATTATAGTATTTAAGTTTCAGTGTGAGTGTAATTATGTTCAGTGATGAGAGAGCCTGTGTTTCTAAAAGCCATACTATTAAATATCTTATTGAATATTTCCTAGACATCTTGATGTCTCATAAGAATGAACTTTGAAGCCAGAATTCTGTTCGTGTTGTGTATGAACATTAAAGTGTGCCATGCAATTGTTTCCAAAAGTTTATCCATCAAAATATTTGGAAAAAAATTACCATATTTAATAACACCCAGAAAACAATCTGCTGCCAAAAGTAGTCTACAGTGCTTAACTTGCCTGTGGCTTAGGTGTTTGTCCCAAAAAAAGGTGACACCCCCTCTCCTTTGGAGAGAACAGTAATATGAAACCGTCAAACATAAGCAGGGAGAATTTGAAGATAATGAAGACAAGCCCACTACAGTTCCAGTTTTTCTTCTCAGATGACTCAATCCTGGTCACCTTGACCCCTCTGGCTGAGAACCATGAAGGACCATAGCTATCAGTGCTAACTACAGAGCATCAGCTCTATGATATTGCTACTCATTCCTGTGTGTAGAATAGTGGGTAAGAATTGACCATTATGAAGAAGAGTCTTGTTAATAAATCAGCTTAGTTTAAAGTTTGAAACAGGCCAGATCCGTCAGTCTTCTAACCACTCCCTTCACAGCAGTTCTGATTCCCCGATGCACACCTGTGCACTCAGGCACACACATTCATATGCATTCAGTTGCTCAGAAAAAAAAAAAAATCTTAGTGTGCTAACTTTGTGCTGCTTGTTCTTGGTTACCAAACGGAAAGCTAATGCTTGCTTTAGACCCTGATTTCTTCTTGTGCACTGGGATTTCACCATCTGAAAGATCTCTACATGATGATGATGGGTTCTGAGGGTTTTGTTTGGTTTTTCTGTTTTTGTTTTTTAAATAAAGAATCTGAACGGTTGAGTGGGTATTTGCTTTGGTTTTTATGTCCTGAGATCTGCTGCCACTTTCTGGAGCAATTGGCTTATCTCTTCTGTGCAGAATCAGCAGTTCTTTGGAGTAGATTCGTTTCTAATACTGGGTTAGCAGATGGAGATGGGCAGTAGACTTATGTTTTCTTTTTATACCCTAGATAACTATTTTGCAAATATTATTTAATTTTAATTATCATAATGTGAATTGGACAATAATCTGCATTCAGTTTTATGTAAAGATCTATATATATCCATTACAAGTTTGTTTTTATATATTTTCTGCAGGTGCTTGGTAACTGAAGCTATCTGGGGTGTGCAAGGGAAGCCTGAGCATTGTATTTTGTGATCCATTGTAACTGTATCCCAAGCAAACTCATATTCTTGTATAAATTAGTGGAAAAATATTCTTCTGTGGTTTATGTATTATTTTAAAACTGACAATTTATCAAGTGATTTTTCTTGAAATTTCCATGCTTATTAAATTTCAGGTTATGTATTTTGAGTAAGCTGGAAACTTAAACTTGTTTCCATAAGTATGGCTGCAGGTAAACAACCAATTTTAGTCCAGAAAATAGCTTTTGCTTCTGTCAACATGTTGTTTATTTTCTCCCTAAGATAAAAAGTTCAGTTTTCTGATATTTGTACCAAGATAAAGTCTGTAAACAAGATTAATATAGTGTGGAAAAGGTTGTCAGCAGCCCTGGCAAAGGAAATAAGTTGCCTGTACACAGAACATACTGTAAACTGAATAAAAGTGTCAGGTCCACCATGAGATAATGTGATCATGAACCTCTAACAAAGCATGACATAGGCACAGTCGGCTTTTCTTATAGCCACAGTGTAGAAAATGGATTACTATATTCCAAGGATACCCACTGGAATAGCATGAAAACCTCATTTTGAGATTAATGCAGGATGTGACTCTCAAGAGCTGAGCTACATGTTTACCTATAGTGCTAAAATAACAGTTTACTTACTAATCTTAAAATTTGGAAATTACATATTAAAATACTTATATTTCTAGGTGTCTCTTTGTGAATTAGCATTGCTCACTCTTACTATTATGTGAACTATGACACTGCAAGAGTAATATATCTTCACTATTTTATTATTACCATGTGGCTATGTAAGGCCTCAACCAGTCAAGTAAAAGAGTAAATTCAAATGCAGGTAAGGCAGGAGGTGCTACTCTCCCCTGTAGTTCCTATGCTGGGGATTTGTGTTTGCATAGATTTTTCTGCGGTAAGATATTAACCAATTCTTTACCATCACCACCAGACAGAAAAGTGACAACATTTTAGGGTTTCTTGATTCATCCCCAACTGACATCATTCTTCAGGTCAAAGAAATATATTTTGGTCAAAGACTTTAACCATGTGGAGCTTTCAAATTATTCAGTGAGTGTTCTCTGAAAGTTTTTCAGACTTGGAAGTCCAAGTGCCCTGGCTTTTCTCCATCGTGACACCAGACGAATGGGGATATTTTTCTTTAAAATTTGAGTGTGTTGTTCCTTTAATAAAAGTAGGCTGCTTTTATCTGCAAATCTTATGTTTATGTGCTTTTTCACGAGCCTGAGCCATGCAAATGTATTGTCAGTGAGGTTTTGTGATCTAATTTCAAAACTGGCTGAGCATCTGACTTCATTCCCACCTCTAGTCATCTACTGACTATGAAATTATCTCCAAGGAACTACAAATTTGTTCCTTTTTTTTTTTATTTTTTCCCAGCAGGAATAGTTTGCCTTCTGCTCTGGTTCTTCAAGCATGGGTTTCATCAGAGGGTTTTTTATTCTTCTGCTTTAACCTATCTACACGTACAATTTAAGCAGATTCTAAAAATGAAAGTACAACTGTTTGAATGCATTCTTGAGTAATACCACAGAACATCTTTCGTTCCTACCCCTTATCAACTTGAATTTTAAAAGTTTTGTGTTGGGATGCAAAGGTTGGGAGCATTTTTTAATAATGTTTGGCTGTATTATGCATAAAAAATGATAGTATGTTTGATATTGTTTTCAAAATATCTAGAATCTAATTTTTCAGAGAAAAGTTACTTAGGCATCTGTAAATGTCTGCACATAAAGTATTTTGATAAATCTTATACAGCACTTTTCATACTCTGACTTCAAAATTGCAGATATTGGTAGCTGCATTGAATCTATCCAGTGTGTTTAGAATTTATGATATGTTTTCTTAATAAACAGTCACTGTGTACAGCCCTGTTTTTCAAATACTTTTTTTCCTACTTTTTTCTATTAGATAACTCCAGGACCAGGTGGTAGCAGGAAAACAGTTCATTTGTCCCAAGATTCTCTTCACCATGAGTGAGTATCGGTGATTAGAACTTTTTATTATTGCTTGCCTTACAGAAGTACCTCTGTCCCAAAGCCACATCTTACAACTGTACAAAGATGTGATGAGAGCCTCAGCTCAGTTACATATTGATCTTTATTTAATAATGCTATTTATGATCCTTTGTAATTCTTTTCATGTTTCCTAATGAAACACGAAATTCAGTGTTTTGTGAACATGTTTTTTATTAACTTGCTAAGTCTATGCTTTCCTAAAACACAACACGTTTTAAGGCTAGATACCAAACACAGGTTGTTTAAAATGTTCTGCTTTGTTTTCCTCCAAAGAGGATTTCAGAAATACCAAACTTGAATATCTGAAAGTAAACAAGCACCATATATTTTGAGTTTTAAACCAAGATGTACCATGTGAGAAAGGAGGTTATCACAAATGCCACAAAAAGGCACTGAGCTATTATTCTAGATACATAAATAGGGACAGTCATTCAGTTTCAGTTACTTCAATGTGCCATTACAGTAAACTCTTATTCTGTTCAGCTGCCAACATTCAGCAGCATTATTTGAACTATGCAAAAGAGATAATTAAGAAATAAGAATATTAAATTTTCCTTTATTTTTTTCAAATCAGAAATCTAAAACACAGACACACATGATTAGGAAGGGGAAACATACCTGTGTTCTCACTGCTACTACACAGAGCATCCACAGTTTAAAACAAAACTTGCCAGAGTGCATATACTACAAACATCAGATTCTCAGTGCCAACTGTTTTATGCAGCTAATGCCTTTCTGTTGCACCCCATAACTTGCTAAGATGTGTGTTAACTAAAGAGGTTGTGATTTTATTTCTACCCTAAAGCAATTCAACTGATACTTTATGGGGCTTACTTTTGTTTTATTCAAAGAAACAAGCTAACAAATAATACTGTAATTAAGTGCATGGACCAAAATCATAAAAATAGGTATGATGTGAATATCTTTGTGAACAGTTTTTAATGTCTAAATATGAAACAAATTCAAATGACTTTGATTTTTTTTGTTTCAATAGAAGTATGTTTTACTTGTAATTTACTCTCTAATCCACTGACTTGCCACAGACCAGCAACATTTGTGTGGGGTAGGATATCACAGTTTGCTGCTCCTCTTTGAGCATTTACTGTTGACAATGGTAGGAAGACAAGACACTCATTAATGTGGAATTTAGATCTAACCCATTATATTTCTTATCTTCATCAGCTTTGGATGTCTGTGACCTTATCTGTTGGGGGACTTGCAAATATGATGTTTTTTCTTTTTGTCTACTGCAAGCATCAGAGTTGTCTGCATGAAATCTCCGTGCTTTCCCCAAATTTTGAACTCAGTTGATGAATGTTTTGTGTCCAAAATATAAAAATGTCTACTAATTTTTACCTGAGGGTAAATTTTTAACTCTGTTGTTTCATCTCTAACTTCATTAATCACCCTAAAAGTAGAAAAAAGGAGTTAGAAGAATGCAGGTGTTGGTGACAGCTGGTCTTATATACAAGAGGGTTGACTGTTCATCAACAAACATAAACTGAGTGACCAAAAGCCATCAAACTTACATATTTGTGACTTAAAAAAAAAAAAAAAATTAGGCCAGACAACTCCATGGAAACTCCTTTTTAGTTTATTAAATAAAGTAAAACTTTCAGTGTCATTACATGCCTCAGAGTGAACTGTATTAAATTTAACTACTTCAGAAAAAACATGACTTGGTTAAGCTTATAACCTTTGGTTGCACTTCTAGAGGAATTTACAAGCATAATAGCAGATCGTGTGATGGGTTTTTTATGTGTGATATTATAATGGCTGGAATTATTTTAGCCTTTGCCCAAAACCTGTTGCTTGTTTATATGAAGTAATATGTAGGTACTATATGCAATTTCAGATCCTCCCTTGTTTTAACTGGTTTTTTCCTTCTTCCCTTCATTTTGCAAGTGTCAAGATTTGCCCCAGTTATGTATAACTGTTACTACAGCTACATTCAGATGTTAATTCTGTTCTGTGTGATTCTGTGAACCAGTATTAATATGCTTTTACTGTTACGGAGGGAAAAGTCACATTGTGAGGTCTTGTTCCCTGCATGTCAACATCTTAGTTCAAATTTTCATCTCTATGAAATAAGGCTGACAGTAGTCAAAACTGTGCAATTGTATGGATATAAAAAGCCATTGAATTTATGGATTTTTAATTTCACTTTAGCTTCAAACTGAGACCTCAGTTTGTGAAATAATGCGTTAACAACACCCAGGTAGTCCACAGTGGTTAAAAATCTTTTAATCTGTAGTCATTAATAAGTAACACTTTGGTACTAAATATGGAATTACTTTTATTTATAGCACATGTATTATAGTATATTAAAATACTATAATTTTATTTTTATTTTAGCTTATTTGACAAAATATAATTACCTATAAAGCAAATAGCTACTCAGAAGTGAAATTTGCAGTGCATTCTTTCAAAACTGTTACAGGCTTAAGAAGTTCAATAGAAATACCCCATTAAAATAAAGCATTGCCAAAGGCTGTATTTTCCTGGCAGACAATAAAATACCCAAAAGCACGCACAGACTGGTCATATGACAGCATGTGCTTTGTTAGTTATATTGTTAAACCTGTCTTTTCTTTTTCTCCCACAGCCACTGGTTTAGCCCTGGGGCTAGGAAGGAACATAGCCAGGTAAGAGCTGCTCTGATCAAGAGCAGTTTACTTGAGATGTGTAAAGGAATTTAACTACCTCTACTCCAGAGGTGTAGTGGGCTAATATTTTACGAAATTATAAACAAAGCAGGTATGATTTCATATTTTCTTGTAAGGAAAAAGTAACAGTAGCACATTTCCAAAAATCCTTTAAAAATCTTTAATTGGTCAGTTAATTTCAGTTAAGTATCTGTGAGTTTTAACAGGTTATGGGAAAAGTCTGATTAATTTTTTATTATTATTATTAATATTTTTGTTAACATTTTCTCAAAATGCTGGAAAGCAAAATATTTGACTTTTGAAATAAAGAGCTACAGAGCAGCGACAAGAGCTTCTACAGAAAGAACTTAATTTTTTTGGTGTGTTTCACTGGTTAAAACAATCACAACAGTAAAAAAGGAACTGCTAAGTTTCCATCATGGTGCAGAACAGATACTTGTGAAAATATCACTAGTTTGTCTGCTGAGCTCCTATCGTGTATTCCCTAGGAGGTCTAAGCCTAGAGATGTTGAGGGAAAGAGAAGACATGTTTACATTTAATTAGCAGCACAGCACTTAATTCTTTGGCTTGTCTAGAAACTTGGAGGAATACCTTTCTTTTTGGATAGTAGTGAGGTATAAACAGAACATAATGCCTAAGAACTTTTAAAATGTGAAAATAAGTCTGGCTTCATTTTATGAATGTATAACTAACTTCAACTCTTCAGTAAAAGTAGCTGAATATATCAACAATGCATTGAAATTTAAGACTAAAGTTCCATAGTACATTTTTTAACTTGGTAAAAAAGAATAGAACACAGTTGATGTTAAATCTGTGCCAGTTTGCTAGTACATTTGCAAATTTAGAGAGAGTTGAAACTTCAAAGGAAATAAGATCTGTAGAAGCTTTCGAGAGTTCGTCTTAGGCTGATGCATTGTGAACAATTGTAGCTCCAGTAAGTCAGAGTTTAAATCAGTGTATACTCTTTCATGTCCCTTTCCCCTTCTTTTGAACTCCAGAGCAAGCTGAATAGCTGTTACTTGCCCAAAACTGATGGAGTGGATAAAACATAGCACTGTTTTAACTGTAAAATGGGAACATGTTACATTAAGCTGACTGACACTTAACATCTAAACTGTCTGCTTTGTGATTTGCATTTCTCTCATTTTGAAATGTATTTCCTAGCAGAAGAAACACATTTTTAAAAGAGCATTTTAAATATGTGCTTCATCGTAGTTAATCATGATAAAAAGTTCTCTTGGGCTAATCTTTATCCTATTCCTGAAATTTTGCTGCTATAAGCAGTCAACTTCACTAGATCAGAATGAGTTTGAGTGATGGGGCATTATTTTAATCCCATTTTTATATGTAGTGTCTCATGTAAAGGACTAGTGGACTAGTTAACGAAGATGTCATGTAATTTAAAAAATTAAAACAGTATGGAGATTTCTACGCTGAGAAGTGCATTAACCTATATCATATACATGCTGGTATTATCCATTCAGAGTTTGAAAAATGTCTCCATAGCTGGTATAAAATAATAATTAATTAATATCTTAGATAATAGTAGATTTAAATTAATTTTGCATTGTATGTGTTTATTTTATATTTCCCAAGAGCTCTGTTTTCAGAGCTTATCTGAAGTTTACTGTATTTGTAACTTACAGATTACTAATGAATTGTGAAGCAAAACTGATGTCATCAGATAGTATAGGCGCTGCTGGCGCATAATGGATATTTTTAGACATGTGAAAGAAATTGGAATGATTTGATGTAATTATGAAAATTCACATGGCCTAGAAAATTATCACTGTATTTGTGAAGATCCATGGTGTACAACTGGTTGCATGGGTTTACTACTTTCTCTTTTAATTAATTTCTGGAGTTGAAGTTGTTATGTTAGAACACAAGTAATTAGCCAAATTTAAAGTCTGGCAGATGATCTGTATTTGTATATGCTATAACTAGAATTCACTTATTGGCCAGATAATATTTATACCAGAAAAACTGTTCTACTTAGCTTGATCATGAAATAGATACACATTGTACAGATGTCATGCTGGTAAAAATCGTGGCTAGATTTAAATATCATTTATAAGTGCTGTAATTTGTTGACAATAAGAAAATTAAATATTTTATCAGAATAAAATATCACACATTTAGGTGTGCTTCAGATTGCCTTTTAAAAACCAACCACACTGTTTTTACTGCATCTGAGAACTAGATAGTTGTAGTGATCCTTCCTTATACAAGAAGCAAGCTACAGGGAATTAGGGAAAAATTAATCAAGTGCAATTTCTCAAATGGGTGTAATTTTTTGGATTCCATGCGCATGTGCAACATTAAGGTGTAGTCATGAAGTTCATGTGTTTAGTCTATTTCTAAACAGTTGTCTCACTCTATATTTTCTTCAGTATATGACTAGTTTCATGAAACACTTGTAGTTTTCATATTCTCTGGTTTTAATTGCTTTAGTGTAACTTTTTGACAGTCATTTTTCACTGTTACTCCCACTTTACTTATCCTGACACTGCTGGAAATAGCCTTCTGAGTATTGGACAGCGTCTGAATGAAAAGTCTATCTTCATTTGCCTAAAACCAGAGTAATTCAGAGCTTCTTCCAGAAGCTGAGTCACCATTTCAGTTAAACAAATCCTTCATTATTCCTGCTTCCCTGCTATTATGGGAAGCTTTAATACCATGTTTTTGTTGATTCTGCAACTTGCAAATTACAAAACCTCCCGGGGTATAGAAGAGTTTGCAACTGTTTCATAACTGCTTAGATACAAAAGCTAACCTTGAATAGCTTTAATTTTTGTAATTTAAGTGTTCTCCCAGACATTCCACTACAAAATTTTGAAAATTTTAAATTATGAAAATTTTTAAAAGTTTACAGATAAGTTAATTGTGAATTGCCTGGCTTTTTAATATGCCTTGAGAATGCTTTAAATTCTACATTTTCAATTATTTAGGAATTATAAATTAGTGGCTATATCTTGAATTTTTAGCTATTACTGAAAATCCAATTAGGTGTCCATCTCTTTTAGTGTGTTGAGTGAAAACTCCTGAAAGATTACTCAAGACAGGAAAGAATTGCAATGTCAGGATAGCATTTCTAAAAAGTAAATAAAGGCATTGCTTGTGAGATTCTTAATGTTTTGTTGTTAATAGCTTCAACTATTGCGAGACAACCGATCAGAGAGAGGACACAAGAAGAACAGCTCGGTAAAAACAGCTAGCAGGTAAGTTGATGCTGCAGCTGTCATTAATACTGTTGATGAATTTGTTGATCCACTTATGTATAAGAAATTACACCATTCTTTTGGGGTATTTTCAGGGGTCTTCTCTGCTTTGATGATTTACTTTCAAGATTTTTTTTTTTATATGGCATAATCTAAAGTATGGGTATTGGACTTAATTGATGTCTTTATCCAACTGCACTTACTAAACTTAATGACTTTAGTAAACATCAGAGTTAAATAGATGCCAAAATAAGGTTTGTGTTTCTGGCATGTAACTTAGGTGCTGAAAAATGTATAAAATTGCTGTAATAGAAATGTGGTTTTCAAATCAAGAAGATAAATACTGTAATGCTTAAATTGTTCTTAGATCATCTCGGAGCGGTGACTCATCGGGGGCGGAGCTAAGGGCGACAGGAATTATCCCTCTCCATACAAGAGCAGCCTCTGGGAGCGCGGCGACCCGGAGCGCGGCGAACAGGACGGGCAAACAGGGCGTGGCGCGTCAGAAGGGCGTGGCGCGGCAGTTAGCGCGGCAGTTTGCGCAGGCAGGGCAAGCAGGCAGGGCGAGCCGCCCCTCCTAGCTAGCCGAGAGGGTAGATTCAGCGGACGGGCTTGCACAGCACGAAGGGTGAGCTGAGGGTTCCCTGTCTGCTGTGGGCTGGTAACCATGGTCTCCACCAGGCGGAGAGGTTCCCCCTACAAATCTGGGGCAACCCCGACGGAGGGCCTGCCTCGGGATGCTGCGGTTCAGGTCTCCGGCTGCAGGGAATGCCAGAGTCTGCAGTTGCCAGGGAAAAGAGGCAAGCCCCTAACCTGTGTGAGGTGTGAGCAGGTCGACGATCTGCTCTGTTTAGTTGTAGAACTGAAGGAAGAGCTCGAAAGACTGAGAGCAATCAGGGATTGCGAGCAAGAGATTGACTGGTGGAGTAGCTCCCTGGCAACCCAGAAGGAAGAGAGTGGGGAAGACACTTCGCACCTGAAGACGGTCCCCCCCTCTGCCCTAGACAGGAAAATGGGAGTGTCCCAAACCCCGAGGAGGGCTGGAAGACAGTCCCGACTCGCCATCGTAGGCACACCCCCTCCCTACCTACCCCACTCCCCCAGGTTTCCCTAAGCAACAGGTTTGGGGCCCTGGCAGTTGAGGAGGAGGTATGCGAGGAAATGAATGCAGCCCCTCTGCCTCAGAGGAAGCGGAAACCTAGAGTGAGGCGATCATCCGCACGCCTTGAGACTGCCTCTGTGAGGCAAGAGAGAAAGGTTGTTGTAGTAGGGGATTCCCTTCTCAGAGGGACAGAAGGCCCTATATGTAGACCGGACCCTACACACAGGGAGGTGTGCTGCCTCCCTGGAGCCCGGGTCAGGGACATTACAAGAAGGCTATCAGGGCTGGTTAGACCCACTGACTATTATCCATTACTGATAGTTCAAGCAGGCAGGGATGCAATCACGAAGTGTAGCCTGCAAGCCACCAAAAGGGAATTCCGGGACCTGGGGCGCTTTGTTGAGGGCGGGGGAGCCCAAATAATATTCTCGTCTATCCCCACTTACGGGAGGAGGGGCTCAGAGCAGGACAGGCGAACCCACGAGTTGAATGTGTGGCTGAAAGGCTGGTGCCGGCGCAAGAACTTTGGGTTTTTTGACCATGGGATGGTGTACTCTGCTCCTGGCATGAGTACTGCTGATGGGGCTCACCTGTCCCATAAAGGAAAGAGGATCCTTGCCCAGGAGATGGCAGGGCTTATTGACCGAGCTTTAAACTAGTTAGGAAGGGGGAAGGGGATATTAAGAAGGCTGCTGGGGTTAGGCAAGTGCTTCGGGAGTCACAACGAGAGTTGATGGTGGATAAAGGTAAATTCCAACAGCACAGTGGTGGACTTGGAGATGGTTTTCCAGGTGTGAGTAGGGAAAATTCTGTGGATTGCCCTGAGTACTCCTCAGTGGAGCCACTTTTGCCAGTCCCCTGGCAGAAATCTCGCTGTGGGCTGTTGAAAATACCTACATCTGCTGCCCCACTTAAATGCCTTTATACAAATGCACGTAGCATGGGGAACAAACAAGAAGAATTAGAAATCTTTGTGCGGTCGCAGGGCCATGATCTCATAGCAATCACAGAGACGTGGTGGGATAACCTGGACGACTGGCACGCTGTCATGGATGGCTATGTGCTTTTTAGGAAAGACAGGCTAGGGAGGCGAGGTGGAGGAGTTGCTCTTTATGTGAGAGAGCACCTAGATTGTATTGAGCTCCACCTGGGGAAGGATGAAACATCTGTTGAGTGCTTGTGGGTTAAAATCAAGGGGCAAACCGGTATGGGGGACATTGTTGTGGGAGTGTGCTATAGGCCCCCTGATCAAGAGGAGCGGGTTGATAGTGCATTCTATAAGCAGTTAGAAGTAGCCTCAAGATCCCGGGCACTAATCCTTATGGGGGACTTCAACTATCCAGATATTTGCTGGGCAAGCAACACGGCCAGTCGTATGCAGTCCAGACAATTTCTGCAGTGTGTTGAAGACAATTTCCTGCTACAGATGGTGCAGGAGCCTACAAGGGGAGGGCGGGTGCTGGACCTTGTTTTAACTAACAAGGACGGGCTCGTTAGGGAAGTGAAGGTCGGGGGCAGCTTAGGTCTAAGTGACCATGAAATGGTTGAGTTCAAGATCCTGGGTGGAAGAAGCAAGCCAAAAAGTAGGATAGCTACCCTGAATTTTGGAAAAGCTAACTTTGATCTCCTCCGTGACTTAATAGGGGCTATCCCGTGGGCTACGCTGTTTGAAGGAATGGGAGCCTGTGAGAGCTGGCTAGCATTCAAACAGCACTTCTTCCAAGCACAGGAACGATGCATCCCTTTGTGCAGGAAATCGGGAAGGAGAGGCAGAAGACCTGCGTGGATGAACACGGAGCTGCTGAGTAAACTCAAAGAGAAGAGGAAGATCTATGAATTGTGGAAGAAGGGTCTGAGCACATGGGGAGAATACAGGAATGTAGTCAGGGCCTGTAGGGTCGCAACTAGGAAGGCTAAAGCCCTCTTGGAAACGAAGCTGGCAAGGGACATAAAGGATAATAAAAAGGGGTTTTTTAGATACGTGAATAGCAAGAGGATGACCAGGGATAATGTAGGTCCCTTGATGAATGAGGAGGGTGTCCTGGTAACGGGGGATACTGAGAAGGTGGAGATACTGAATGCCTTCTTTGCTTCGGTCTTCACCTCAAAGGCCCCCCGGGACCCACAGGCACTGGATGTAAATAGGAGTGTTTGGGATATGAAGAATTTCCCTCTGGTTGAGGTAGGGGAGGTCCAGGAGCGGCTCAAAGGGATAAACGCACACAAATCCATGGGACCGGATGGGATACATCCACGTGTGCTAAGGGAGCTGGCGGAGGTGATTGCTGAGCCGCTCTCTATCATCTTCAACAGGTCCTGGAGAACAGGAGAAGTGCCTGAGGACTGGAGGATAGCCAATGTCACTCCAGTCTTTAAAAAGGGCAAGAAGGAGGATCCCAGCAACTATAGGCCAGTCAGCCTCACCTCTGTCCCCGGAAAGGTAATGGAACAGCTTGCTCTGGATGCCATCTCCAAGCAATTGGAAGAGAAGAAGGTCATGAGGAGTAGTCAGCATGGATTCACCAAGGGGAAATCGTGCTCGACCAATCTCATAGCCTTCTACGATCTCATCACCGGCTGGGTAGATGGAGGGAGAGCAGTAGATGTCATCTACCTTGACTTCAGCAAGGCTTTTGATACTGTCTCCCATGACATCCTGATAGCAAAGCTGAGAAAGCATGGGATTGATGAGTGGACAGTGAGGTGGGTTGAGAATTGGCTGTCGGACCGAGCCCAGAGGGTCGTGATTCGTGGAGTGGAATCTGACTGGAGGCCTGTGACTAGCGGTGTTCCCCAGGGCTCGGTGTTGGGTCCAGTCCTGTTTAACATCTTCATTGACGACCTTGATGAGGGAATAGCCTCGACCCTCAGCAAGTACGCCGATGACACAAAGCTGGGAGGAGTGGCTGACACGCAGGAACACTGCGCTGCCATCCAGAGAGACCTGGACAGGCTGGAGAGCTGGGCAGTAAGAAACCAGATGAGGTTCAACAAAAGCAAGTGTAAAGTCTTGCACCTGGGAAGGAACAACCGTTTCTATCAGTACAGGCTGGGGGATGACCTGCTGGAGAAGAGCTCAGTGGAGAAGGACCTGGGGGTCCTGGTGGATGACAGGTTGGCCATGAGCCAGCAGTGTGCCTCGGTGGCTAAGAGAGCCAATGGGATCCTGGGGTGCATCCGGAGGAGTGTAGCCAGCAGGTCAAGGGAGGTGATCCTCCCGCTCTACTCTGCCCTGGTCAGGCCCCACCTGGAGTATTGTGTCCAGTTCTGGGCTCCCTGGTATAAAAAGGACAGGGATCTCCTGGAGAGAGTCCAGAGAAGGGCTACGAAGATGATAAAGGGCCTGGAGCATCTCCCCTATGAGGAAAGGCTGAGAAGATTGGGACTGTTCAGCCTTGAGAAGAGAAGACTAAGGGGGGACCTAATTAATGTTTACAATTATCTTAAGCAAGGGATGCAGGGGGAATCAGCCAGCCCCTTTCA